>CM075859.1:93530961-94010961 GCA_037975125.1 Latrodectus hesperus | reverse complement strand
TTTGACCGGGCTTCATTTCGACTTCTATTCTTCTTTGTGTGGAAGCAAGGGCATCTCTATGTTCCATCAGTACTTATTATTCCAAGCATGCTTCATTCCCCCATTGATCCAATCAAAAGTAAAATAATATTGCATGTCGCAAGACATGTCCATCTCTTTTATGCACTTTCATAATAGGATATAAAGTAGCAATGCTACTAAGAAATTGAGAAGTTTCTATTCTCATTGTTGATGTAAATTAATCAAAACCACTTTCTATATAAGCAATCTTAAGCTATTAAATTAAAAATAAGATGAATATTGACTTTAAATATTCAAATCTATCGTCTTCTGTAATACAAATTTTTAAAACTGTAATACTTTAAGTAATATTTATACTTTACAGTTAATTCTAGTAAAAATTAAAATCAAAATATTATTTTGCGGCTGCCATGTAAAACTAATTTCGCGACTGAATTACAAAAAAAAGTTATTTTGATCTAAATAACTTTTTCATATGACAAAATGCAGTTTTATCAAATTACTACGATTCCTTAAAATTTCAGTACAATGGAGGATTGTAGTAAATTTAAAAGTCTTCTTATGCCTATGAAATTATTTGAAATGTTTATAGCTGAAAATATATATATTATGTTATATTCAAGATTAATTAATAATCTACAGTTGCAACATTATTTTTTGAAGACATATTTTATGGTAAATGAAATTCAAACATCAGTTTCGTTAAAAGTGCTATATATATAAAGTGCTAGTATTAACAAATAAATATGAAGAGAAAGGGTAAAGAAATCAAAGTCCTACAATAATTAGAAATGAAAAATGTCAGCAACTTTTATTTTTATAATTTTTATGTTTTTTAATGTAATTATAAGAATAATAATTAAACATAACATTATGATTTTAAGAATACATAATCCATCGAATTTAAATTATTATTTCATGAAAAGAAAATTTAGAATAATGTTAAATAAGCTAAAAAAATGTTTCCATACTTCTGTCATCCGAGCTCAAATTATTAAGTCACATTTCTTAAAAAAATATTAAAAAAATACTTCTCATTAAAATATTTTATATTTTAATTTTTAGAAAGCAACCAAACATTATCTTTTACTTTTTAGTGTTTTCTTATAACTTTAGATTATTTCGTGTGGCATTGGATTATGAAATTACTATCAAATAAAATTTTGAAAAGCCACCAACATTTTGCCATCTTAGATAAATATATATAGACATAAAATCTATAATTAGATTATTTTTCATTTATTAGTCTACTACAGAGAAGTCGTATTTTTCTGTCATATAAGAAGTCGTGTTCAAGATATTATCTGTTTTAAATTCAGTAAAATTTTAAATAAATCATATGTAGTAAAATATAGCTTTTATTAAGACTGAAGTTCACGAAAATTTGACATTATTTTTCTAACATTCTCACTTTATACCGTGGTAAGTAAAATTAAATCTTCTGTGGGTGTTTTTTATAAGAAAGCTTGAATTCAGTAACTTTTAAAGAGAGATTTAAAAAGTTGTCTTGTTAAAAATTAAGAAAATTTCCCCTAAATTAAAGATAACTTTTTCAGAGCTGCTAGGCCATGCTTTCAGCTCTTAACTAGACAAACATGCATACATTCTACCTATTCTTGCATCGTTAAATATTCTATAAATAGAATTAGGAAACTTTTTCTTTCACATTATAGAGAATATTTTCCGACATTCGATTTCATTTTTACCTCGTTTGATGTTTCAGTGAAAATATGTTTCAGTTTGTGTTAAATAATTTGATGGCAATTTTTCTTGTTAGCTAATAGCTATTTTTATATTATTTCTTGAGACCTGTTTCCCATTATGATTTGCCATATTTGTTGCTTATATAGCTTACATGACACCTGAATTTCCAAGAAAACGTAGTTTTAGGTTGTTGTCCAGTTAATAAACTAATACTTTCATCGTAACCAACACTGTTAATGGGATTTTTAGGATAGTTGGTTAGGAATGCAGATTAAAAATACTCTTTCATTTTCATATTTTATGTGTGCAAACTGGAGTTAATATCAGTAACACATTGTCAAGTATTCATCACTCAACTGAAATGTAAGAATAATGTATCGGCTGAAGTATTTCATATCTTGAATAAAGTTAATGAACTAAAACATTATATAAATTTTAGAAAAATCATTTTGCATCCGAGTATAAAAATTAGCACTCCCTTAATAAAAAAGTTTTTTTTTTTTTTTTTTTGCAGACTTGCATCTTTGTATCAGTTTACGATTCCGGAGGAGCAACTGAAATGTTTTGCTTAGTTCTAGAGTTTTGATTGTATTTTTCTAATTTTTTTTCATTAGAATAAGTGTATTATTTTGCTTAACCGAATGTAGGATGTTAAGATACCGAGACTAGTTGGAATATGTATGCATATCTCTACAATATGTATACATATATGTGTAGTATTTATAATCTTTAACAAAAGTTCAGCCGACCAACTTGCTTAGTGGTCAGCGTGCCTGACTACGGGTAAGGAGGTCCTGGGTTTGAATCTCTGTTGGGGCATGGATGTACTTTCTCTCTCTCTCTATCTACCCTGTCTTTGTTCTTTCCTTGTATGAATGAGGTGTGAATGGTTGCCTACCCTATAAACGGGTCCTTATGGCATGTGTGTACTGAAGAAGTCGGACTCCACACCAAAATAGGGTTCAGTTGAAAAAGTGGAGCAGTGCACCCCATATTGCCAGCCTAGCTGGCACACGACAACAACAACAAAATAATTAATAAATTGTATAAAAAGTGATTGCTCGATTGAGTGAATTTTATAAAAATTGAACTTGCTTTAGTTTTTATCCCCTTTTCTTTTACATTAAGTTTCCTAAATTTTAATAAGTGAAAAAATAAACTTCGGAAAACTCTTCTATACGTAAAGTTAAAATCATTATTTCTCCCTTTTTAAAACTATCAGAAATTTGTGCGCCTAAATAAAATACTTTCTGATAATGTTGCAACCCATTAACGGCATTGCTTTCCAAAGTCAAACGCGTAACTTGCCAAATGGAAGGAGTTTTTTTAAGAATGATACTCCTCACGGAGAAAAGCCTTATACTTTTGCACAGAAGTGCTGGAGGAAACTCGCTATTAAGAAAAGTAACACAAATAAAACTTAAACAAAATGACCAACAGAATTTCCATTTAAAAATAATTTTTATTGATGCATCTAAGACAAAGCACTGTTTCGCTTTAATGGAATAACATACAGATGGTTTATCATTGAAGGCATTTGGGAAATTTATTGTTCTTACAATTTTTGAGCTGCCGTTTATAGCGCATTTAGCAAAATTATCAGGAAACCTTTCATTGCTATTTTCAAGGTTATAAATAATAAGATCGGAGTAAGAGATCAAAACGTGAACTGAACAGTACATCATTCTTTAGATATAAATACTGAAAATTAAGCACCGTCATGAAAAATATGGCTGAAATTATTATGAGGCAAATTACTTGTGGAAAATCTGAGGATTTTAAATTTGGTCAAGTATAGTACAGGTATGTTTAAAAGATAAAAAAAGTTTTTCATTTCAGAAGTAATTTTTAAGTGATCATTTCTCCGTAATTTATAATAACACTGAACGAAAATTTGAAAATACTTTAACTCAATACGCGTTACATCGATTCAAAGCGTTAGATAAGTCTTCATAATACATCAATAAATATCTTGACGATATTCTGCAATTAATATTTTGGATAATTTTTGAACAAGTTTGTAAAAATAGAACTCTTTTCTAGTAAGAATTATCAGAGATAATTATTGCTTTTTTTTCTTTTAAAAATGCATGATATTTAAAGATAAGTATCACTAGTGTAAAAAAATTTATTTATATAATTTTATTGATATAAATAGATTGAAGAAACCAGTGTACAATTTCATGGATTTAAAACATTACTTAAAATTATATTACCAGAATCGTTTGAAAAGTTAGTTAAGACATTCATCACAATATATTAAAAAATTATACAAAATTCCATACTTTATGTTATTATTTAATCCTTTTTTGGTTTTTTACTGTCATTTTAAGAAATTTTCTCCAACAAATAAATTTATTAATACATATTTGCAAAATGCTTATACATCTATTCTTATATTGAGAGAAGGCTTTCTCAACCTCGGTTTTATCCAATTAATTTGATATTTTAGATTAAAAATTCAGAGCACTTCAATTTGACATTTTCACTAAATAATTAAAGAAAAAGAATTATATTAACTTTTTTTTAAGGATTCATTCTTCCAAAATGTTTAGATAAAGCAGATTCTCTAAATCTACCTAATTATTCTCGATATGCATTGAAAACAGCGATATATTTTAAGAACAATGAGGTTATCGATACTTCATCTTATCATTGAAATCAACGATTTGAAAAAAAATTGAGAGACTTAAAAAATACACATTTCGAATAAAAATAACATTTTATTAAATGAAGCAGTTTCCAATCAAAGATTCATTGAATCAGTACTTATGCAAAAATAGTCGACACATTTTTAAAATTAAATAACATGATCAATTAAGCGCGCAAAAGTTTGTATCATTAATTCTACTATTGAAAGAATTCTTCGTTTTAAAATCTCCTGTTCAGGAGAGGATGTTTTAACAAAAACCGTTATTTGTCGTCTTAAAACCCGTCAATTTGTCGCGAACAGGAGACCGGAACGGATGGGTAGGCAGCCAGTGGGGGAAGGCAGGGCCACTGAGCCGAAAAGTAAGTCAGCAGTGAATCTAGAACTCGCGTCATCCGTGGAGGTCAATATCGCTGTAGCCAGGGTTGAGGTTCCGTAGCAAACTAATTTATTATCATTTTTTTCTTTTTCTTAGGTGCTCGACATACACACAATCCCTTCTTATTATTCCATACTCGGGCTTTTCAAATGAGAAGGCTGGGCATCACGCTATCTTCCACCATTATTTACGGATGAGAAGAGATAGAATACTCAATAGAAAAGACATTTTCTTAATATAGTTTATTAAAGTAAGAGGGATTGATTTGAAAAAGAAAATGGATGTTGAATTTTCTTGACTTTCGATAGATTATTTGTTGTTTTTACAAGATTTCTTAAATCTGTTAAACATTTGAACTTACATAATCATAACTTTATTTTAAATATATTAGCCTTTAAAAGAGTAGAGTTATCTATATAATGAGGTTACCAATTATTTTATTTCTCTGTTATAGAATTGTAATAACATTATTAAAGTCAATAAGGTTTCCTTATTAGAATTATTAAGGCTCTCAAGAAAATGCAAAGAAAATCTAGGATACGTATAAGAAATTTCAAAACATTCAAATATTTTTGAGATAATTAACGGCCATATTATTATCCAGTTATTAAATAGTTCATACTCTAGTGACGTGAGTTTAAGTTATTGACATAATAACGCACTAATGACACACATTCGAATCAGAGGAAGGTATATAGTTTTTCAAAACTTATATATATAAGAATCTCTACCATTAAGCATTTTTTAAAATTATATTCAGTATTGACAATCGTTTTTTCATATTATAATAATAGACATTTTTTAAGTATACGTAATTCAGTAAGACGAATAATTTCTTTATTGCTCTCTGACAATAATTTGGGGAAAATTTTTGAAGGACTGCCAGCAAATTCAGTTATCCTTCATTTATGGGTTTAATTTTATTGAATAACTTAAAAAAAAAAAAAAAAAAAAACGAACAGTTTAAGAGAGAAGAGTTCTAAGTTAAAATTATTCAATAAATTTTCACATTGAAGAAATAGGAAACTAAAACTGCTACATTAAGGAAAACTGTACTTCAAAACTGACTGTTAGAAATAAAAATAAATTAGTGAAGAAAACAAGCCCCTTCAGATATTTAATGAGACTAAAGGATTAATTTATATCGAATCTGTTTTACCAATTCTGGCTCATAACAAATCTAGAACCAATGAGAGCATCAAATTCTGCTACTATTTGAAAATACTGAAAATACAAAAATCCATATTTTACATAAGTAATACAATTCATATAATGTTGCCTTCTACTTATAATTTATATTAAAGGGTTGTTATATAAATATCACTGTAAGATGAAGGGTTAAAGAATTCTTATAAATAAAATTATATGATAAACTCAAATTTGTTTTAAATTAGTGATAAAATTTTGCATTAATATTGTGTTTATACTTATTATACAGTTAGTTAAATGTGCTTGTACTTATTGTACAACTTGTACATTTAAGTAAAATTACAGTAAATTAATGGTTTATTGCTTATTATAATAAATAAGCAATAAAATTTGTGTGCACAGCTATAATTCTATAGCTTTTTAATACATATTCTTTTAGAAAATTGTTTTCTTTATTGGAATGTAAAATCTAGTTATTTTAGTTTCTAATAAAATTGATTTTTAATAATTTGTGGAAAAAAATAAATGGTGGCATGTTAAATTGTATTTAACATTTGTATTTATTTATAAAGGACACAAAACGATGAAATAATTATATATTAAAATCTTTGGAATTAAAATTATTGAAGGAATTACTGAGGGGAAAATAATATTATACTTTCAGAAAAGCTAAAAGACTGTTCTTGATACAATAATAGAAAGCAGACATTAGATTTTTCATCTAAAAGAAACATTTTTGGAGAGATATAAATGTAAAATAATTGAGAAGCGACTGTAATACACACCCCTGCAATTTTATGTCCTGTATCTCATCGTGGTAAAAACCGTCAGTCCAAGTAGTAATAAATGTGACAAAATGAAAAAAGTGTCATGTTTTCGATAGAATATTTTTAAAAAAAGCAATTCTTTTTCTGTTATTTTCTTATAGTTTTAAAGACAAATAAATTAAAAAGAAATTTAATCTTCTTGGATTTTATAGGATTTATTATTATTTTGATGTATAGTTTACTGAGAATTTACTATTTATAGAAAAAAACGTCTTAATTAACTTTTCTTGAATTTTTGTCCTTTTTTTAATTTTAGCATACAGTATGATGTTGATTCTTCAGACATTTTTTAAATTGTTAGTTAATTTTGCAGTAATACACTTTGTTTCTGATTTTAGGCTTTGCAATATTTAAGTAAAATTTTCAAAGCCAGTATAAAGTGTATTACTTCAATCACATATTAACTGAAAATTACGAGTTAAACGTATTTTTTAGCATAAATTAAAACGATTTTTCAACAACGGAAACCTAATGATCTTATGCATTTTAAAATAACTTACAAATATGTGGCCTTACAAGTAAGTACAACAGCAAAAAATGATTATGACTATTTATAATTCTGGCAACTATGCTTAGACATTTCTGTTATATTACTAAAAAACAAATAGTTGAGACTAAACTATTTTTATGAGTTTAAAAACCTGGGGATATCTTGCTTATATCCAATTAATTATAAAACTAAAGGAATACATAATCATATGTACATGCAAAATATATACACACCTGCATAAATTTTAATATATAATACACACGATATGATTAAAATATAACTAAGCAACTAAGAAATACAAATAACTTACAGGTTTATTGATGGATTGTATAAGTTTCTATTTATATGCATTTATTTTCTCTCTGTTTTCCTTGCTATTTTAATATCTAATTATCTTACTTGTAAAATAGGAAATTAATTTTGTAAAGTAAAACCGACTTCATTTGAAGACGTTAGAAGGGTTAAAGATCCTGTCAAAACTTTTATGAAGATTCCCATCAACCCAAATACGATGACATTGCTTTTTCAATTTCACTTATCATTACTTATTAATGCTTTCCAATGACTGAAACTTCAGTTAGATGCAATATAGCTGAAGAAAAGTATCACTAAAATTAGCCCGCATCCCTTTGAACTACTTACCTGGAAATCCAACAGCGATATATTTTTGTTTTGTGGTTACTTCCTCCTGCGGCATTCATCTCTTTCGTGTAAGATTGGCAGCCCCTGTGAAGCTCATCATTCGATAAAAAGAAGTAAAAACCAACACAAAAGCTTATTTGCAAAAGCTTTCAACTGCCCTTTTAGTATGATGAGTATGCATTTAGTTAAATTTATTTTTCATCAGTTCACTTATAAGACTCTTTTTATACTACCTACAGAGCTGATTATTTCATGAGTATCTTTTGGTGATGAATAAACAGAAGAGAGAATATTTGATGCTTAGTTCCCGAAAGACAGTGATTTTAGTGGTCGTTATATGCTCAACAAGATTCAAACAGAAGTACTGTTTGTGAAATAACTACAAATTTAAATAAAATAGGCTTATTTCATTAATTTCACATTTAATTTCGAGAAAGACCAACAACTTATTAACAGATCACAAGAGGCTTAAGAAAATATGGCATGTTAACTATGTATTACTTTTTTGCACAAATATCTACTATACTTCAATAAATTAGAAAATCCTCCTTAATTTGCTATTTAATAGGTGTTATTGTTTGGAAGGGATATGTCAAGGGATCCAAATGATAATTGTATTATATTCATTAGAAGAGTTATTAATTATTAGAATGCATTAGTCAAATTATTTAGAATAGTTTCAGAGTCTCTGATGCTTAAATTTTTTATTTTAATATTCCAAGCAAATTTAAGTTTTTATCAAAATAAATATATGACATGTTTATTTTGTATGATGGTTACATATTTAAAATATATTAATATTTAATATAATTTTCTGAATTCACTGTTAACAATGTTAAGAAATATTTATGATAGAAATAAATATCTAAAAATACGGAAGGAACTGTATATAAATTCTTAAGTGCATTTTCTTTAAATACAAGTTTTTATGATATTTAATATTAAAACTAGAAGCAATGTTTCTAAATGGCACATGAGGTACATCGTTCTTGATATATAGGTTCTAAAATACTAAGCACCTCATTTTCTTGTGTATTTTAGTAACTTATGCCCACTTTAATTTACCGTGCTCAAGATTATGCTAGTACAATTACGAGACTGTAAAAATAATGTACATTTGGATTATTATTTTATTTGCTCTATCTTTCTTGTGACAAAAGAAGTGACATAAAATGTGAACATAATAGATAAGAATTAGAAAAGTAATTTGTGTCCCGCATTGGACTCAAAGGAAAGATTGTATTATGGAAACTCAAATTCAGTATTCCCAAATTACAGCACTTTTTATGCCAATAAGTTGCCTGTGAGATGTGCGTTATTGCAACACTTAGCTCATAGAGAGTAGATGGGGGGCGACTGTTCTCCTCAGATTAGAAATATTTGGAAATTAGTTGTAATTGGTTTTCTCCTAATTCAATACAACTGTGATGAAATACTTATTTAAAAATAACTATATTAACTAACATCAATAGGGTAAATTGTAAGTTGGTCAGCCCTACAAGAAATAAAATCATTTCTGCTGCGCATCATTTGAAGTTTTTCAGCTATTCTTAAAACACTCAAAAGGCAATAAACGAATATAAAACTCATTAGAATTTATTGTTAAATTATAATACTTAATTTATCATTTAAAATGATTATGAGTTATGTGAATAAATTGGAATTGTCTAAAATCAGTTATAATCATATTAAACTGTCTACACATTCCTTCTAAATGTATAACAAATAGTGATATAACTAAGTAAATAGTAACAGGGAAATGCATAAAAGCATCGCAATTTTTCCATCAATGAAAACATTATTTAAATATGATGGATGCGTATTAATAATATTAGTTAAGTACATATAAGAATTGTGTTGGAAGAAGTATAGATATATACATTTTCTCATACATAATTTCATACATTACAAAAACCATACTTTAATAGTTATACAGCTGAATAAGATATCTAAAATGGCTGGAAATCTTTTAAGATATATTAATTAAAATCATTTGTTGTTTCGAAATATATATATATAGAAATAATATAAGGATTTATCAAAATACAATAACAAATTGTAATTCTTTTACACAAATATATGAATAATTTAGACTTAATGAGCATGTTTGGGAAAGCTGACTTTCATTTTGATTTACAATCGAAATGCTACCAAATTATGAAATACTTATTTTACAACATGAAGTTTCCCATAATAACTCTAAAGTTGTTGTAAATATTTTCATTTACTACTTTTAAGTTAGATAAGGGTTTTTCACTTATATACAAAGTCGTTGTGATATCCCATTTCCATGAGATAATCGTTACAAAACATAACAAGACTGCCTATTGAATACAATGTAATTAAAAGAAATTATATTTACATAATATTAAGCAATTTCAAATCGATGAAAATACCCCAGTTAATAAAGTCGTTTGGCTCCTCCACCTATTGGTATAAAATTAGAGATTTATGTAGAAACCATTGATCTACCTTTTTATAATTATAGGGGTAAAATAGAAGAGAAAAATTGGCAAATGTATCTGTTTCCAATCTTTATTATCATACTGATCAAATCTTAAAGAGTTTGGAAATCTTTTGACTATAAACTGTGTGTTTTTTTCCTTTTTCATACAATCACGTTGATAAAGAAGATTTTCGATAACTTAATCTTTTGGATCCTTATGTCTTACTGTGACACATAATTAGCGTGGTGGTTTCCTATTTCCTGACTGAGAAAGAAGAAGCATTAAGTGAATACAAGTTTGCAAGTGATATTGTCGAAACAATAAGTGAAGTGGCGACATTCAATGCATTGTTTCGCTAGCCGCGTGACTCAATAGAACTGACCTCGAAAGTTTCGGTAAAACAATGAAATCGACCACATCTTTCATCTAAGTTCTAACCACTATTTAGTTGGAAAGCATGTTTTAGTAACTTAATACGAGAAATAGATTTATTGAGCTAATTCTGTACCAAATGACCACTGAGCGGGCACAATAAATAAAAGATTGCTGGAATAATGTGATCGTATTAGGAAACGTATAATGGACAAAAAATACACAAGAGACAGTATCATGATTCAGATTGAATTTTGATCTCAATATAGTAGGAACATTGCATGTTACTATTAATTTGAAGTTTTTATGAGGACTGGAACATCTTATTCTCCATCGGCGCTCACATAAAAATAATTTCCTCTAAATACTAAAACAAGAAACATTTTATCTAGCAAAACCAAATAAAGTCCTATTACAGAAATCATAAAGGTTTCGCATGAAATTTTAAAACGTGAAAATAATTTGAATTTAATTTATAACAAATTTAGTGTTTTTTATAACACTAAATTTTAAGTTTAGAAGATATTATTTATGTAAAATTTCATAATACAAGCAAGATTATTCTTTGATTAGTTAAAAATAAAAACGTTTTTACATTTACTTTACACTAGAACTATTTAATGAGATTAGTAATTAGAAAAAAAATCCTAGAATACTACGAATAAACTATAATCTACGGCAGAAACAACAGCAAATCTTGGATCTTTTTACTGATTCAAGTCTAAAATATTTGAAAATAAAATACACTTCTAAAAACAGCATAATTTGCATCTGGCTACTACTATATTGCTTAATGGGATATTGGTTATTTGTTATAAAATTCTGAAAAATTATTCAGTGGCAAATTTTACACACAGTTAGATAAAATTTGATACTAACTATCAAATCCAATTTTTCTTAGGATTTGAACTGGACTAAGCAGTTCGAAAAGTGCAAAGCTACTTATTATGTCATTTTAATGGACAATATTACATAGAAAAATTAAATAGATAGTTATTCCCAGCTGTAAGTTATAATTGATTTTATTTGAAGATTTACATGTTACAAATAATGTTAAGATTATTTGACAGACAAAGTAATTTGGTCAGTGATAAAAATGATCATTGAAGATGAAATGAAAATTTAAAACAACGGAATGCCTAAAAAATACGTATATTATTTCCATATTTTAAAAATATAATAAAACAAAGTGATTAAAACATAGGATAGCAATTTCATTCTAAAAATGAAATAAATTGTTGTTCTTAATGTTCGCCATCATAGCGCCTATGATGAAGCTATCGAAAAAATGAAAGGGATCAAATAATTTGAGTAAGATTTTTAAATGAGACCGTTCTTATTTCTAGAAGAAAGAAAGTTTTGGTTAAATGATATGAATTATTTTTGACTCCCACTGATAACGCATTGAATTAACAAATAATTTTTGTTCAATTCCAGTTTAAATAAATGGTTAATAACGTATTCAGCCTCGGGTCGAGAAATAATGATTTGATGGCCGTATCTATGACATTATTTCGTAACATACTAAAGAGAATACCTTATAATTGTTAAGTTTGATTATCTTACACTTCTTATGTGACAACAGATTTATTTTGCAAGAGTTTAATGAAATCGAGTATAAGAATTTTAATACGTAAAATAAGTTAGACATTCATTCAAAATTTTTTCCATAAAAGACAGAAACTAAGATATTATATTGTCTCATATCAGAAACATTCTGTTATTGAATAAATTATGCTGAAACACATCATATCAAGTGAAAAGGGCAAGTTCATGAGTATATTATCGAAAGAGTAATAAAAAGGCTTGATTTAACGAATACAAATAGTAAAAGAAAAAAAAAATTGAAAACCAAAAAAAGAAGCCTAAGTGTTCCCAAAATACTCACGAAGATTACAAATGTGATGTATTTAGACCGAAACTCTTTAAAGCGAAGAAAAGAATTGGGTGATAAAAGTAAACGTCGCGATTTATTTACTTTGTTAAACCGAATGCGTTTCCAGTTGTTTCTTCTAATTGAATTCATATTCTGAACTCTTTCACGATAACTTCTTTCCCTTACATTTACAGAATGTAATCTATCCTATTGTTGTATTTGTATTTCATGTTTGTTCATCATTTGAAAACAACAGACATTTCCTAGTAGTAATTATATATGCTAAAAAGATTTTGAGAAACATTTCATTATATTTCATTAAATTCACTTTTACTACAATTGTCTGGAAATTTAGATAGTTTTATGAATGAATTTTATTTTTGCAACATTACTGCTTAGTTTTTTTTTTCGTTATTAATTTCATCTTTGAGTTATAAGTACGAAAAATTGTGTAATTGCCTCTCTACATCTACCAGGAATGTAAAAATAGAAATCTGTGACATGATCACATTTTCAGACTTTATGATAATGAGAACTTTCCTTGTAATTCTGTCACCAAAACGATTCTTTATAATCAGGTTTTTGCTTAAATCAATTCAATGTACATGTATCTTAATAGTGTTATTCGTAAAATGGAAATACTATTTTACTTCTCATGCATTATTTTATACTTCAGTTTTTATGTTTACCGTTGATGAAATTTACTATTTGATCTCATATTTCTAGTTTTTTTCGAAATACATTTTCTGGTACAAAATTGGTTTTAATATTTCTAATAATTATTTAATAAGCTTAGTTAAAAATATGCTGCTCGTGAATTATTCGAGGAAAAAGATGAACTCAGCTATTTATTGAAAATCTTCAAGTTTATGTAGTTAAGCGTTTTTAAACACTAATTCCTGATGGAAACTAACGAGAAAGAAGAAAACTCTTATTGTAAACACAAGAATCTAAGCAAAAACAATATAATTAGTAGAGCACAAAAGAATTTTAAAACAAAAAGTAACAAGCATCGAAGTAATGGTTAAATAGCTAAAGCTGTTTGATTGCAAAAAAGTGCTGGTATTTATGTACTACAAAGTACATAAAGTTCAAAAGCTTATATTGAGAGAATAAGAAAAAATTATTTCAAAGATTATCTGTGCAATTCATGGGGGTGGATTAATAAAAAATATTTTGAAGGCATTTTCATGTTATGACGTTCAAATCAGAAAGCGGCCAAAGGAAGTTCATGGCACAACCAAGAATTTCAAAATTTAAAGGCTAAATTCTATCATAATTTACGTGAAAATTTGTGCTTGTGAACAGATATTTCATGACGTTGTTGACCAGGTTGTAAAAATAACAAATAAAATATAGAAATTATAATTATCCTTCCGAAACTCAGTTTTAGAAGATGATATTTTGTATAACTTAAATGTTTGAATCCTAAAAAATTTTGTAATTCAAAAACTAATTATGGGAATTTTAAAAGAATTAAACTATTGTACACAGAGCAAAAAAGAAAAAAAAATAGAAAAAGTGCTTGTCGTCCAAGAAATACTTAATAAAATTAGATTACCCTGTGTGGTCTATTTAAAGGACAAAAGTTTGTAAAAAGTTGAAGGAAAATGTTTTCCCTTAAAAGGAATTTTTGATATAGGAATGGGATAAGAGTTTTCTCCAGTAGAGATACGAGTAAATGTGATGTGAAAAAATGTGAACTATTTAAACACCCGATAAAAAATGCTAATATTCGTATTTCTTAAATGAATATTTATATTTTGGTGCAAATATTAAGCTAGGGCTACATAAAGAATTCTAGGTCACAAGGAAAGTGATATATATTATTCTGCAAGCACTGACAACGTCATTTTGAATTACTAACGCGGGATAAAGCAAAAAGGTTTAAAGTGACGCTCTCTTCTAATTTTATGTCATTAGAAAAATAATAAATAATAAATAAATAATTAATAATTTATTATTTATACTTACGTAAGCTTCGTGAGATCCATCTTCAATTATTGCGTTAAAAATTGATATTTTAACTTGTAGTACGATTTTTGTTTTATACATAAAGCTGCTGGTCCCGCTACCTCAAAATATTTAATGATTTGAGATTTGCAGTGAATAAAAATGCCAACGGATATGAGAACTCTTCCTCTACAGAGGTAAGAATTATTAGGCATCAGTTCTAAGAAAGATTCATGTTGGCTATTCTAAAGAAATAGATGCTCTTGCGAAATAAAGTATACTCTAATAAATTAAAGGGTAAGAACTATAATAATATGTAAATAAGGAATCTGTTTAAATACAGAGAATGCTCATATTTCATATACAGTTTAAAATATATCAGTACCAATAGCTCTTAGCTACTCATAATTTATTTAAGTAGCTTTAAGATATATACATATTGAAAAGTTTTGATAGCAATTATATATCATTTTACTCAATTTGGGGTAACAGAAAAGCACATGTATTCTCTTCAACTAATTCATTAGATGTACATTCTAGACTGTCTTATCTTTTTTATTGGAAATGTTAACATGGAAGGGTGCATATTGTAATTAGAGAGAGAGAGATTTTTCGCTTTGCTATCCTGCATCTTTAATTCCGAATTCTTATAAAAAACATAAATTTAATAACAGTATATTTCGTCAAATAGTGATCGACTCTGGAAACTATAGAATTTTTCAGGCTGATTTTACTATTGTCAAGAATAATCCATTAAGTATTACAATAAAATTATTACTTTTATATGACTTTAATAAACTCTTCCCATGCTATACTTAATTTTTCTAGCGTGCAATTTTATAAATGCATGAAAATAATATAAATTTATTGTGGAATTTAAATTTGATGGGACTCGAATGTATATAATGATTATCTGTCAAACACCATTCAATAAATAGTTTTTGCTCCATACTTTCTATGATCATGAATTTTTAAGCAGAAATGCGTTTTTTAGATGAAACTGGAAGTTCAACATAAAAGAAATTATATAATTCATTAAAATTTTCTAATGCATTATATTTTTAAATTCAATCCTATAAGAAGATAAGTGGATCAAAGAACAAATCATATATTTTCACTTACCTGAGATAAAAACAACCCAAATTTAGTTAGAATAAAATACTCTGTAAGGAATAATTTTTTTATGCCTTTAACATAAAGTTCGAAACCATCGTACTGATACGACACATATCTGTTCACTAATTCAGGCTTAACATTTTGTCATTGATGTGATGTGCCGAAAAGCATGTTACTAATTTAGATGTCAATCTTGTCATACAAGTCGTGACGCACTCTATTGGGGGTATGTCAGGAATTATTGCACTGATGTATATAATTTATCTAAGGTCTAAGGTAATACAAATGTACACATAAGCAAGCTTCTTTGAAAGAGTTTTTTTATCAGATTATAAAATTTTCTCAGAGATTTATTTCCATTAATCACTGGAAAAATCCTTCTTCTCAAATTATCACCCTCTTTATTATCCCGTGTTACATAGTAATATTTAAAAAGTATTCTCAGTCACAATAAAATATTCGATGTTACTTGATACAATGTGTATACAAAACTGTTACTGTTAAGCTTTGCCTATTTCGATATTTGAAGGGTCTCTACATATTATCTTAAAATTTAACTTTATGTCATAGCCAATATGTCAGTGTGATCTCCTAGTGTGATATTGATGAACGAATTTATACTTACCTATCCATTCCATTTGAATTTGAATTCCTGGCTAAAACGTGCCGAAGTGGTAAACGATTAGCTAATGCTTTTGCCTTCAGATCAACAGTTCGAGGGTTTGAATCCTAACACTAGCATGAATATTTGTAGTGATTTAGAATCCCCTTGAAACTGTAGGTCCCTGTCTAATTATCCGGGTGAGCAAAAAATGACAGTTGAGAGACAAAAAAACCAAACCAAACCTGGTTAAAAATCATAGCCGATGGTATTTTCGGATGTTTATTGTACTTTAATGTTGCGTTAAATTCCAGTCTATCTAATTCTGCTAACTGAAATCGCTTAGTAAAGCAAATCATCCCATAGTTTTGAGTCATTGTTAAAGTCTCACAACTTCTGCATTGCTCTGGATGCAAGTGCACTATGAATTACTTTGTCCGTTTCAACACGACGCTTTTCACCTGAATTGAATGTCCTTTTCTAATCCTATACTTCTGACATCTGAGCATGTATTTTCCCGTGTTTCATTAATTGCTTGCCTTCGGGTGATAATTTCTGTAAATTCAAATTTAACAAGCGCAGGCAATCGACTCGTATTATCAAATTACTACTACGTGAGAAAGTTAACTTTTGTCCTGCTCAAGCAATATCTTTTCCAAATGTCTATATTATAACAACGTAAATGATGATTAAGTTAATATTAATTGAATATGATTTTAGCTCTAGGTTCAGTCAGGATCAAACAAATTATTTTCGGGCCTAAAAGACCAAATAATATATTAGAATTGTTCGATATTTTTCGATTTTTTCCCTTCAAATTATATTCCAGATTGTGATTTCAGCAAATTTCTATAGCCTTTTTAAAGCACAAAATTACAAATTATTCACATTCAAGATTAATGATAATACTTTGCATTGATGGATTTGCAACAGTCAGTAGTATTGAAATTTTAATTTGAGTGTCATACTTAAGTAATTAGATTTAGTTTATGTGACTTTCAATATTACCATTTGTTTGCCATTTTGATCGGAACCTATGAGTTGTTGAACTCTTTCATTGGCCAGAACAGTTCCTCGGGAGGAATATCTTCGAAACAGAAATTGATCAACATACCCACGTTCCGAACTGATCCTTACAGCTATAGATGCGGACAGGGAATCAGAAAAGCACTTTAAAATTTTACTTCAACATAAAAATAAATTAAAATTTCCTTCTCTTTAAACCTTATTCTCAGCATATAATAAATTTACTTTAAACAAGTTTTCATGGTTACTTTATATTGAATCCACACACATTTTAGATATGTATTAGCTGAATTATTTTCTTAATATGAGACTGTATTTTTGTTTAAATATTAATTTTGGAAAACGCTGGATAGTATTTATTGAAGGAGAAAATGTCAATTGTCACTATTGACAGACATTTTCTCTTTTGAATTTCTCTCATTTTCCTGGTGCCTTGTTATTTGCCTAAGAGAACTGTAAAATCACGAGGTACTGATTGGCTAACTGGCCTTGATAGTGAAGAAAAGAAGCCTTACTTTCGGGGTGAAACAGTATGAATAGGGACAGTGTCGATTATGCCTTGGGGAGGTTTTAAATAAAAAAAAACCTATTCATTTGTCCTTTTAAAACAAGAAAAGTAATTTAAATAAAAATAGTGAATAATAAAATTTATTTCCGGCATTCATAAATTACATTAGCAGATTTTTTCCTCTAAAGAAAAATCATAATCTTAAGAATAGCATTACCTGAAAATTGAACTTCCACATCTTTACTTCCGATAAAAACTTTGCTTTTTACGTCAATTCTAGAGATAAACAAAAAATAATGCGGATTTTTGCAATTTTCATGGTAGATTATGTGATTAATGAAATAGGTAAATCAATTCACATTTTTGAATTTTGATTTAATTGTAAGCTCATTTCTTTTCTCATGATATAAATACAGTACACTATATATGAAAAAGTTTTCCTAGAATGCAATAAGCTGTGAATACTAAGAAAACTTTGCACCACCCTTGAGCTAATGGGCTATATTTCAAAGTATAAGACTAAAAACCTCTAAATAATTGGTTGCTCTTCACTGTGGAAGGTCCTAGATTTGATTCAAACCACTTTTCAATAAAAGAATATGGGTATTAAATATCTCTGATTTCTGCATATGTAATTTTGCCCAAATTTCCTCGATTAAGAAAAAATTAGATATGGAACACGTTTTTCTGAAGGGAGAACTAATTTAGGTTGTGTATGTTGCGAAGAACATTTTTAAGAATTTTCATCTGTTACGATATGTCAATGCATAGGGCTCTAAGTGGGCTAATGATAAGACGATGCTCCTCAGAAAGGAAAGCCCTAGGATCAGCCATTGTTGAATAATACATGATGAATATCTGTTGGACTTCCAAACTTTCCCGGTTCAATTTTTTGAAACATGTCAATCCCAAAAATTCTTTCGAAAGATAACACGCTAAAATAAATAAGATAATTTCTAAAAATATGAAATAGTTAACTATGTATACATATATATATATATATATATATATATATATATATATATATATATATATATATATATATATATATATATATATATATATATATATATATATATATATATATATATATATGGGGGGTTGTGTTTGTGATTTTTCATTTATACAACAAAATATTGTGCTTTAAGTTCAGTGTCAGCAAATAATATTTAGATATGAGAAGAAAAGCATATTTAAATATTATAAAGTGTACAGAGTGTCACAGATTGATTTATGTCACTCAATTTGCAATTTTGATTTAATTACCTGCTTCAAAGCAACTCAATTTTCACAATAACAATATTGTTAATAATAGTTATCTATCCTGGCATGAATTGACATTTTGGTTAACAAATTATAAATTTAATGCCATTACCTCGAATCTATTTATTGTTCAAATTTTTTTCGTGGAATTAACTTGCAATGTATTTTGACAAGTCTGAAATTCCGAATTCGCTGTTTTGACCATTTTATAACATAATTTCATTTTTACTTCCCATACCAAAATATTATCCAATTAAATACAATCACTTCACTTGACTCTTCCGTTCCCTTTGATGGATGGATTACCATAAAGAAGAATAGGGATATAAATACGATAAAAGTTTAACCCATAATCACAGGGGAGACCAAGGTTAAAACGATGAATCAAAGACTTGTCAAGCTTCTTATAAATTCATAATGTTAACACTTTCGGAGGATTAGAACTTTTGCAAAACTTGGGCTGATATAAAAATGAAAATTCAAATAAACAGAACGTTTTTTTTTGTTGTTATAAAGAGATATCTCAAATTTAAATCGCACAATAAATGATTTATTATTTTTAGATTTAAAAAGGGGGCAGATTACATTACTAATTTATAATGGGAATTCTTTATAAATTCCTTTACCTTTTTGAGGTATTATATATTCAAGAGGGAAAGCGACAATTTACACAGTATTATTATACATAATAGGAACAATTTCAGGTAAATTCAAAGTATGAGCCTCACAAAGTTATTACTTCAACCAATTTATTAAATCGAGTTATTAAAATAGTTAACTTTTTAAGTTAATTTATTTTTAAATAGTTAATTGATTTAATTAATAGTAAATCCAATTATTAAAATTGTGACTCTGAAATAAGCTGTAAAATAAGGGACAATCTAAAGAGTTTCACATTAAACTTCTGTTCACAGCATGAATTGATTAACCATTATAATATCAACGTCTATTCATAAACGAGAGTTTACATACGATATAAAAATTTCTGAATCTATTATAGGCTTTGTTAAATAATTTTAATCGGTAAATAACTTTGGAGCTATCTCTCAAAAGAGGGGAGGGAGCATGATAAACTCAGCCTTCCCATTTAAGCAACAAAGGAAGTGAAAAACAATCAATATCAAAATTTCGGAAGAATAGAAAAGCATGTAAATTATTAAATAATTTTCATTTCTATTATCAAAAAGATAAAATCAGTATAACTGAGTAATTTCAAATTTTAAATGTGAATTGAAAATATGTTCCAACACGCATAAAAAACAGAACTTAATGTAGAATAACACATCTAATCTTAAAAGTCAACATGTATATCCTCTGATATAATTAAACTTATAAAAGTATAATTAAATATTTTTATTGATCTATGCAAATTTCTTGTGTAGTATTGATGTATAATGTGCAAGTCAGCACTGTATATTAATGTAATGTTATAATAAAATTTCAATAAAATTAATGTTACAATAAAATTACGGAGTTTGTGATTTTAGATAATGAAAATATTTTCTTTCTAAGGATAAATTGCTCCTCATTTATATTTATAAACATGGTATATAATCCTGAATTAATGCCCCCTCAGAATTAATGATAACATTACTTTATGTAGCCTCATCGCTTTGGTCCTATGACAAGCTATCATCCTTTTGATCACAATCAAGAGACTTCGACACACATAAGACTTAACAGGGTATTTGAACGAGATTTTGAGCGAAGTATGACGCTATTAAGAATCGTAAGAATTAGCAATAATGGTGGTTTTTTATTAAATGCCTGCACGTATTTTCTTACGATAATTAAGACTGATGAAAAGTCTAATTTCGATTCTGTTTGGCAAAGTGGTTTAGAATGACTCTTATCCAGGCTGTTTGGGATTTAACCCCAGCAAAAAAAGGAGATTTGATTGGTAAATGTTTCCAATAGTGTCTAAGAACCATTAATGCAACTTTATATAGGTATCCATATAGAAATACATGTTCATATCCAAATAACTTTGCAAAAGATTTTGAAAGTAATGTCAATAAATGAGGAAGAAATTGATTTCACGGAAAAAAGACATTACATTGGTAATTTATTTTATATTTCAATAAATAACAAAAAAAAATAAGCTTTTTTATGACAGTCTCTCTTCTTTCATCGTGTTTCTGTGGGATGCTGAATTATCTGCATGTTTCCCCCCCTTGTTTGATACAAATAAATATCAGAAAGCTATCATACATATGCACTATGCAAAATACATACTAGATTTTAAATATTTAAAATTTTATTTTAAAAATGTAGAAATTTGAATTTAATTACTCAAATTAAACATATTTATTTGTAAAGAATTTTATCAAGATAAATATTTTGAAAAAAAGTTCTCAAAGCTGCCGATAAAATTTAAAATAGTATAACTAATTTTGTATTTGTTACTAATCTTTTAATATTGTTACTAATCTTAAAATTTGTTACTAATCTTAAAATGATTTCAGTTATCAAAATTGGATTAGGAATATACTATACGATGATGCTTTCCAATATTAAATGTAACTGGGTTTTTATAATAATATACGTGCACTTTTTTCAATTAATTATGCGCACATGAATCTCAATTAAAAGGAACTTATAATTGTACGCACTATTTGTAAAGCCTTGTTTATCATAATTTTTTTTTATTGCATCACATGTCACTCTAAAACTGGTTATTTCATTTCAGCTGTTTTTCTTTTCAGTACAAGTTCTATTGATCTTAAACTTACGTCAAAACTAAACATTTCAAAACAAATAAAAAATACGAATAAAAGGGTATTAATTGTTGAAATATCATGAACATGTCTGTTGACTAGTTAAATTTGCACATGTCATAAAAGAAATTGAAGAAAAGTTCCGATGTTTCAACAGGTTTGATGCAAGCCACGTGCTTATAAGTCTCAACAACCATTGGCTTGAAGATTGATTCGAAAGACCTTGAATATCTCAAAAGCTATTGGTTAACTGGTCAAAAATTAGCATATTATTGCAAATCCATTAACACTGTAGTTCTTAAGAAAGTTTTTGTTTATAAAATTTTTTATGGTCTGAAAGATTTTAATATTTTTTATTAACATTTTCTGTAGGAAGTTGAAACGGTACAAGCCCTTTTAACTGGTCAGATAAATAGATAACTGTGGTGTACATCCTCAAAGTGCTCTCCCATCCATGAAATTCGATCCCAACTTCCTTTATTGAATAGTTTCAAAGCTCTTTTGATTCATATACTGGAAATTTTTAGAATTCTTTTTTGTTTGGACTTTATTTCTTGGAGTGGTTTTAATTATTAGTTATCTACAAGTGATTACCGGTGAAAATCGTACCAAATAATGAAAGAAAAAAGAATAGCTTTTATATACCGAAATCAAATTTTAAAGATATGTTTCGGTGAATTTTTTTATGGTCTTCATTTTGTAGGTTAAGAATGTCAAGTGTGGGCACAAGAGATAATTAAGGCTTTTAACTGACATAAAGTAATTATGAAAAAGACTTTTATCAAATCACGATTTAGAATTTAACATTTGTCATTTTATTGATTCCTTTCTATCCCCGACTAATTTTATTAAGACATATTCTCGTTAAGTTTCAGAAACCAATATGAACATGCTGTTTCCCTGAATATATTGCTTTTCAAAAGTACATTTCCTGTAAGCAGGTTTCTTTCATTTTTTGTTTTGACAGATACTAAACAAATAAAACTAATCTTCAAATGAAATTATAACTTGCAATATGTTTTACATGGATTAATTTTTTAATTTCTCTTGTTATGGTAGAATAATTATTGACTCTTAAATAGTTTTTATAGAAAAGTATTACAAAACTTAAATATTTACTTTTACATATATATATATATATATATATATATATATATATATATATATATATATATATATATATATATATATATATATATATATATATATATATATATATATATATATATATATATATATATACATATATATATATATATATATATATATATATATATATATATATATATATATATATATATATATATATATATATATATATATATATATATATATATATATATATATATATATATATATATATATATATATATATATATATATATATATATATATATATTCTTTTCTTTCTAGTTATGAAGTTGAATGCTATAAAATGTCTTGAAATTTTATTTCGTAAATTGTTTGTAAAATCCAGTGTAGGAAATTAAACTTGGGGGATTTTTTAATCAGTTTCGCATTTCTTTACTAGTCTATTAACAATAATTAATTCTTACACTTCTTACGTTAATATTTGATGTCTGTTGGTAAATTGATTGAAATTTTAAATCCTAATGAAGTCCTAATTACTATAATTATTTCTCAACTTTGACAATTAAATATCAGTTATTTGATTTAGTAAAAATACAACTAAATAAAAGGTTAATTTTAAGATGAGATATTTAGAAAAGTTAGGGGAATTTACGTTAGGTGCTGTGAATGTTAACAATGTCACATTCTTGACGAATTTAATTTTATGCAGTGAATTTCAAATAAAAAACTCTTAATATTTAAATTTTCACTGTAGAAATATTTATCTCCCTTTTATAACCGTTTATCAACAAAAATGTTTTAAGTTTTTCATTAAAATGGAATTTTTTTAGTCATATCTTAAAAGGTATTCTTTAAAGCATTTTGCACACTTGAATGGATGTCATAGTAAGTTAAAGTGGGTAATCATTAGACATGGATACATAATGCAACATTAATACATAAAAATATAATAATATTAATGCAAAGAGGTGTGATGCGCAATGAATCTGATGTTTCAAAATGGGAATTCTATGCCAGACCACATAAAATTTTCATCATATTGTTTAGTTTAAAGTTTTCAACTTTTGTGTTCTAGAACATCGGTGTATTTTAGATAGCTTTTTTACTGATTAAAAATGGTCAAATTATAATCTGTAATAGTGTCTGAACTTCATTTTATAAAAGAAGTTTTATTACTTTTTGGATTCCCCTAAAGGAAGTAAATTTTGAGAAGAATCGAAAATTAGTAGTTATTTGAAGTATAAAATAATATTTAATCTCAACATATTTATACTAGGGTTTTCCTTCTGAGAATCTAGATATCTAATAAAATGAAATATATTAGATCTTTCAATGTTTTTATAAATATTCTTAAAATAACTGCTTTTATAGAAAATATACTTTTTCTACACATATTGATGCTTTTAAGATAGTCTTTTAATTTAAGCCACATACAATTATTTCTGCATCTGAATTTCTCATCATTTTCATTTGTTTCATTAAAGTGCATTTTTAAAAAATGTCTTCCATTAAAACAATATCAAAAAAAAGTTTACTGAGTCTGTTTCATACACTATTGCTTATGGAATGAATAAAAAGTTTTGTTGTAAGTTGTCATAAAAGTTTTGATATGGGTAATAACCTTAGCATAGTGTCTTTAAGATTTGATAATTTATTATTTAACTTGTTATATTAACGCAGACCATTCAGAAAATAACGGTGAAAAGTGGTCTTTTGGATGAAGTATAAAATAGCATAGAGGAATGTTAATTATTTTTGAAAACATAATAAACCTCCATTCTCATGAAGTATATAAAATTTACATTGCTAAATTTCAATTTTTGAATGATAAGAAATTAAATTATATTAATTTCTGACTAATTATTCTCTCTTACACTTTAATCTAATTAATGTTAAATCTAAATACCGTTTCCCTTCAAGAATGCTTGAAATTTTGCATGATGAACGGTGAACACGATTTTCAAACTAACATAAGAGTCGCTAATGGCAAAGGTAAAAGCAGAAAAAAATGACCGAATATACAGTAAAAAATGTAAAAAAAAAATTTTTCAGAATATTCTCTTATATTATATGTAACATTTAAGTGCACCACATCTCAAAGGATTTTCTTTTTTAGCTAAGGGGATTTTATAGTGCTTTACACCTACCTAAATTCAAATGTGTCAAGAAATAAAGATTCCTCTTCTGATTAAGAACTGTAGGTTTGTCTTTCCGACGTGCAAAAAATGTTGATTTTTATTCTAATCATTGAAAACAATTACTGCTTCAAATCCCCTTGAAAAGCGGAAATATTTACTAAGAAATTTTAGATTTTATACAGACATTATTTATTGGACCATCATTTCCAAGCCCCTGAAGGCAAACCAATGAGGGGTTGCGTATTGAAGAGAGAAAATGGAAGTAAAAATAAACATCCAATGATCCGAACAATGAAATAAACATCCGCTATAATCTATTTCATCGGGGAAATTCAGTTATTGCCGCAATCAATTTGACTGCCGCATGTATTCTGTATGGAATTTTAAATAACACTTTGCACCCAGAAAGCGAATGTTCAATTAGTATTAAATACCTTATTTGAAGATACTTAATTGCATTTGAAAATGCTTCCTTACCTATACATGGATGGAAAATAGACATTATTTTGAAATGATGTTATCAAATCCCTTGGAACCACATTAAGAATTTTTAAACCAATACTTGAAACACATAGTTCAATGAGTTGCGAACAAAAAATTAACGACAAAAAATTAAATAAAATCCGCTATAATCTATTTCAAGTCAAAACAATCATATTTTTGACAACTTTAGATAATCAGAAGAATATGCATGTGAACACAAACTTTATTTATATTCATTATAAGAAAATTTTTCGATTTTGTCTAACAAATGCAGCTCAGATTTACAGTAATTACGTTAATTTCAAAACTATTTTTCATTTATATATTTAAATACAAAATATTGACATTAAAACACTTAATAATATCAAATATTTTAATTTATAACCTATAGCCTTGTTTATAGCAGAGTCTTATAAAAGCAGAATAAAATAAAAATAATAAATCTTTCCATATCTTATTTTTCCAAATTAAACGCATCGAATAAATACTTTTAATAATGTTTAAAAATAATTTTCTTCAGAAACAATAATGTATTCATAAATTAATCTAAATATGTAATAAATACATGTTTTAGATTATAATTAGATTTTCGTCTCGTTTTCTTTTACGGGAACTATAGACAACAATAATTTTTTATTAACAAATCTGAATTAAAAATCGAAATAATTTTTTTCCAATCAATACATAGTCTTGAATTAGTTTCTCTTTTGCATTAATAATACATTTTAGAATTACTTATGGAGCTAATTTTTTAAATACTATTGCATAATACAGAATTCGTGGTGTTATTCTTCATTTTAATGAATAGAAAATAAATACATTTTTTCCCGCTATAAACATTTGAATTCATTACAATTTATAATGTCCCAACAGAATAAGAGTAATTTAACCTTTTAATGTATGTTTTTTAATAATCCATAAATATCATTCATTCCTTAATAGTACATTGCAGCTGCCTGATGCAGCCATTTGGAATAATTCCAGAGTTCCGATGTATTTGGCTTCTCATTCATCAATTCAAAACAAGAGCAAAAAAGTTCAAAAGGGCTTATAAAGAAGAAGAAATAGTCAAAAAATAAGTTACTAAAAATAAGCATGCATTTATAATAAAAGGGATATATTTCGAGAAGACAGAATTTTCATATTTATCATTGTACATTAACAGTCATGCGTATGAAACAAATTTAATTGTTCGATTAAGAAAAAAATTTACTGTAGCAATGTCAGTATAAAAATGAAGTCTATTTTTATATTTCTAATTCCAAGTTCTTAATTTAATTTATTTGGATCACAATATTCACTTCACATACTCAATTTTTGCGTTTCTCTTTTGCATTTCTTTCATAGAAGAGAAATACTCATGAAAAAATAAGCAATCAATAAACAATAATCAGCTTATTACTCGGTATAATATTAACCTAATTTTCAAAGAGTAATATCGCTTGTTAGTTAAACTGCAATTTTTAATATTTTCAAATATGTTACAAATAATTAGAGAGAAGAAGGAACTCATAAATAGAAAAATTCGTTTAATTAGAGATGAAATACATCTAAGTACTAATAAAATACTGAATTAAAAAGAATCAAAGTATGCATAAGTTATTTAAATGTATATTTATATTTTTTAAATAGTAATGTATTAAAAATATACCTTTATCAGAGCTATAATTGGAATTAACTATTGGGTTTATTTTCAAACAACAATCAAGATTAAGAAATAAAATATTTGTTTTAAAAACTTTTTTATCATAACAGATTATTATATATAATAATCTATTAGAATCAAATTATTAATGTCAGAATTAAATTGTTCTGACATTAATAATTTTATTCTGATATAGATTATTCTCTGAAAACCGCAATTCATATGTATTTAAGCATGTAAAGAGAAGAAAAAATTATATATATATAAACACGAAGGAATTCATTTTAAGTAGTAAATATCACAATATAATCTTATTAATATTATATATATATATATATATATATATATATATATAATATATATATATATATATATATATATATATATATATATATATATATATATATATATATATATATATATATATATATATATATATATATATATATATATATATATATATTTGTGTATGTATAAATTATATTAAATTATGCAAATATAATCTTTATCTTATTTTCTCAAATTATTTTTAATAATTACATTATTGAAAATAAATTTGAAATATATATTATTTTGGTGCAAATGACAAGAAAAATTTTAGAATATAGTTTAAAAAATGTTTTTAAAATATGATTGTTAGTACAGAAAATTTTTTAAGAAAAGCATGCAAAAAGTAATCGATAACTATAAAAATACACATGTGTATTTCAAAGTTTCGTTTAATATCAAATAATTTTATCAAATGTATATTTTTTTCAAAATACAATTTATCTTGTTTATTTAAAAATTCGCTGATTATCATTCAGTTCACCCAAAATATTTAAGGTAAATGTTTTTATATCTATTTTACACTTCACATAACAAAGAATTATTAAAGAATAGTTGTTAATTGAAATCTTTGTCATTCCTTAATAGAGAATATAGGAATCCCCTATATTATGCTGAATTCAGTGCATAAAATAAAAGTTAAAAATTGAAATAAATTTTTTTTCTAATCAATATATAGTCTTGAATTATTTTTGATAGTTAACTTTTTAGAAAATTCAGTTCTTATAATTAATTATAAAATTTAAATTACTGTTTAGTTTATTTTCTAATCTAAGGTCACAAACTTGTCTCCAAGATTCAGTCAGCTTTAATATTAACATATAACTTTACTCAAAGAAATATTTTTCATTTGAATTTATTATTATAGCAATATTTTGATTAATTAATATAAATATTAGCAATATAGTTTATTTTTGGGAAAATTTATTGAAGACCAAATAAACGCGTTTTTAAATTAAATCAGCATAAAATTAAATATTTGTGATGAAATAAAGTTCAAAAGAATTTTAAATAAAATTCAAAGGAATTTTTTCAAAAGATTCAATTTAAACCAGCTTATTTTATTTGAATCACAATAATAATTCCAAATAAAAACCAGATATGAATCAAAGTCCATCGCGCTAATTTATTACTAAATATATGTCGCGTAAAATGTTTATTGAACCGATATTTTAGATGAGTAAAAATAAAAGTAATTAATTGGAAACAAGCGAATAAAATAGTGAAAGAAATGTATATAATAAATTAAAATTTTTAAACAATCAGAATACGTATAATACACTAAATATATTTAATCGAATTCTTTCTTGATTACACAACCAATTAATTGGCAACATAATAAAAATCTTATCAATTTATGAAAAAAAAACATAAATCATTCCAATTTTTTATCAAATTAATACCAAATCAACAACCAAATTTTGAACGTCCGAAAAATGGAACCACTGCGAAAGAACGAAAGGAACTAGAAAGGCATGTCAATTGAGCTTACCGGTTATTAGGTGAGCTGTGTGGTTGGAGTTGGGCACTGTCGGTATCCCCAGCAAAGAAATTATTGGTATCAACCTCGATCATCACTACACGGTGGGAGAGTGAAAGAACGATTGGCGGGGACAAGGCGTCAGAGGAAACCGATTGCCCTGGATTCCTAATTCTTGGAGAAAGAGCCAATCGGTAAGCTGTGACGAAAAGCGACCTTGGCTACTATTTGCTATTTAGGTACATCTTACAGAATTTTCCCCCATCTTCGAAAAACTGTGCATATCCGAAATGGATTCGGCGAGGTTTCAGCTCGCG
This sequence comes from Latrodectus hesperus, assembly GCA_037975125.1. Taxonomy (NCBI): domain Eukaryota; kingdom Metazoa; phylum Arthropoda; class Arachnida; order Araneae; family Theridiidae; genus Latrodectus; species Latrodectus hesperus. The sequence goes on along the minus strand of CM075859.1, from coordinate 93,981,738 downwards.
GGATCTTCAATACTTTCAAGATCAGTAGTGACTTTTCTTGCTTTATGGAAATAGGATTGTTGACAGATGGTAAACGTGAAAGTGACGTTGAATCAAAGAAAAATGTCCTAAAACTGTTAATGTATTTATGGAACCGAAATAAAATATACATTTGAGATAAAAACTCTTTACTTAATTTCAGATTTGACAACTCAGAATTAATTTTTCAATTCAATTTCGATTCCCAAAAAGAAGGAAAGTAATTGGTAATTTAGGTATTTATATTTTTTCGATAGTACTTTAAAATGAGGTAATCGACTCAAAATAAGCGAAACTATAAACATCATTGCACGGTTGATAAGATTTAGAAAAAAATATTGTTCTTAACTATGCACTTGTGCATTTTAAAACATAGGAAAACAAATGATATCAATAATTAATTTAGAGAACATTTTTTAATTAACGTGGAAGAAAGAGAGAAATTTTCAAATTGAAAACTGACAGTAATGAGTAATAATTTTTCTTAATAGGGAATAATTTTAATCATTATGTTGTCTGATCTGACAATCGGTTTGCCTTTAAAAAAAATTAAAATCTGTGATTAGAAATTGAGGTAATATGTTAATTAAAGAGTAATTAATTTTTTCTTTTTCAAAAAATAAGATTTGTTCATAGATTTATTTATAAAAATTATCATATATTTTAAAATTAAGGTTTTATTCATGAATAAAGATAATAAGCTCAAAAATTATTTAAATTTAAAAAACCGAATTTCATAAATTTGATTCAAATATAAATTATTGTTACAGTTACAGTTTATGTAAAATTTTCAGTAAAAATTCTATTTAAAATTTTCAGGTAAATGAAATAAAATATTTATTTACTGGTTCTAATGGATCCAAAAAATAATAATCTTTAATAATCCATAATTGATATTCTTATTTATAGATTTGCTTTAAATTCTCCGAAAAATGTGGATAAATATTAATTACATGAAAAATAGATTAGTCACTTCAATTTTATTAAGTTTTGGATTAATTACCGAAATTAATGATAAAGTTGGTTTATTGATAGTAATCATGGTGTAAAATTGAAACTGAAACAAACAGAATATTTAAAGTTACATCTGCTTAGCATTGAAATATATGTAGAAAATAAATGAAAAATGATAATCCATTCAAATTGATACACAATTGCTCTCCATAAATATATTTGAACCAAAGCAAATCATTAGTCAATATGAAGCTCTAAAATTATTTAAACATTCCTTAAAAACGCAATTTGTGATGCATTTTTAAAATTATTGTTAAAATTATAAATAAACGAATAACTTTCTTATCTTTAATTTAAGGTGAATATCAGTACTCTATAGAGTAGCTTTAAATTTTTTAATGAAATAATTTAGAAACAGAATTATCGCGTAAGAAATTTAAAGTTCACGTTAAAGATTCACAGAATTCAGATTTTTTATTGTTGTCGTGTGCCAGCTAGGCTGGCATTATGGGGTGCGTTGCTTCACTTTTCCAACTGAGCCATATTAGGTGTGGAGTCCGACTTCCTCATGTGTGTACATGCCATAGGTACCCATTTATAGGGTAGGCAACCATTCACAACCCGTTCATACAAGGAAAGGACAAAGACAGGATAGATAGAGAGAGAAAATACATCCATGCCCGAACCGGGATTCGAACGCAGGGCCTCCCTATCGGCAGTCAGGCACGCTGACCACTAGACAAGTTGGGCGTCAATTCAGATGTTTTAATGATAGTGAATAGAATTTATGAGAGGAAATGATGAATTCATACGAATAAGAAAGCGATTTAACATATTATTAATTTTTATAATAACGATGGTTGTCTTGGTTAATAAAACTGATTGGTTTGGCTGTCCCCTCCACGGTCCACGTCTACTTATTCAACCTGGATCTATAGCTTCAAATGGATCCCGAACTCTTACAAACATCTGAGCTCATCGAAAAAAAATGAGGTTCTTTCGGAATATATTATACTCCTGTTACGCTTCATTTTGTATCAATTGAAATACGACATCAAACGATTTCTTGTTCTATCATTTATTAATCTTCAATCACATGAGTGATATTTTACTCAAAAAATTATATTATTTTTTACATTTTAAATAAATGTGACTAGAATTATACATCAAAGCAAAAAAAAAAAAAAAAAAAAAAAACGACTGCACTCTTCAGTATACATTTCTGAGCAGTGTAATTCCATAAGTAACTCTGAAGATGATCGATTTAACTGGGGAAACGTTCTGCTTTCTCAACACAACTAGGATTAGTTTTCACTCCAGGCTATGCAGTTTCTTGTGCGGCGCAGTTTTCTTACAATCCATTTCATGTGTAGGGGGTGAGAGGGAAGTTTTTTTTGTAGTACATGAAGGAGAAAATGTAAGATTTTAAACCTACAAGAAAGAAATATTTGTAAATGGAAGCACTTTACAAATGTTATCATTAGAGTTGAATTTTTTTAATATTTAATATATTTTAGGTGATTTGCAGTATTTCGAAAAATTAATTAATTTTCCATGTATTCAAATATTTTATTTTAAGAAAATAAAGCAATTTTCGATGGAGAAATTATTGACATTATAATACTATTATTGGAATTGAAAGAGTTATCTTTTGTTGTATTTATAGCATAAGTAATATGTATATAAGTATAATTAAATTATCTAGTGCATTTACTGATAATCATTATTAGTAATCAAAACTAGCTTATGTATTAATATGTTTATAGCTAAATTATATTTTTTAGTTTTAGTACACACACATTTATGTTACATGTAGATTACTACGTATTACTGGAAGTGTTTAAAGTTTTCAATTTCAACAGTTAAAGATTTAAACATTAGGTATTAATTAACAATATTATTTATTCTTAAAATGAGCACTTTTGTCCTAAGAGGCAAAAGAATTTTTTCGGAGTTACTTTTAATGATTTTGTAATGCAAATGCAGAAAAACTTTAAATGTACCTTTAAATGTAAAAAAATATTTCAAATATTCCATAAGAAATGCTGTCTAGAAACATTTAAAATATTTACAGAACGAAAATGTGAAGTAACTGTAGATTCTCTATTTACAGCAATTGCGAATGTTATTTTCTGTTTTGAACTTTAATTCAGAATAACGCCTAATGTCTGACAAATAACAAGCTAATTAAAGGCGCAACCATCGCAGCCGGAAGCCATTGCAATATACAAGGAAATATATTCGAACAATTTGAGTTTCATTTGTTCCAATGTAATTACTTGATAATTCATATAGAAAATAACAACGAGATTCATGAACAACAAATATTTAAACTAAAAAAAGTTGCGTTTATAGTTTTATATTTCTGTTTATTATTTTTCAAACAAAATATTTCAATGTATTTTTTAAATAAATGATACGATACATTTCTATCAATTCTTTGATAGTAAAAGTTCTCATAGTGTAAAAATCTCCTACAATGCTCGTATTTATTGTTTGAAAATTTTCTATTAAATCTAAAAATTTCTGTATACAATTTAAAAGATGATGTTCGTATAGTTTTGATATTTTTAATCTTTAATTTTTATATTTCCTTCAATGACTTATCTTATTTCAGAGGAATGTAAAGCTCAGTAATAGCTTTGCAATTGATAAGAATTTCGGGAATGATATTCATGGCTAAGTCAAATAGATTTTTATGTCAATTTCTTCCTTATATTTGGTTCCTCATTTATTGTTCGTTTTCTTTATTTATGTAAAATCTGTTAATATTTTTATTAAATTAATTCTTTCTTCAACTGCTCGAGAATCAATGACAAAAATTTTTCCACCTGAAAATTATGATAAAGATATGTCCATTTAACTGTTGCTAAGTAAGGATTAAATGAAAATGATGAAGATGAAACAATTTGGAATTTTTAATATTCGATATTTTTGACAAAAGAGGAAGGTAATATGTGTTATTTAAAAAAAATGAAGCATTAATTGTTCAAAACTAAAATTAAATTAAAGAAAATGAAAATGATGAAGATAAACAATTTGGAATTTTTAATATTCAATATTTTTGACAAAAGAGAAAGGTAATATATGTGTTATTTTCAAAAAAATGAAGCATTAATTGTTCAAAACTAAATTGTAATTCAATTTTTAATTTCTTATTATAATTATCATTAGTCGTAAAATAATACTTTTTATGTAGTGAAGGAATAATACATCAATAATGTGGCATTGCGACTTAGCGTAATGTGAATACATTTTTACTGTATTGATGTAAGATATTTAACTGATTGTTACTTTATGTTCAATCTTTTTTGCATTTACTGCTAAAATTCATTGCGAGAATGCAATTTATTTTATTACTATTCTAGTCATAATGAAAATATTAAAACGATAGTTTCTTGTACTTTCCAACACTTTTCACAAAAATCTTGCTTTTGATTTCAAAATAGTTCAAATACAATAATAAATGAGATCGGTTTTAAACAAAAATGTTTGACTAAAAAGTACAAAATTTAATGTAAAATTCTTATAGTAATTTTGAGAAAGTTTTGATTTGAAAATGCACATTAAATATCAATAATTCAATCGCATGTCGTTAAAATTGATTGCTTTATTACAGCTAAAAGTTTTCACGAAGAATTTTATGTCCTTTAAAATAGTATGCCTGTAGAATATATTAATTTTTTGTTAAGTACGAATATTTATAAATCGAATTAAGGAAAATGTAGAATTTAGTTAAAAATACAGGATTGAAATATATCTATATTACAATATTACGTTTCTTTTAGTCAAGAAAATCAAATATAATTTTAAATAAATGCTAAGTGTATTGTAATAAAAACGTATTAGCCCATCGTATTAGAACAATTACAGTTCTGTGAACCAATCAAATGCCAGTAGCCAGAACACAGTGTGTTTTGATTGGTATAATAGAGTATAGGTAGTAGATTATACTTAGTAACTGATTAAGAAGGATGATTAGACATTTTTAAGAGAAGCAAAATCGTTATATTGAGAAATAAAGGGTCTTTTTTTATGCTAAAATTACAAAACAAGTTGGTAGATGGTTAACTTTATCTGGCATACGAAAGTTGTGCTTACATTATGAAAAAAGTATAAATCAATGAAAAATAAGTCAAAAGTTCAAAAAAGGAAATTTTATCCCCATTTTTGGCCACTACTGTATAATATAGATAACATGTAGGTTATTTGTATATTTCCCTTGCTATGACAGTTGCTATGACGTTGCTATGACAGTCTATTATATATTAACTGTCCTCGACAGTTGAATTGCTTTGGGTAAATTTTTTAGGTCCTCAGACCTAAAGGAAATAGATGTAAAAGCTTTAACAGTCCAATTAGTTTTGTGGTTTGCAAACACCTTTCTTCCGTCCACTCGTTCCCGTGATTTTGCTTTTAACAAAATTATTTGCGCATCAAAATTGATGCAAAAAACTTAATTTAATTTTAAAAGTACATTTTAAGTACATTGATAATTAATTCTTAAAATCGTATGCGCTTTCCAGCAGTTATTTTCAAGTTGAGTCTAAATATAAAGCATTCAAAATTACAGCAAAAACTGAAACCAAAGAGATTAAAACACGATTCTCATAAGCAATCCACTATATCAAAATCCTTTCATTTTCTGGTCAAAGATTTCAAAGAAGAGGAATGACTTGATTGTTTTTCTTTTTCTCTAGGCACGGATTTTTCAAAAGGATTTAGATTTATAAATTTCTTGAAACCAATGAATCAGAAGAATAGGGAACACAATCATCTTGGTTCAACTAAAGTTTTTTCCAACAATCTTATATTGATTTATTAATTACTACAATTCATTAAAATTGCTAAGAACATTACTTACGATTGGTGCATTGAAACATCTTAAAATTGTTATTTCATTTATTTTGAGCATAAAAAAGTATCTATGTTAAATATGTATACTTATTAATAATAAAAAATAACTTTACTTCTAACAGATAAATAGGTAAATTTCTTTGATTTATTTCCAATCTTACTAACATTTTTATTATACAATTCTAGTTTCTCTGCATACTGAGTTATTTATCCTAATGCCATTAGTATATAAAATACTGTTTTAATATTAAATAATAGTTAAAAATAATGAATGAATTTGAGAGAAAAATCCTGTGAAAAAAGCGTGTACTTTATGATCAAATATTGCTTAAGAATAGTGGCATGAAGAATATTTTGGTAATTTTTACAATTTAGTAGAGAAAAATGCAGCTCTATTCTCTTTGGAAACTTATAGTGAAATAAAAGCTCCTAGCGTTTGGCAACAATGCGAAATATTGACAGGAGCTAAAACAATCAGAAATTTTGAAGAAATTATGGAATTAAAAAATGTTTTTCATTACTAGAAGCGTTCAGTATAAATGCTATCAACATATTATTCTCTAAAAAGAAAAAAATAATGAAGTAAAAGTAGTTGAAAAAGAATAAGTGTAATAGTTGAAATAATCATTTCAACTATCATATAAATAAAAAAAGAAATATACCTTTCTACTGAAACATCCATTTTCGTAATTATTATTAAGGGCACATATCATAACTTTAAAGTTTTTAAATATTAGAAATATTGCATTTTTGTTACTATAAATGTACTGCATATTTATGATAAATTCATTTTTCACTACTTCTCAAGCATGAAAATAAAATTTCGGTCAAATTTTGTTTATTTTAATCATTTATAAGTGAGAAATGCTAACTATCTTCCGATAAGATTTTAATTAACTGCTTAAAAATCGTTTAATCGTTCGGTAAATTAATAGTTAAATATAAGTCTTTTAAGCCAATAGTTATTTTATTTTTATTAAAATTCCGATGTTTTTATGGATTTTAGGTATATTTCTTATGTTTCCATTATAGATTAAAGTATAATATAATTATACAAATCAAAATAAATAGAGTAAATTAAGTATAAAAATATACCTCGAGTCCTTTTTCGATAAGATCTTGTGATTACCAAATCGTTAATGCATGCTCTAACATATACTATTGTGAAATGAACGCAGTACGTGACGAGAGAGGAAACAATATTAAATAATCACTTCTCTTTGTTGTAAACAACATTTGTAATTGGTACTAAAATGTGGGGGAAATAAGTTATGAATGAGAGAAAAATGTATAAGAGTTAATATTCCCAGTTACTTGGCTATTTATAAGACTTGTGAAATTATTAAATGTGTTTAAACTTTGACAGCTATTTCTATGTCTATGCTTTATAACCAGATAAATAATATACATTTATATCTAGTAAAAATTTGCAAATATTTATTTTGAAAAAAGTTTAATTTTTAATGAATTGCATACAGAGCATTAATAAATCAGAATATTAAACAGCAATTAATTTTAAGTTCGTTTGAAGTTGAAGTACAACGATTATAATATTAAAGAATTCAATGATAAATTATGTAGTATTGATCTAAATTTTATTTTGAGTTGTTTTGAAAATTATATATATATATATATATATATATATATATATATATATATATATATATATATATATATATATATATATATATATATACATTTGTTGTATGACATCTGAACTTATGATGATTATACATTAAAATAATTAGCCGAAATGATGAAATTATGTAAATATTAGATACACAAGTTATATATAAACACACACACACAGTTATAAAAATATCATTAATCTTGTTATATGAGTAAGTTATGTTATTCGAGAATGAATGAACTCAATTTCCTTTTTTATTTGTTCAAAGTGCAGAAGAGGCAAAGAATTCAATTTGATCTAGGGACAAGAATGAGGGATCATACGTAAATATAGTATTGTATTAAATACATAAGCTATTTAAAAAATAACTTATTCGATTATTTCAATTCAGTTTAAATTAAATATTAGATAAATGTATACGCATAAATATATATGGATGCATACATGTACACACTCTGATAAAAAGAATAATGAATATGTTTTAATTTCTAATGATGGATAGTCAAACAATTTGAAGTTATTGGAAGATTTTTTGAGAATCCGCAAAGTTTAGAATTGGAGGTGAACTTTGCGTAGATAGTAGGTGGTATTGGTGTGTCGCTGGAAAAGAAATCTAGATTCCAATCACTAACCCAGGCAGATATGCATAAAGAAAACGTGACTTCAATTACTAGAAACACAACATTGGCCAGGACACAGTCTCGGACCTCACACTTCTAGAATGGTGTTCCAGCCCATATACCACAGTAAACAAGAGCAGATTCTGTGTGCATGCAGTGGGTTAAGATAATGCAAAAACTGCAAAGATATGTGTTCGATTAATATTTCACCAAGGAATGTATAGAATAATGCAAGGAGTTTTCTTTGTAAATCAAATTCTTCTTTAATTCTGTTGCATATGATAATAGAATCGGATAGAAACTGTTCAGAAATTTAAAATATATTAAAAAGCAAAGAACTTTCGAATGATAAAATGTTGCATTAAATCCCTTTCTGTACAGAAAGTGTGTGTGGGGGGATGATAAATAATAAAATGGTCCATAAAACTCCTTTTTCAGTGAAGTTAAATAAAAAAAAGGTTGAATTCCTAATAATTCCTAACTTCGAGCTCAGGTGATTGTTGTATCAAGCCTCATGATATTCTTTCAAAGATTATCTAGAGAAATAAACATGAGCATGACTGCTTTATTTTGTGACGAAACCGGGCATTAATTGAGGAAGCAATGAACGTAATGTCTCATTTAATTATAATTTTCTGTTGTTATTTTTGTTAAATGGAGTCTCACAAGGAAAGTCTCCCATTGACATTTTGAGACTTTTTTCGAAGTAATATAAAATCCATTAAAACGGTTCGAAGATATAATCAGTATTGAGTTGCGATAGTTTTCATTTAAAAATGTATTCAAACTTTTCCCTTTAAAGTGTATTCCATTTAGATATATTTTTAAATTGTAATAAATCAAGTAAATTGTACTTTATCTAATATATTTCTTGGCATAACTTCAACAATTTGAAAGTAACCAAAACTTAAGGAAAACACTAACATAAATGAATAAGGACTCAAGAAGATTTCGTTCGCATATAATTATTATAACATACTCGAAAAAATTGATAATATTCGGATTTTTATTGAAGAGAAGAAACTTTGCAAATATTTTATAAGTTATATAGACATGGTTTTAGCCTTAAAATGTCAAAATCTTAAAATATCTGATACATACTGCGGGGAGAGTATCTAGTATGTATTGAGGGAGAGAATTTTTATTGAATCTTTTTGCGAAGACCATTTATCCCATTGAATAAGATAATTCGGATCAGACCTGATAGACTACTCTAATATGAATTCTGAGATAATACTGTTTTATTTAATTCCTAATTTTTTGGTACACATTGCAAATTTTTATATAAAAAGTTATCATTATTTAATGTCATATTTATTTTACATTCATATGAACATTAAATAATAACTATATATTAAATAATGACTATATAATAATGATAATTATACAACAGAACAGAGTAATGTATTGTTAGCATGTAATACCTAGTTTTAACTTATTAGCTGAGGACAATATTTATTTCTTCTAAGATATACAGAGCATCTTAATAAAAAATATAATATGAATTGAAAAATAAAACGATAAGATTTTTCTTTAAAATACGAAATTATAGCATTTTTAATCTACTTATATTCCATCCAACATTGTTCGATGATGAAGTTTTTGTAACTTTTTCTTGCTACAAATTAATCACTATTTTTAAATTATATTTTCAATAATTTACGCAGTATTTCTCAATTTAACCATTAATATATATATATATATATTATATATATATATATATATATATATATATATATATATATCATGAAATTTAAATTGTCTCCCAATATTCTAATACTAATCTTTGGAATATAAAAGACAACACTATTTCATTAAAGAAGGCAAAAATTATATTTTATAATAATCCCATGCAATTTAAAAAATTTTTTTGTCACAAAGCGCATAGTATAGGGGTGGACAAGCTGCTTGATAATCCGAGCCATTTTCCAAAATTTGAAACTTTTCGCAAGACACGGTTAAATACGTATTTAAATGTATTAAATTATTTTACAGAAATTATATTTATTGGAAACATATAACTAAAAGTACAAAATATGTGTATTGAATTTAAAAATTAAAAATTAAACACAAATTCATTTCTCTTGATAATTCTTTGAAATTTGGTGAATAATTGGTGACAGCACTTTCAGTAATTATTTGAGATGCTGGTTAGTTAATACTGATCGGTGTTTCAATTTCATGAATTTTAAAGTGGAATAAAAAGAAATACATAAGTGCATTGTTCCGAATATTGAAATAATTCGACAAGCAGCCGTTTTTAATTCCGGATACTTTGATTCTCGAGATGTTCTCGGTGAATTATGCAGCGCGTTGGTATGTGTGTGGATTGTGGAATTTGAGAATCATTTCTTAAAAGCTCAATAAGATCGATATTTTTACTCAATATTTTCGGAGTTTCATCAATTGAAATGCTTACAAGTTTATCAACAGGAACGTCAAAAGATTTCATTAGGGAATCTAATATAGACACTGCGATTTGACTTTTGAATTGTTACTAAATTTAATAATTCTTTTATAACAACGAAGTCAAGGGAAACAAAATGTATGAAAACTGCCAATTGCGGAAAATCTGTGATATCTGTCGATTTGTCAAGGGCTAAGCTGAATGCAATACATTCTTCAAATCTTTTTTTAAATTACACTCAAGAGATATATTAATTGCAGTTACGCTTCGTTCGGTTGTGTGTCTCGAGATAGGAATTTCCGAAAAAGTTTTGTGCAATGCTGCATTATTTTAATCTAAAACTTAAAGTACATCTTCCATGTTTTCTTAATGAGCTCTCTCTCTCCATATTGTCATTTTGCATTACCAATATTCCAAGAAATAACAAAACTGGCCTCAGCCACATTATTAGCTTGATTGCTAAGGCTGTCGTTTATTTAAATTTGATTTTAAAGAAGCTAATTTATCTGATATTAATTTGTAATTTGGTGGATACACTGATTAGAAAACTGAGGATGATTGGCTGCATAATGTCGACGCTAATTGCTAGCTTTATAATTTTTGTGTTATTAAAATAATAACAACACGTGTTACATGCTAAGAAACAAATTATAGTTAACCTACCAAAAATCGCAGATTACAAATTATATTCGTAACAAGAGTGATACAAATTGTTTCCTTCAGAGCGCAATGTCAACTGTCCGGTCCAATGAAAGTAAAAAAATTCAAAATCGGTCTGTAGTCTGTCAATTACGCCATTGTTTATGTTCACTGGCGCTATTTTCGATGAGTCATATTATTCTTAACTTGGACAAAAAAGAAATTTGTTAATTTGTTACAACGATGCTCTTAGTCTTTCATATTTGTTGTCAGTAATTTAAAAGACATTTTGAAACACATACGGATAATAATATTTTGTAATGTAATAACACAAAAGTGAAAAGGGAACTCGAGTACTTTTATCGAGAGTCACAAATAATCTTTCAAAAAGCCGCGTGTGACTCGCGAGCCTCAGGTTGGCCACCCCTAGCATAGTAAATGTTGTGCAGTTCATTTGAGCCAACAATTTTTGATATCAAAAATTTTCGAAAAAGTAAATATATGCACATTTTAGTAGCTCGTATTATGTACCCAAAAATCTTAGTAGCTCGTATGTATAATTTTTCAAAGATGCAGAAAAACTTTAATTCACTGAATAAAGAGACAAAGAGAAATTTATTTCTAAGACAACGTATAAATAATACTAAGTATAAAGGATAAAAATAAAAAATATATTTCTTCATAAGGCAATATTAAATGTATCACAATTGAATTTTTAAATTAATATCTATAAACTACAATTTCGACATAAAAAATTCTCAACATTAATCAATTTATTTAGAAGTAAAATGTCATTTTCTAAAATTTATAAATTTTATAATATTTTCTTATTTATCCATTTTTATTTTCTATTTATTTCTGCTATTAAAAATAAAATCAATGAATTATTATATTGATAAAATTATAACAATGATTTTCTAAATTCTTTTTCAAGGAATTTTTGAAATTTATATGGTAATATTTCTTTAAATGAAGAAATTATTGTCTAACTGCAGAAAATCTGCATTTACCCCATCCTTAAATCCAACTGATTGTCAGGGGTTGTTTTATAAATTATCTTTGAATTTCTATCAAAAGATACCATACTTTTCATCTCTAATCAATTAGTAAGGTAAAAAAACAGGCTTACACTATAATATTTTGAGTGAAAACGTATATATAATTTAATAAAAACATCAATTTTAATAATTTCTCTCTCCTAAATTTTATTTTATAGATATCTTAAGGCTGATCCTAATAGAATACAGAAGTTTTCTCATTGAGACTCGATTAGTAAAATTCTATGGTATATCCATAACTTCCTCATTTTGTCCCCAAAAAACTCAACAAATTTGAATAATTTTTAAATTTATAGGGCACCAACAAACTTTATTAAATCTAAGTTTGTATTTAATACAATAAGATGAAACTACTCTGAATCACAAACTGTGTTTTACAAAAAGAACCTCAGAGATAGAACAGTAAGTGAATGGTAAAGAAACTTTAGAGGATATTAATTAAATAGTCAAAGTACTATTCGTAAATTGCTATGTTTTCTATAGAATCATTAAACTTTATTTCTTGAGTGTAACTGGTTCTGTGCAGATGATACAATTATTCAGGGTATTATTAAAAACATTCAATTATACGAAAAATTTAAAAAGATTATTTCTTTCTTTTTAAATAAATATGTAGTGAACACAAATAGAATTAAATTTACTGCATTTAATGAGGCTACATTATAATTTGTAAGTTGAGAAGGTTCAATTCTAAGAAAAGATACTTATTTCATGGAAACCTATTATTATTAGCATAAAGTATACTAAACTTTTGTTGACTACGTTAGAATACAATTTTAATTCATTGAGAAATATATTTATTTACCTTTATTGGATTTTCAATGGTTGTTTCAAATAGATTTGTTATGCAATAACTTGTATTATATTTCTTTGCACTGAATTTACAAGTGGGTTAAAAAAAAACACAGAAAGATTCAAGATTCTTGCGGAAAATTAAATTTTAATGAGACATTTTGAATGCTATAGAAAGTTTGAGTTTATTAGTATATACAAACTTATCGAATTCATCAGAATGTACAAATAAATTTTAAAAATTTGTAATTATTAAGATTTATTAAGCTTTCTGTTATTAAATATGCTATAATTTTCTTTTTTCATCATCTTTATATGTAAATGTTGAATTACATTGATTTTATATACAGCATGGAAGAGAACCTTTCTGAGAAAACCAACTATTATTTTCCTTTAAATGAGAACCAAATTATTTGTATCTTACTTATTTCATTAATTATTTTATTCTAGGCGTATTCTATATATAAACTACTTATGTTTTTATCAAAGTTTCTATCTATCATTTCATCATCAAGCAACGAAAAATCAAAGGAAGTAAAAAGGATGAAGTAATAAAATACCAAAATGACCTGGCGACCTAAATACCCTCTCTTAGAGTGACAAGTCTTGAGGCTAGAAAAGATGGGTTGAGCACCCCCTGTCAAAGGGGCCCTTGAACGTGCTTGGAAAATCCTTTCGTGAAAGGATTCCGATCCAAGCAAAAATAATTTTTTTTAGTGGCACTGGAATGTTCTACTGAGCTGATGTCCTCCAGACATGTCGCGGTGTCTGTTCTACTAAATTTGATTACTTTAAAGAAATATCCGCGCTAGAGCTTCATTGATTTTATAACAGATACTTCATTGTTAATAGTTCAATTATGTTTATCGAAACTATATTTTTTACATTAATAACTTATTCTAAAATTTGTTAATAAAATAAGTTCGTAACAATTACAATACATTTTTATACTCAGAAGAAGTAGATAAAATGAAAAAAATGTCATTAAGCTATACAAATTTGTGCCCGTTCATCATACAACAAATTACTGACACATATTTGAACCTTGAAATTTAAAGGTTTCCATTAGAAGGAGACTATTATTAGAAGGAGACTATTTTTTTATTATTATTTTCTTTAATGAGAAATCGCTTGAATTATGTGCCTTACTTTTGTCCGAAAATAATTTGTAAAAAAGTTTGGTTTTAGTTACATTAATTATTGAAACTTTTTTAATTTAAAAAATTAAAGGAATTAGAGTTTCTGAATCCTTTCCAAGTTTCAGGGAACTCTTCCCCAACGTTTAATGGTTTACTAAAAAATACAAACACATCACTACAAGGGATTTGAATCTCTTTATCTGCTTGTAAATCTTATTTACGTGATTTTAAAATTTTTATATAAGTAAACCAGCTCTAACTTTCTAAAGTGTTATGAAAAAATTAAATTTAATGTAAAACATCTGCTTAAAAATATTACCTTCCTTATAAATATAAGAAATAAGTATTTTTTGTAACAATATCTTAACATTAATTTTGGTTATGTTTCCCAGATCTTTTTCTTTTCAATTAATGATGTTTAATTTAATTTTTAAAAATTCCGATTTTCTAATCATTCAAATATTTTACAATTAAGATTTTAGCATTTTTATTTTTTTAGTAAAAATCTAGTTATTTGTCCATCATCTAAATATATTTAGGGTATTGTTTAACTATTTACCCTTAAAAATAGAATTATATATATTAATTATAATAATATTTATATTTTCAAGTGCAAAAATTCTAATTATGCATTTTAAGATTTTTTGTTTTATATCATCTCCATAATCAGATTTTCAATTTAAAACAGTACAATGAGAAGCTAATTATAACTACAAATGGATCTAATGCAAACAGAGAGAATGAATTTAATCCGAAATCGAATTTTAAAATAAACGTTCAAACCTCATTCCTTTGTTTTATCATTGTTTTGCATATTCCATATTAAATGTTCTTATTAAGGGAATGCCAACCAACTTGTCTAGTGGTCAGCGTGCCTGACTACGGATAAGTAGGTCCTGGATTTGAATCCCGGTTCGGGCATGGATGTACAATCTCTCTTTATTTATCCTGTATTTGTCCTTTCCATGTATGAATGAGGTGTGAATGGTTGCCTACCCTATAAACGGGTACCTATGGCATGTGTGTATAGCAAAGTCGTACTTTCACCTTCATGGTGCTCTGATTAAAACAAAAGATGCTCCTAATCAACTAAATTCGCAAAGCATAGCGAGCTTGGCTTGTCCAAGTGTCATTAGTAAACAACAACAAATATTTGAATATTTAATTTATAAGACCTAATACTCTAATATATTTTAATGTTCAAAGAACCGCCCAACTTGTCTAGTGGTCAGCGTGCTTGACTGCGGATAGGGAGGTTCTGGGTTCGAATCCCGGTTCGAGCATGGATGTACTTTCTCTCTTTAGCTATAATGTCTTTGTCCTTTCCTTGTATGAATGAGGTGTGAATGGTTGCCTACCCTATAAACGGGTACCTATGGCATGTGTGTATTGAGGAAGTCGGACTCTACACCAAAATATGGTTCAGTTGACAAAGTGGAGCGGCTCACCCGATATTGTCAGCCTGGCTTGCACATGACAACAACAACATTAAGGGAATAGTCATAAGTTGTATAAATAATGATTCAAATAGAAAAATAAGAATTGAAAAAGTAAAAAACGAAATTAAAAAAAAACATTAAAAGTCTTTGAATCACTTTATGCTTTATAAGCCCCTGAACTCAATGTTGGGAGGAAAAAATACGACAGGATCAGTTTTTATTTTGCTTTTATTACAATATGCGAACAATAAATAAGATCACGTATGCTTAAGAAGATGCGGTTTTTCTTGTATTATTGCCTTCGTGCTGATAATTGATGTACCCTCGTGCTGATAATTCCCTCTTTGACGAAGAAAATGTGAGCCCATTGTAGGTTTCAATGTGGCCCGTTCAGGTAAATAAAATCAGTTAAACTGCGCATCATGTACAATTTAAAAATTTTGCAGCCCTTTCTGGAAGGATTAAAAAGGAGTTTTCTATTAATGAGTAAATCAGGTGTGTGCATGAGTTTGTTGAATTATGTTTGTTTCAGAAACAAGCACTTATGTACTATGCATAACTTGAGTTCCTCATAATTTAATTACATTTTTTTTAAAAAGTATTTAAATTTTTTCTAAAAATTTTTTATTTAATTGAAATTAGGTCTTATAATGTAGCACAATTTTACTAGAAATTTCTACACAAAGCAGACGCAGAATTCGAATATACCGAGCGAGTTAAATGAGGCTTACCTGTAATTAACTTAATGATTGGTTATAAAAAGGCAATGTTTAATAAATGATTCATGATTTTTAGTAATTGGAATTTCTCTTTCAGAAATAGTAAGAAGTTTTCAAAATCTCATAGGATGATTTGTTTGTAATAGTTAGTATTCATTGATCTATATTTTTTACTTTACAAAAGTATTTATTTACAAGTAAAGGTAAAGCTTATATATATAACAAAGTACGTTTTAAGCCAACTCATCAAACAATGCAAAATATAAAAATATTTTGATGTACAATATGTGGCTTTTAGTTGAAAAGACACTTTTTAGAGTGTTTTACAAACACTCTAAAAATTTTTTTTCTGCTAATTGTGCAAAAGAAAATCCAAACTGAATTGATTAAAAATAGTATATATATAATTAAAGAATACATAAAATTATTTTTTAATTTTATATTTCGTTTAATTAATAATAAATAATAAATATTTAATTAAGAATTAATAATAAATAAAAATACTATATGAAATTAAAGCTAAACTAGAAAACTTCCTTAACATTTATTTCTATTTTTTATTATTATATTTTTTTATATTTTTTATAAAGGATTTTTGTTAAGGAGGATAAGAATGGTTTCAGTAATGTACTTTCTTGTTTAGGAGACAATATTTAGTAGAATTACCAATTATAATTTTAAGTTTAAGTTTTCTAATATTAAATATTTCCTTATTGTAAATTGAAATTGCTTCATAAATAAATACAATTGAATTTTTACTCAAATTGATCAAATTTCTCAAGGAGTAGTTTGTTTCTAAAAGACAATTTATATTACACTCACTTGTCTACACTATATTAATTTGATGCTTTTGATATTCATGAGGGGTGATTACACAAGAAGCATGGCTTATTGAGCAACCCGAATTAGTACATACATTTCTGCTCATGAGAGCAGGTAAAATCCCGAAGTATGGGCAGATCATACATCATTCATATCTGCTCGGCATTTTAGAGTCAAAGACGGAATATATCCTCGAAGTTATAGGCTAAAAAATTAATAATATTCATAACTATTTTCTTTTGTGTAAGTTCTTTTTAGAACTTACATATACATCTTAAAAATAATCACAAAAATGAAAGTATTTCTAATTTCATGTATTAATTTTTGTTATCTACACATTCAGTGCGAGCATGGCATTTAATTTTTTCAAACAATATTAAATGTTCATAGCATTGAAATGTGGGACGGACTTTTCATATTTAATATACAAATTTCCCATATTGTTTGTTTTAAATTTCAAGTTTCATTTGTACAATGATCTTTGAGTATGTAATTCTAATGTTGTAGTCTCAAACTGAATTTGATTGAAAAGCTAAACAAGGTATCAGTTTCATGTGCATATATATATATATATATATATATATATATATATATATATATATATATATATATATATATATATATATATATATATACATACATACATACACACACACACATATATGTGTATATATATATATATATATATACACAGATAGATAGATAGATAGACATAGATATATATACATACAGAGAGAGACTATGGAACAAAATATACTTTTTTAATTTGAGGCAGATTTATATGCTAATCAAAAAGTATTGATTTGATTCCATTTGCTTAGAAAGCAACTGAAAGAAAAGCAATGCCTGAAACTTTGAAAGGACTAACATTCTTCAATTGAACATTTAAAATTAGGAAATGCACTTCGGGGATCTTCAATATACAATCAAATAAAATTTCTTGAAAATAACCTTTTTTTTTGTGAAAGCAATCTCAAACATCAAGTATACAATTCCTGAAAAGGATAATACAAACTACTGCTTAGTATTTCACTTTAAAAGCTACATTATTTAACAATTAATTGTCCTTAAATTTTAAATATGTTGTACCTATTTTCCAAGTTTCTTATAAATTTCAAAAAATTATCTTTTATCTTTTCTTGCTTATACTTATATGTGTGTCTATAATTTGGATGAGTCATTTTTATATTTCTAAAATGTTGATATTAGTCATGAGAGTCTCATGTGACTGGAAAGAGAATAATTGAGTAAAAAAAAAAAATACTCCTAGTCCCATAGCTCTAGTAGTAATATTTTTATTTCAGTATCATTAGTAAACATTTATTTTTATGTAAAAAGTATATTTTTGATATCTGATAGCTTTAATGTATTAAATTTTATGATTTTGATTGTATGATACTCACTTAATTAGTGGCCATAAATTCTCAGTAAATATCTCATAATAGTTTTCCCTACAATAAAAAAGCATTCCCTTGAAAAAAATAAGCAGTATATTTCACCAGGAAACCTATGCAATAACAAATGGATTTTGAAAGAAAAAGCTTCATTCACCTTACTTCTGCTTCCTGTATCTAGCAGTTAACAATTCAATGCTAAATCGATAACTTTGTTTTCTATGGCAATGCAGACAGGAGGAACTTTTTTTAAAAAGATTTTTATCAAATGCTTTCGAGTTAATAATATGCTAATCGAAGTTTTATATTTCATAAAATTTGTATTTTTATTTATTTTATGGATATATTTTTAGTATTGAAAGAGATATTATTTTTCATCATCTTACACAACTTTAATTTTCTTATGCTAAAATCAGTCATACTTTTGTGTACCTTGAAAGGTTCAAGCTGATTAGTACAAATTTTAGGTTTTGTTTGCTATACAGGGTGTCCGAAAACGACCGCATAAACTCTACACAGCTAGATTCTTCGTTGGGAATACATAAAACCTGCCGGAAGAAGCATTCCTGTACGATCCATAGTTTACGAGAACAAAGGAAAAACAAAGTATGACGTCATTTCCGGTGCAAGAAAAACCCTTTATTGAACATATCTTCAGCAGTATATGCACAATTTAAAGCAGATGTTCAAAGTATCCACCTTGAATATCGAGGCAGGCTTGAGCACGCCGTGGAATGGTTATCATCACAAGTTACAGCATCGCGGGGTCCACCGAAGTTTAAGCCGCTTGCAGATGAGCAACTAAGTCCATTGGTGTTGGCACTACTTCTCGATGCACCAGTTCCTTGAGATGGCCGCATAAGAAAAAATCCAACGGTGTAAGTTCTGGAGAACATAGAACCGGACCTTCACGTCCGATCCAGTGGTCGGAGTATTCCATATCCAGCCATGATAAGTAACAAAATGATTCTCCTGAAATTTATTTTACTGATATTTTGAAAGTGTTTTCCTTTCATATTTATTTTACTATACAGAAGAGATTTGGTCTCATTAATTATAAATTCATGGAACCGAATACTTATTTGAGATCTTCAAACAATATTTTGAAAATTTACAACGTTTTCATGATCACTGAAATTGCAAAGATTGAATGTTTTCTTTATGTAGAGAAAATGACAGAATTGTGCGAATACTTACATGAAAGTCATTAAAATAAATAAGTTATAAAAGTTACAAATTATGTTAAGAATATTTTTAAGACTTTAATTTTTGAGAGTGGTCTTTATAAATTATATGCTAGGGAAAGGACATTTCTGCAATTATTGATAGTTATGCTCTAACCCATAATTTTTCATATAAACTGAATATCAGATATTGATACTGTAGATTTCTTTGTGAAATGTTACATTTTTTACATATTGAATAAGAAATTTCATACAAAAAAATGTGGTCTTGCATGACATATCTCTGATAATGCTAACACATAACAGTTTAAAAAGTCCAAATTTATAAATAATCTTAGCATGATACCTGTTGGCGCCTGCGAGCGCAGCGCCCCCTTTGAGTTATAAAAGAGAAACCGGCAGTAGCCATTGTGAGTCGGAGAAATAAAGTGTGTGTTTTTATACAGTCCTTGAGTGAGTGTTTATTGAGTTAAAACTCAGCTATTAACATTGGTCATAGTCTCACCGGAGAAAATAAGCAACCTATGGATCTATATAATGGCTATGATTGATAATTTACGCCTCTGCTGAGTATTGTCAACGTAATAGAGGTATGTGATTGAGTAATTTTTCTTGTTCTGAGAATAGATCTTTATATCTATATTGAAGTATTAATAACTATCCAAAATGTTTAAAGGCGTAAAAAAAGAGGATTTGATATTAATTGCTATTGAGTTAGGAGAAGATGTCAATGAGAAAATGACTGTTTCAGAATTAAGCAGGATTATAAAACAAAACCAGAAGTACGTGACAGAGAAAGATTCCGTTGTAGAATTAGCAAATACGATAATTGAAGAGCGAAAGTCCGATGAGTTGCGGCAACTAGAGTTAGAGAAAATTAAGCTCGAACAGAGAAAATCTGAAGAGCTTCAACAATTAGAGTTAGAAAAACTTAAACTTGAAAGAACGAAAATGGAATTAGAAATTGCTCGCGTGAAAGCGGAATCTAAGTTAAATTCAGAAGGTGAAAATATTGAAAATAATCAGACTGAATCTTTAGACTCTCTCATAAAAAGTGTCCGTACTTTAACTATTAAAACTCCTAGTAGACCTGAGGGTTGGAGTTATTTTTTTGCATCTTTAGAAAGGGCCTTTATTTCAAAAAACGTCCCTGATAAATACAAAGCGGAGATTTTGTTAAATTTGCTAGGGGAAAGGGCGACTAATGTAATAACTTACATAAAGGATGACGAGTTAAATGAGTATTCTAAAGTAAAAACAATAGTACTTCGAGAATTTGAGCCTACCCCTCAATCATGTTTAGAACATTTTAGGAAAGCCCACCGCCAACCAAATGAAACATACGTACAATTTGCATCGCGATTAACAACGAGCTGGGAATATTATTTACAATTGAGGAAGGTAACAGATTTCGAAACTCTCAAAGATTTAATTGTATCAGATAAAATATGCCAGACTTTAGATAGAGAAACTACGTGTCATATTAATATGAGACAGGCTGACACATGGTTTAAACCCTCTGAATTAGGGAAAGAAATTGATTTATATTTTTCTTCTCGAGGTAAGACTTTGGTGGAAAACTCAAAGTTTAATAAATTGTCCGAGTCAAAATACACGTCGAGAGTTTTCCTTTCGGAAGTTAAAAATAATAAGTGTATTTTATCATGTAATGAGAATCACCCCATATATAAATGCCCTAATTATAGAAATATGTCAGTAAATGAGCGTATTGAGTTTGTAAAATCAAATAACTTATGTTTTAATTGCTTGGGGAATAATCATAGAGTAACAACTTGTAGATCAAAACATTCGTGCAATATCTGTAGGCGGCGTCATCATGCCACACACGAACTTTCAGTCAGAGCAAAAACAAGAACGTTTTTCGGCGCCTGTTGAGAATGAGAATATAAATACTCTCAATGCGAAAGTGAGTTCCTTCCCCTCCCCCACAGCTTTAGAATTCGTTCCTACTAACAATAGACAAGAGTCACGTGGTCAGGATCAAAATTGCTTAGCGGCGGCTAGTTATACTTCGTCAGCAAATTCGAAGTCTGTACTACTTAGCACTTTTATTTGTTTTTTAACCGATGACTTGGGAAATGTTTTACGCGTTCGTGGTTTATTAGACGTTGGAGCCAGCGCTAATTTTTTGAGTAAGAGTTGCGCTGACAATCTTAATTTAAGAAAGGAAAAAATAAATATTGGAGTTTCAGGTTTAAATGGAATGTCTATGACAATTAAATCTAAAGTTAATGCTACGATTGTTAATGATATAAGAAATTTCAAATTAGATTTAGAATTATTAGTTGTTCCCAGTGTTACAAATTTGACCCCTTTAAGGCAAATTGATATTTGCGTTCCTGAATTAAAAAACATTAAGTTAGCGGATTCGGGATTTAATGTTCCAGGTCCAATCGATTTAATTCTGGGAGCAGAGAATTATTATGGACTATTAAAACCTGACAGAATTTACCCTACTAATACTAATTTAATTTTACAAAACACGGTATTCGGATTTGTAGTGAGTGGTAGTGTACCAATAGAAACTGAGACTAAAGTACACTGTGGGCTTATAAACGAGGGTGCCGACTTAAATAAAATTATGCGGAATTTTTGGGAAATAGAACAAATTGAAGAAACACAGAAATTTGAAACTGCAGAGAGAATTGAAGCTAATAATCATTTTATAAAAACTCATAAAAGGGATAAATCGGGAAAATTTGTAGTACAGATGCCATTTAAAAAAGATCCGAAATTATTGGGAGAGTCTAGAGAGATTGCAGTCAAAAGATTAAATGCCTTGTGGAATAAGTTAGAAGGGAATCCAGAACTTCTGTCATTATATCGACAATTCATGAGTGAATATGAGTGCTTGAATCATATGCAAGAAGTTTCTATGACGCAAGAACCTGAAGTGGTCTACTATTTACCTCATCATGCAGTTTATAGACCACAGAAAACGAGTACGAAATGTAGAGTTGTGTTCAACGCTTCACAAATTACTTCAACTGGTGAGTCATTAAATTCCATACAGTTAAATGGTGGTGTAATTCAAGATGATTTATTTGCTATATTATTGAGGTTTAGAAAACATCTTTTTGCTTTTACTACCGACATTCAAAAAATGTATAGAATGATTTGGATTGATCCTGCACAAAGAGATTTGCTAAGAATTGTATGGAAAGATAGTAAGGAAGCGAATATTAAAACGTATCAATTATGCACAGTGACGTATGGAACCACTAGTGCTCCATATTTGGCTCAGAGATGTCTTCAACAGTTAGGTACTGATGAACAACTGAAATTTCCATTGGCTTCTCAAGTAATACAGAAAGATATGTACATGGATGATATATTGAGTGGAGGTTCAAATTTAGAAAGTGTAAAGTGTCTAAAGCAAGAATTAACTCAAATATTTAAAACTTGTGGTATGGAACTACATAAATGGCAAAGTAACTGTCCAGAGTTAAGAGAATTTTCTGAAGATTCAAATGACTATAGCTTTGATCAAACAAAAACATTAGGGTTGCTATGGAAGGCCAAGAGTGATGAGTTTTCCTACAATATGCCTAAAAAAGATGCTTCTATGGTTACAAAGAGAGAAATTTTGTCCATAATTGCCCGCATTTTTGACCCACTTGGTTTAATAGGACCTGTACTTACAAAGGCTAAGGTTTTTATGCAACGTTTGTGGAGGTTATCAATAGACTGGGATAAAAAACTGCCATCAGATGTCGTACAAGAATGGTTACAGTTTTTTGATGGGTTGTGTGACATTAACAGTATTAAAATAAAGCGATGTATGCTTCCAGAGAATGTTGTAAAAATTGAACTCTTTGGATTCTCGGATGCATCGGAGGACTATTATGGTGCAGCAGTCTATCTAAGATGCGAATCAGCGAGTGGTGAATTAACTTCACATCTAGTGTGCCGCAAAGGAAGAGTTGCACCAATCAAAACACTTTCCATTCCACGACTTGAACTGTGTGCAGGTGTATTGCTATCTAAATTGATGAAAAACATTAGCACTTCCCTAGAACTTAAGATAGATAAATTTTGGTATTTTTCGGACAGCAAAATTGTTTTGTCCTGGATTCAGAAGTCTCCAGCAGAATTGAAAACCTTTGTCGCTACCAGAGTGGCTAAAATACAAGTTCTGACAGATGTCTCACAATGGAGGCATATATCATCGGAGCGAAATCCTGCAGACATCGTTTCTAGTGGCTGCAATCCAGCACAACTGAGAAATAATTCCTTGTGGTGGCATGGACCACAACTTATCATCGAGGAAGTAGAGACGCCTAACAACTGTGAAGAGCTGATTAACGTGGACTTAGAACATTTTAATACAGAACTGGTTAAGAGTGAACGAAGGTTCAAGAGACCTGTTTTCTTAGTGACTTTTAATTCTTTAACTGAGGAGTTACTTAGTATTACTAACAATTATACTAAACTTGTTCGTGTTTTAGCTTTTCTTTATGGGTTCCTGAATAATTGCAAATCACAGCCAAGGATAACTGGGCCCCTGCAATGTAAAGAAATTAAAGATGCTGAATTTGTCTTGGTAAAATTAGTTCAACAAGAGTGTTTTAAAAGGGAAATTTCAGGCCTTCAGAAGGATGGTAATGTGCATGTAGAGAGTAAGTTAAAAAATCTTTTACCATTTTTAGATGAAAGGGGTGTTGTAAGAGTTGGTGGAAGACTAGCCAACAGTAAGTTTAACTTTGATAAAAGGTTCCCTATAATTTTACCTGCCAATCATAAATTGACTGTGATGATTGCGGAAATGTTTCATAAGAACTATTTACATATTGGCCCACAAGGGTTATTGTTTCTTATTAGACGAAGGTTTTAGCCTTTAAGTGGACGTAACCTTTGTAGAAAACTAGTGCACGATTTGTTGTTTGCTTTAAAGCAAAACCAGTACCTTGTCAACAGCTCATGGGACATTTACCTGAAGAGAGAGTAACCCCAAATTTTCCATTCAATTGTGTAGGGGTAGATTTTCTTGGTCCTTTTTATATAAAATATCCCAATCAAAGGAAAGGAATGTATAATAAAATTTATGTGTGTATTTTCATTTGTTTTGTGACTAAAGCTTGTCATTTAGAGATGGTAACAGATCTCTCTAGTGATGCCTTTGTAGCTACACTTAAAAGATTTTTTAGCAGAAGAGGTAAAAGTGCCCACATATTTTCTGATAACGCTACTAATTTTGTTGGCAGTAACTCCGAATTAAAGAAATTGAGTAAATTAGTTAGCAGTCCAGATGAAAACTTGAGTAATTATTTGTCCAAAGAAAAGGTTGAGTGGACTTTCATTCCCCCTAGATCCCCGAATCATGGTGGACTTTGGGAGGCAGGTGTCAAATCCGCGAAATACCATCTTAAACGTGTAGTTGGCAATTTAAAACTAACATATGAGGAATTCTTAACTGTAATTGATCAGATTGAGGCAATTCTTAATTCCCGCCCATTGCATCCCTTGTCATCTGACTTAAATGATTATGATGTCTTGACACCTGGCCATTTTTTGATAGGCAGACCTATCACAGCAATTGCAGAACCCAACATCCTAAATTTACATGACAATAAATTAAAACAATGGCAAAAATTAACTAAGATAGTGCAGACATTTTGGAAGCATTGGTCTAACAATTATTTAAGTGCAATACAAGAAAGATCAAAGTGGAGGTTCGCCAAGGAGAATGTGCAAGTTGGCACTAGGGTGATATTAAAGGAGGACAATGTTCCGGTTTTTAACTGGCCATTGGGCAGAATTATGCAAACATTCCCAGGAAAGGATAAGAAGGTGAGAGTAGTTTTAGTTAAAACGAAGAATGGGGTTTTTAAAAGGAGCATTAATAAAATTTGCATTTTACCATTGCCTAATTAAGGAATAAGAACTCTATCAAATATATCTGTGTATCATTATGTATTTAGTGTAGTTTATTATTAATATTGTATATCATTGTACTCATATTTTATATTGTGTGTTATATATTGTATATAGTGTGTTAATATTTTTCTTGAGATTTCAAATTGTTGAATGTACCATGTCAACGCCGGGCGGAATGTTGGCGCCTGCGAGCGCAGCGCCCCTTTGAGTTATAAAAGAGAAACCGGCAGTAGCCATTGTGAGTCGGAGAAATAAAGTGTGTGTTTTTATACAGTCCTTGAGTGAGTGTTTATTGAGTTAAAACTGAGCTATTAACAATACCCTTTTCAATAATCAAAGGGACGATATACATAGTACATTGTAAACACAAAATCTATTTCAGAATAAATTAAATTAAGAAAACAATTCTAAATTGTTTTCCTAACTTATTCTGTACAATTCTAAACAGTTATTGAAGGAAAAATGCTCCATTTTTGGCATCAATCAAAGAAAAATTTTCTTGATTGATGCTAAAAATGTTCTACAGATTTCCTTATTATAAATTTTAAATTTTATTAAAACTTTGAGAACGAAATTTAAAATTTTATTACAGTAATTAAAAATAAGAAATCAAAAATTAAAAAATAAAAACAGTATACATTCTTTATAATTTATTTTAAGTATTTCAGAATCATTCCGCACTAAATGTAAATAACTTAAGAACTATGTAAGTTTGAACACTAAAAAGGTTTTTAGGTATCATATATATATACATACACCACCTCACAATAATGGACCAGGCAATAAAACTTAATGGTATAAGGGAAAAAATATTTACTTTAATAGGGGATCACGTGCTGAAATTACATTAACAGTCTTTCTGAACATATTTTAAAGAAAATTTTGATATGTAATTATCAGTATTTGTGCGTCCATTTTCAGTGCAAAAATGTCCCTAGCAGAAATGTTAGTTTTTAGACATGAATTCCTGTTCGCAAGTGTCGCCCTAATTTCCCCTTTCAAATGTTTTATGGTTTTAAAACGGTTCTGTGAGCTGGACAGCAAGCCAGAAAGAGCGATCCATAACGGATATTTGACAGAGGCTACCACATAAAATGGCGCAGTGTTGCTCTGGAAGTGTTACGTTATTTTCTATTCAGTTGCCAGACCATAGAACTCGATTTTCCAAAATGTTCATGTAGGCATCGACTTTCAATTTACTTAGAACTATGAAAAGATTTGAGGCTATACCACGATCAGCCCCAAAGAAGTATACTACTCCCACTGAACTTGTCTTTTTAACGAATCATTCAGATAAAAAATATCTGGCTAACAGTCGTTATACTCAAATTTGCTCTCCGACTGAGCGAGAGTGATTCGTCTCAGCATAAAACATTACATCAAACTAGTAAACCAGCACCATAAAAACATCGTTTACAGTCCAGTTATGAAGTCGCAAACAGCAAGCGTGCCTTTGTTGGGTAGGATGGTGTTCGGCTTGTGTGCTGCAACACATTAATGACTAGTGAGGATGTGCAATTCCTAGAGTTGCGGTGCATAAAAGCTTCTGCTGCTTGTTTAAATTCCCTGATAAATTTTTAGAGTGTGCGTGAGTTTTTATTTTATATTTATTTATTTTTATTTATTTATTTTTCTATTCTTACAAATTTTACACTTCAAAATACAACTGCTCTACTATTCGGTCAATTCACGGGAATGACCAAAGTATGCCATTCCCGTCCTGTAGTCTTTCGCTTATGCATGTGACATCACTAAAAATAACTATAATCTGTTATTTCTATTATTCTTCATTTCGATTATTTCAAAGAAGCTTTAGCTCCACATATCATTTTTATTCAGCACACTACGTGCGAGTACTGAGAACTAAATATGCATAAAAATCATTATTAGTTTATATATATATATATATATATATATATATATATATATATATATATATATATATATATATATATATATATATATAATAATGAACTAGCAACCAATAAATTCAATAGTTAAATCTGATGAGCAATTTCTTTGAGGCTATGTATCGCTTCAAAGTGATCCACGTAGTAAAATTAATAATCAGTTTGTTTGCTAAAAATAATTTTGTAGAAATAATGAATTAAGAAATTTTCTTTATCAATAAATTAATTTCTTGTTAAATATTATGCATAATACTAAAGGAAATATTCCTTAACAAATATCTTAAAATCTGTAGATTCTTAAAAACTTACAGCTTGCGAATTTAGAGTTGTTTTATATAGTAGAAATCACACACAAACACACACACACATGGATTGAAACAACATTTTCCTTTCATTTAAGATATTTATTAACGTTCGTTTCAACACAGTTACACATTTATGGTGATAAATGATTTAACAGACGAATTAAAATTTCCCAAACTATAATATTTCCATTTATAAAATTCGTTGTAAATCTTAATATCTTATGATTTACAACGAAAATCATAAGATATTAAGATTTACAACGAATTTTAAAACATACATTAAGATATTAAAGATATTTAAGACATACATTAAGAATGTCTTAAATATCTTAACCATGTCGTTGGAATCTGAATTTTCTGTTTTAAAGAAAAATTTTGTATGTCAAGGCATTTTCTGAAAATGATATCCTCACTGTAAGAAGGAAGATTTCAATTCAAGCAAATTTTTTATAAGCCCCTTTTTGTGGTAGGACTTTAATGAAGAACCTCTTTTTGAACAATTTTATAAATAATAATTTTTGCTTCACAGAATTTTCTGATTAAATAATTCAAAAAATCATACCCTATTTATACAAAGAATTCATCATGTATTCATTTACGGAAAATACGTACTAGATTTTATTATTTAATGATAAAGCAATGAAAATAATCATGAAAGTCTCAATAAAGGTTTCAAATCAAATCTTTCTATATTCTTGAAACGGATCATATTTTCAAAGAAATCTCTGTGCGATTTATCATCCTTAGATACAAACATTTTCCATGGCTGCTGATAACAAATGCATTTTATAGATTTTGACATTAAAACTCAATATAAAAATATCAAACGCATTATTGTACTTAGTTTTGTGTGTGTGAGCCCAAGCTATTTCTTGAACAACTAATGAAAAAAAATTTAATTTAGTATTAACTTACATAGATAATTTATCTTCACAAAGGAGGAAATATCATTCTATAACTTAAAATTGGAAAAAAGAAAAAAAGCCACATTTTCCTTTATTTTTTGTTAAAAATCGTTAATAGCTTTAATTTATAACCAATTATGAATAATTCAATTTTTTCTCTTGAATATACATCATTACGTTACCTTTTCAGTATATTGGATGAGCAAAATTGAACTTTGGAGTGAAGTCTTGTTTATCACACTTTATAACTTGTCTGTTTTAAATTTCTTACATTTGCCCAGACAGGAACTATTAAACCAGTAGAATATGTTTGAAATTAAGGTATTTGATAATTATATACCCAGTATATAAAAATGAAGTTAATTAGATACTGTCGATCGAGAAGAACACGCGTTTTTCATCTACATTTATTTATTTTTTATCAATCATGAATATACTTGAGACATTTTAACTACTTTTTATTATTCGAGACATATTTACTTATAAATATATGTGTCCAAAGTAAAACATATGTAAAATAAATAAGTGCTCGGCAAACAGCATCGTGTTTTTTTGCTTTATATATAAATAGATGTTTGCTTTATTTGTGTTAAAAGTAAAGTTTAAAAAATATTTGGTGCATCTTA
Source organism: Latrodectus hesperus (assembly GCA_037975125.1). Classification (NCBI taxonomy): domain Eukaryota; kingdom Metazoa; phylum Arthropoda; class Arachnida; order Araneae; family Theridiidae; genus Latrodectus; species Latrodectus hesperus. The sequence goes on along the minus strand of CM075859.1, from coordinate 93,952,422 downwards.
ATTTTTTCAGCAATATGAAGTATGATTTAGATATTTGTGGTAAATAACTTTTACACATTTCATATGAATGATATCAACATTTTGATGTTTAATTCAGTATTAAATAATTTTATATAAAAATAAAATTTATCGGAATTATCATCCAGCAAAATTTTAAAACATTTGAAGGGATAAGAAATTAATGCATGTAATCATTTTTAACTACATTTAAATACATAAGATTATGTTCTTGGTATTATTATCTCTTTTAACTATTTGACATTTATTCAGTTATCAATTCTATATTAATGCTGCATAATATCAGACTCCTGAAAAGCAGAATTAGGATTTATCTTCAAATGAGCTCTCAGGAGACAACAAAATTACATTTAATTATGTCATTAAAATACAATTATATTAATTAATTTTTAAGATGGTTGTTTGCTATGAAATCATCGAAAAATTCGTGTACATAAGAATTAAGTATGTGAATTCTTCACTTTAATTGAATAGACAGATTCAGCTAATAAAAAATTTTCATATAATAAAAGTATTGAAGTTGCAAAGTAGTATCTACCCAACACTAGATTTAACAAAATGGTGATTTAAACATAGACTCAACACACTGATGATCAAATTAAAAGTAATTCAGGTATCAAATATGAATTTAGCTATGCAATTCGAAAATGATTTGTTGTTTAGATGATTCAGATATAATTATTCTAGAATAAAGCTATTAAGTACTTATAATGAGCATCTACATCTATAAAAACTCATAGTTTAGTCCCGAGACTTTCGCATACATATGAAAGAACTAATGGCGTGCAAAAACAATAGATTGCATAAATAGTCACATATCACGAGGAAACTTTTGTGAGCGTCACATTTTATGGGCGTAAACGTTAGAGTAAGATAATTATAAATGAGTCACATCGAAAGACACTTTATACACTTGTTGGGAAAAAATTGCAGATAACATGCTTTTATAATTCACAAAGAAACCATTGGAATGTTATATTTTGTTTTTCGAAACAAATATTTAACCTTTTTAAAATGTCTTTTCATTATAGACTTAAAGCACAGAGAATCTTCCAGAAACATTAATAATTATTGAATGAAGCTATAAAGGAAACATATTCTAAAACACAGATACCAGTTTACTTTCTTCGGAATCTGACGCATGTAATGGTATTTCTATGAAAAATGCACAGAATTGTTGTCTCTTGAGAACAGAACAATCTACTAATATATATATATATTTAGTTTTTAATAAACCGTACTCTGTAATTACTTTTTATTTTTACAATTTATATCAGTTTATTCAAATATTCTCAAATTACTTCTGGTTTCTAAAGTTTCATACATTGAATATATTGAAATTAACTCTTAGAATCACACAATATACATATATCCTTTAAGTGAAATTAAACCAAATAACATAAGATGAAATACATAAAATGAAAATGCTAAATTGATTACTGCCCATTTAGTTTCTTCAGTGGTGTTGTGATAATAAAAAACATTATTAGCGATTAAAACAGATACACCAGGAAAGTAAAAAATTTGCAGAATAGGAACAAAATACTATGATATGTAAATGAATGGTTTTTCAACATATTCGTATAAAATAAGAGGTGGTAATAGCACTTACAATGAGTTTAAATGTGAAAATTGTGCAGCAGGTTTCTTATTTACCAATTGCCTTTAGGCAATGTTTCTTGGTGAAAAGTTGTTATGATGTCTGATGTAAGAAGGAAGAAATGATTCTGACTTTGATAGAAGTCAAAGTGCAGCCTATCGGGATTGCGTTTACTGAATCACAGTACTACTGCTCACGTCACGGTGGCGATCATATTCAAATGATATTTATAAATGCATATATTATTAATAAGAATGGGTTCAGAATGGTCATACAAATTACAATCCTAAATCTCAGCGGCCTACAATCATAAGTATCCAAAAAAAACAGACAGGTTATCTGCATTTACTTAATAGATGATCTAGCAGCCGCGCTTTGTTAGCCTTTACGACAAGCTTGGCTGCTTGGCGTTAGGATCTCATTACGTACAGCTACGTCTGGGGCTTTGAAACAAGAAATTTGATCATTTTTTAGACAATAAATGTCTTCAGAAACAGTTCGATGATGTTTAGAAGAACATGGATTATCAGCTCGGTGAACATTGATTCGGGTAAACTTGATGCTATATGATAGACCGAAGTCTGACAATCACTGAGAAACCATGACACAAGAATAACATGTTATCATATTTTCAGGTGCATCACAGTACTGTTTATAGTATCATTATGATTACAAGCGTGTTTAACGTCTTCGTGGAGAACGCATATTCCCAACTCTATTCAGTATCACCACATTGCTAATTGTATGAATGCCAATGGATATGTCTCTTAGTTACCTTTGAATTATATTGAATGTAATTTGAAGAGTGGCTGTTTTATTTCTGTTGTGTTAAGGTCTTTATTCGGACCTTGGGAAATGTTAAATTTCAGCAAGGTAATGAACAACTTCATACTACTGATATTATACGGATCCTCCTTGATATAGAAAATATTTTATCTTGGTCAACAGTTCTTCAGATATTTCACCAATGGAAAACACTTGGTCAATGATTTGCCGAGTGACTGTCTTATCACCATACACTGCGGTTGATGATGAGCTGAGCCATAATATTGATGCTCCACAGTAAAAAAGGGCATATAGCTAGAAGTTTTTCTAAAACTTGTATTCAGTTTTAAGCAAGCTTTGAAAACATTTTAAAATACATTTATGTGTTTCAACATGATAAACTTATCATTGTTTCAAACAAGATATCTAATGATGAAAAATTACCAGTTCTTTTTTGAAATTATTTCTTAATTAATAAAACTTTATATATCCAATAACAAAAAATTATTAAGACTATATTAAAATCCAAGCATATTTACAAAATTGTTTTAATATAAATTCTAGTGTGTCAAAAATCCTGATAATATTAAGCAAGATCATTTTATAAAAATAAAAATTAAACCTTTTTTGTGTCTCAACAACGTACAATAAATAAAGTTTTTTTTGTTTTGTTTTATGTTCTTCTCAAATTATGTTAAATCAACACAAGTGTGTATAATATATTTCACAAGTTTTAAAAATTTCGAATATATCTTCAGAAAAGCTTATTGTTCGCTTTCCTTTCATACTAACGATGTTAAAATTGTGGTTCTATGGGATACAATATATTAAAATTTATATTTCTACTAAAATAAAAAAAAATTTAAGATAAAGCAAGAAATAATTAATCACAAAAAATTATGGAAAAAGTTAGCTTACAATTATGTATGTTGTAATTCCTATTAGGAGCTACTGTAAAAATTAATGTGAGCAAGTTTTGTTTATAGAAAAGTGTAATAATCAGCCTCTCTACCTATATAATCCATTTATCAGCTTAAATTAATGATATCGTGACAAAGTAATATAGTTCCCAATAAATTAACAGACGGGAATATTGAGGAAAATCAAAATAATATGAGACAATTTTGAGCTATGAGATTTCTGTTAAATTTATTTTAAAAAAAATTAAGCATGCTCCAGATATCAAAGTCTTGGTACTTTTTTTATAAATTTAAATACATACGATAAGTAGTGAAGATTTAAATTTTGTTTTTAAAATTCTTTTAAGCAAATTTCCATCAACATGAAAAATATTTCTCATTCGGTCTAAAGGACTGCATAAGGAATCATTTAGACAGATACATTGGATAAGGACTATTGGATAGCAGGTGATCGGCTGGATGATACTAGCTGGTCCACAAATTTTTTTAATTAAAAAAGTTTATTCGAGTTTAAAAAATCATGGATTATAAAGGCTTGGAAAATGGTAATTGAGAAATGCGTTTGACTTTGAATCTTACTTTGAGTCTCATTTATTTACTTAAAACAATTAATTATAGTCACGTTGTTTTAACTTATCTCTCTTCAATATATATTATTATAAATTTATATTTAAATAAAAAAAAACTTTAATGGTTCTCCCCTGGAAGAAATGTTGATAAAAAATGCACAACAAAAATATTTAAAAGGAGGCAAGGCAACCAATCAATAACAAGGATTTGTTTGAAGTCCATGGGCATTTCTACCGATTCAGCCGATTCAATTTCCTTAAGGCTGTTGGATGCTTTCGCTGAAATTGGGAGGATATTGTTTCTTTTTAATTATTCTTATTTTGGAGAATCAATTTAATATTTATTAATGTTAGTCCTCTTTAATATTTACTTTTATTATTTAACTCAAATAAGCAGTAAGCATCTTAGTTTTCCTGCATATTTTTAAATAATGCTTTTCCTCTAAAATAACTTTGGAGTCAAATATTATATTTTATCAGGGGTCAACATAAGAGTTTACCAATATTTTTGACTCACCCCACCGAGCAAGACGGTGTATTTTTTAATTGCTTCCATCATAGTCTAAAAATTAAGATAAATTATGCTTTTATTGTTTAAAATTAATTATTCTATAATAATGTAATTATGTGCTTAGTTCTCAAGGAACAATTTTTTTGATAAAATAAACAATGAACTACGTTATTTAACAAAATGATAAAGCAAGTTTGCATACTTAAATTAATTATTTAAGGGCACACACAATAACTTGAAATATATGAGGAAAAATCGAAATGAAAAGCGTCTGTTTCCTGAAACAAAGATTATGTAAAATTCATGAGAATAACAATAAACCTGATGATTATGAAATGTTTTTTTACTGTTTGTTTACATCATTTTGAACTAACAAACATAGATTTCCGGATACAGTTACATGCAGTTTGTTTCTTTTTCTTAAAAGAAATACAGGATTGCGTTGAGATTCCTCCTCAGCTATTTAAAAGATTATATAACGTACATTTTAAATACAAGCAAGCATTTAGAATTTTTTTTATAAAAAAACATTGTAGTCGAACTTAAATTATTACTTTTTTTCAACTAATGGCGATAAATTATGGTTGAAATATTTACATGCATTCCTACAGTAAATGAAAATGAGAAAAACTGATTTCAAATGATTTTAATCCGAGAAATAAGAACTCAATTTCTATAATTATTAATTGATAGTTTTGATATCAAGATATAAATTGAATTAATCACACTTAAATTCCAATTCTTCATTAGATTAAAAAAATCATTCGTTGAATATTAACTATTCGTTTTGTGTATTAACATTTCACTTAAAATTTTATGTTAATTTAATTAATTTTTTTAGAAAAAATAGATAGAAAACTCTAGATTTTGTTTGTTTATTGCTCAGTGATCGCTTTTTGCTCACGAGAGCTAATAGTACTGGATCCTACAGTTTAAAAGGAATTCTGAACCACTACAAACATCCACACCCGAGAGGGGAATCGAATCCACCAACTGTTAAAGTGAAGGCCAGAGCGCTAACCTTTCATATATCAGCTCCTTGATATACTTTTACTGATCTACCTGTCCATGCTAAGATTACCTAACAGTTTATGCTGTCCTTGACACTTAGTCGTCTGCAGATCATAACTCTCGATGTTCTTCTTCTATAAGCATTAACAACATGTAATACATTTGAGAAGATACTGTTATTGGACATAGTACCTAACATGAAGACTGCCATCAGAGTACTAAAATTTAAGACAGGATTCTTCAGAATAAAATCTTGTTCTCAATTTTTCGCCAACTGAGGCATGCCCATCGCAACTGCAAGAGTCGATGGCTTTGCGTCAGAAGAATCCTGCATAAATAAATTTTTGCACGCAGACCTTAATGCAACAAGCAATGACGAACTGACAAAACAGATACTTCTATCACAACGGATCTACTTTGCTGCCAATTGCAGAGAGGAAGTTGTGCGGCTCGTCAGCATCATTCGGGCCAGTTGTCTATCATCCCGAGTTGGCGTTCATTTTTAGTATCTTGCTGAAGTTGTTGTTGTCATGTGCCACAGATAAGCTGGCGTTATGGGATGCGCTGCTCTACTTTTCTAACTGAACCATATTTTGGTGTGGAGTCTGACTTCCTCAGTACACACATGCCATAGGGACCCGTTTATAGGGTAGGCAACCATTCACACCTCATTCATACAAGGAAAGGACAAAGACCGAATAAATAAACAGAGAAAGTACATCCATTCCCGAACCAGGATTCGAACCCAGGACCTCCCTATCTGTCAGACACGCTGATCACTAGACAAGTTGGGCGGCAGCATCTTGCTGATTTCAGACATTAATAATTTTTCTTTGAATCTAAGCATGTATTGCTTACTACATTTATAAGTGTCTGACCTGATAACCATACAATTTTTCTACTTTTTTTTTTCAAAAAATGGTAAGGAAAAATATAGTTTGTTATTTTAATTATAACATAAAAATATAAAAGTGGATAATTCTTATTAGCCTACTTTTCCCAAAGTCGTATCAGCATGTTGCCAACTCATGGTAGAAAAATCCTACTTTATGAAGGCAAGCTATCACGTCGCCGCTTTTAAGCTTCGTAAATTGTTGAAGTATTGTCATCGTTTGTCAAAAAGGCTAAGACGTCTTACCTAACGATGGCTACTTGCAGATAACAATAAATTATTTTCAAAGCCTCTCAGCAGACCTCCATTCCAGCAGCAGTGCAGGAACAGTGCGTGGGGACTCTATTTGCACTTTAATTTATATTTCTTGAAAATTTGCTCAGTCAAGTTATTTTTCATGAAATTGCATTTTTTTCCCTCATCAGGAATATATTTACACAGTTATTAGATATTTAAATAGAGTTGTATTCGAAATCTATGGGAATGGTTGAATGATCTGAGTATTCCAATGAATAAGGTAATAAATATTACCTGTTAAAGATTTTTTGTTGCAAAAATACTTTACTTTAAAAATTATCATCGAAAAACGAATAGCCTTTAGAATTTGTCAAGAAATTTCATATCCAGTTGATAAAAAAATCATTATGTGCTAAAATTATTAGATTAATTTAAAAACATTATGTATATATATACTTCCTGATAAAATAAATGTGAATTTTGACTACATTTTAAATGGAATATATATTTGAATTGCGAACTATTTAATTATGACTTAGAAGTCAAAATGCTAAAATGTATTACATTGAAGAGAATAGTTGATTTTCGAAAACTGTAGAAGTATTTTTTGAGAAAGGTAATATATTTAAAGGTTACTGAGATAAATGATTAAATGTAACTAAATTAAAGTTCAATGATATTACTGATAAAATTTAAATGACGAGAATGGAAACATTAAAATGGCAATGATGACATCTAATCTCGTTAATTTTATCTATTCAAATGTAATTTTTGAAATTTTTTATAATGAAATAAATAAGTAAGAAAACATAAATTTATAAAAAAATCTCTAATATTTTAATTTTTAACTATATTTTTAACTTATTTTCATTATTTGCACTTTTTATCTCATATATAGCTGATAACTATTTACTCATACATCTACTTAATATTCTTAATATAATTATTTTTATAATAAATGACTAAAAATATTATACAGATAAAGTTATCCCAATAACCAGGTAAATAGTTGCATTCTTAAGAATAAATTGTAGTTATATTTCTTTTGCAGACAAATTGCAGGTTCTTCAAAATTCTCTTCATACTGTGCTTGTGTTATGCCTATCAGTCTTAGAGTCTATTTTCATTACAATAGATCAAATTTATTGGCCCAGTTAAGAAGGAGTTATCTTTAAAATTTTTTGCATTGAATTACTTTCGTTATTTAGAGTATCTTTAAATTTTACACTTTAAATATTTTTCTCAATAAAAGATTTTTTCTATGGTTTGATAAAAAAAAATACTCATTCGTTAGCAGTAATTCAATCAAAAATGTTAGAACACTACAAGAATTGAATTACACTAGTCCACTATTAAATTTCTCATTAGTTAGTTAAGGACAACCGCTTAAAATTTGGTTATCTTTGAAAGAGTTTTTACAAGATATATTTCAGTATCTTTCTCGCATCAATTTACGACTTGCTTAATTTTTCGTCAGCTTATACTATTTTAGCCAAGCAAATTTTATTTTAGCCAATTCAAAAAATGAGCTGATTGGGTGGTTTAAATAGATTATATATACCTCGTCGTAGTGACTGAATTTTGGTAGAGGTAGATAATAATTTCAAAAATTAAAATAAAGACAAAAAGTTTAAGAAAATGTAATAATCCGATTAAGATGCTTTAATAGTAATTTCTATATTTCTTCATGCAAGAGACATTTACAATCCATTATCTTTCTTTTAGTCTGATTATAATAGTATAAAATATAATAGCAGCAAAACTCATAAACACCCATTATTAACATGATAAACCATATGATAAATAAAATTCAAAAGAATTATGGATATGTGTGGCGAGTGAGTATTGTGACATTAACAACATCATATTCATGACAAGTTATTTTAGAGAGATAATTTACGTACTAATTATTTCATTTTGAAATTACAAAGAGAGAAAATTTTTTAAAAAGCTTAACTTTACTCTGCATACCATTGTTTAAGAGCCTTCATCAGCAGGTGCGTGACATCTAAAAGCGAGAGGAAACAACAGAACAACAGTATTATTTATTTTATAAACATAGAGAATTCAAATGATGTATGGATTTTCTAACACGTGATTTGAAGGCTTCTCAAAGAAACCCGTCCTGCTGGATCATATTTTTGCGCTTGGCTCACAAATAGAAGGCAGCGCTAAAAAAAAAGACGTCTTACATGCAATGGTAAAATATTTGGTCACTATATCAAAACAAAAGTTTCAATTTCAAACAATTATATGACAATACTTCCTTGTATTTCCTCATTTCTTTGAGGTGATTCTAACAATAAACAATTTACTTTAGCAAAAAGTGTTAAGTTCTCTATAAGAGTGTGGTGATGAGCAAAAAATATAAAGAGAAAGGAATCACAAGTTGTTCACATCAAATTATTTGACAATGGCAAAAATTATTTCAAATAATTTATTAAACTTGAATTATTTATCTGTTTTGTTGATCAGATAAAGTCATAGAAATATAAAAACCATGAGAGATTAATGTTATTCGTGGACGCATAATATTTTTATAGATATAAGACAAAATTGGTATAAGCAACCGGAAGTAAAGCTTTTAAAAACATTAACGATAGGCCGAAAAATAAAAAATTGCTGTTCATAATAAAGATAGAACTGAGAGGGATGTAGGATTTTTGAAATACACATAAAGAAAAATTTGTATTTCTGAGTTTGATTCTGAATACTTAATAAAACCATAATAATAAAACTAAATAAATAATATATAACAAAACTAAATAAAATAATTATTGAATAGTTTTGCATTTTTTGAACATAATATAAATTCTAAAACTATATATATCACCAAATATTTGCTTGCATTTTAATTGAGAATAAGCAAAAAGTAATTTCACACATATCAAAGTAATTAACACATCCAGAACTTTTAATTTTTTTATCATTTTGACCAATGGTAAGGGCAAAATAGATTCGTGAACCATTTACTACAATACAAATTATTGTCGTAACAGTATATTTCCCTTTAACTAGCCTAGACTTAGTCTCTACCAGTTATTTGGAAGCAACCTAAGGAATGTCATCGTAATTTAGAAGCAGGGAGCATGTAGAAGACCCCCAACAACTGACTTGCCACCTCCAAAAATATCATTCAGAAACAGGATACATACTCCACCCATCTTCAGTAAACACGACAGCTTTTCTGTTAATTCGAGATTCGAACTCGCTACCTTCCGATAACGAGGTCGATGCCTCCTCAATCAAACATGGCACCGGGATCTCACAAAAAGCAAGTGTCTCTATTTCAAATGTATTTTAAATTCAATCGTAGAACATAACATATTCTCCAGCTTCAGTGTGTCATATATGTATTTTTATATAAATTAATATTTATTTTTTATTATTTTCATACATTACAATTTTACAAATTTACAACAAATTTATACACTTATTAAAATTGACAAGAAAATTTGAAAAGCAAATGCTTACTAGCTGTGATGCTGTTGCATTTGGCAACTATAGTAGATAAAGCTTATTTCTATAATAAACTAAAGTTTAAAGGGGTTTTCGAATCACTAAAATTGGTCCACTCTTAGAGGGGAGTCTAACTTACAAATTGCTGAATTTAAAACCATTCTATTCTAATTTTATCCCTAAATCTCACAGTTTAAAGAAACAAACATTGGCAAAAATCAGAAATAAAATGTAAGGGAATGATCTTAAAATCTCGATACAAAGCAATCAGAGCTTTACTGAACAATTACGACTAGATTTTCTTACGAGACTCAAAATATTATTACCCCATTCCTTTTTAGAAGTTTTACCTATTTGAACAAAAATAATATCTGCATCAGTTTCGACAAAAAACTTATTTCAATAAAAGTTTCTTGTGCATTGTCAGGTGTTAGTGTCTTGCACTCCACTCATTCCATATAGCTTAGGGTCATTATAGAAGGGGTTGATTTTTACGCGTTGAAATAATGTGTTTTAAATTTTTCTGCGAATCAATTAATAATGAATAAGATTGTACTAATTATCAGACAACCCTCAATAAAACATCCATTTTCGATAGTAACAAAAATCACCATCATATCAATTGCATATATGTGAGCTTAACCAAAACTCTTAGAAAGTGCATTGCAAATTATTTCTCTGAATAGTTACAGAATGTTGAATAAATTGAAAAGGAAAACCAACTTGTCTGCAAAAGAGTGATCTACATACAAAGTTAATACGTTCTTTTATTTTAAGTATAAAGAATATTTTTCATTATTTTGAATAATAATTATGAACAATGAATATCAATTTGTTTCATCAATGTTGGTTCGTATGAAAATGACTGTGATTCGATTATATCTTTAAGTTCTTGGTTTCAATTGAATTTAGAGCATTTAATTTAAAATATAAGAGCAACTAAAAGTAAAATAATTCTAGCTATCTAGGCAGTAAGCATTGCAATCAGAATGAAACTTACAAGAAAATATGAAAGAAATTAATAAATTTCATTCTATTTTTAAAATGTTTCAAATTGTAGTATACGAATATTATATGCAACGTATATATACGATAAAGAATATATTAAATGAGATAATTCTGTTTATAACTATTCATTTCCAATTGATATTTGATTTTCCATCAAAATTTCCCCTTATATTATATAATAATGCTGTGTCATATGTATCCTTTTGATTTTATATATCATTAAGTGTTTTGTTGCATTTGTATTACATTTTGATATTTTTTTTCATTGATGTTTATATTTTTGTAAACTAACATAAATTTTTTTATCATATTCTTATTTTTTGTGGAGTTTACTTTTCACAAATTTTTTAAATACTATTTATTAAATTTTAGTTTTACTATTATTAAATTTATTACACAAGTTACAAAAATTTAAAACTCTTTGTGGGAGAATAATAAACAATATAGATTAACATTGTAAATAAATGGATTAAAAATTTCCAATTTATAACTAATCGAAATATTATCATAGTAACAAGTAATTAATTTTTATTACCAAATTAATAGAAAGTATTAAATTTACAGTAACTATTTTATTATATTATTTTTTTCAAGAAAAAAATTATCATCCTATCTTTATACTTTTAAACGAGGAATGAACTTGTCTAATCTCAATATTCAATAAAGTATCACAAATTATACAAAATTTTAAAACTCTTTGTAGGAGAATAATAAACAATATAGATTAACATTGTAAATAAATGGATTAAAAATTTCCAATTTTTAACTAATCGAAATATTATCATAGTAACAAGTAACTAATTTTTATTACCAAATTAATAGAAAAGTATTAAATTTACAGTAACTATTTTATTATATTATTTTTTTCAAGAAAAAAATTATCATCCTATCTTTATACTTTTAAACGAGGAATGAACTTGTCTAATCTCAATATTCAATAAAGTTTCACAAATTATACAAAATTTTAAAACTCTTTGTAGGAGAATAATAAACAATATAGATTAAAATTGTAAATAAATGGATTAAAAATTTCCAATTTTTAACTAATTGAAATATTATTATAGCAACAAGTAATTAATTTTTATTACCAAATTAATAGAAAAGTATTAAATTTACAGTAACTATTTTATTATATTATTTTTTTCAAGAAAAAAATTATCATCCTATCTTTATACTTTTAAACGAGGAATGAACTTGTCTAATCTCAATATTTAATAAAGTATCACAAATTATACAAAATTTTAAAACTCTTTGTAGGAAAATAATAAAAATAAAGTTACAATTTTATTTCTGGTAAAGTCTTATTTTAGTAAATACTATAGTTAAAAATAGTATATTAAAATTACGCAATTAAAAATAGATATTTCCAAATGTAAACATAAAATTGAGACCGATTAATAGTACAATAAAAAAATTCAAATTATTCAACTAAATATGGATGGAAACATTATTTTTATAAATTGATATTTAAAAAAGAAAAAGAAAAAAAAAAACCTTGATGAAGATCTTAAAAATATGTGTATTTTGTATTTCCTGACACATTATCTTTTTTTATTCAATTATTTCTGAATTATATTTACTCTAATGTTGGAGTAAATATTAAGTAAGCAACATAATTTCAGAATCCTATTTATTTTCGTATTGCATGTTCAATTAACATGATAACATTTTATAACTTCTTTACTGTAAAACCAATCACAATATTTTATTAAACCATTTTATTTTATCTTCCACCTATCATTAAAAATATTAATCCAATTTTTTGTTTTAATTTAAAAGATTTCAACTAAGAAAAAAAATTATTCAAATATTCCTCAGAGTCTTTTATTCAAAATAATTTTAAGAAATGAGTGATTTTCAAGTTCAAATCCGTCATTTCTATTTTTTACAATCATTTCCTCTAAAGCCAATTATTTATATTATATTTCATAAGCAACAATTATTATACAACTCATTCGTATTAAAATCAGAGTAATACCAATAGAAAATCAGTTATAGTCCAAGATTTACGAATACATTTCTTAATAAAATTCAGGTATGTAGAAAAAAGTTAATACTTGTTTAGCAGGATTTCATCTCTCTCTCTCAAATATACATATATATATATATATATATATATATATATATATATATATATATATATATATATATATATATATATATATATATATATATATATATATATATATATATATACACGCACACACACAGAGAGAAATTAGAGAGAGTCATACATTTTATGTCGACCATTATGAACTTTTTCATAAACTCATGCAATGATTATTAATATCTTAAGCTTCTTTTCTATAAAATAAAACACATAAACAAGTTATGCCCAACTTAATTCTTAAAAATTTTCAAATTTTTTAGAAATAAACTTTTTCTAACGCTAAATGGGGATAATCAGTAAGATCAAATCAGTTGAATACTCCTAACCTGGCAAAAAAAATATTTTAAATATTTTATAAAATACCTATCATTAATATTCCTTTTAACTCAATTCTTAATTGTTTACTTTTATTGCCATTGACACTTTCTCTACACTTAAATTCTAAGAGAATAACTACCACAATTCCTATCTATATGATATATATGAAACTAAATTTATGAGTTGACACTTTCAAGAATATTTACTCACATTTAGAAGCTACCCTATGTAAAATGATTACTGCTTGTGATATTATTAAGTTTCACCCATCAGGTCCTATTTCGAGTGTGGTTCATACAGTTTCAAGATCTACACACCTGTCATCGCCTTCTTTATATTCTGTAGACTTCTTGAGACTGAAAACTCGTCTCTCTGGTAGTCTTAATCAGTTCAATGGGACTTCAGAGGCCTCTTAAAGGTTGAATCCGTTTCTCAGAGAATTACTCAACTTGCAAGCCTAGAGCAACATACCTTTTTCTGTCAGATTGGGGTTACGGGACCTAAAAGCTAGGGGTGCACAAAAGGGGTTTTGTCAAGGCCACTGATTTAACGTTGCAGTCCAGTTCTATAAGATATTTTCGAGAATGAAAGTAATAGGTGATGGAAAGGAAAAGTTGACAATAAATCGACTTCCTAGAAGTGGTCTACTGCTCGAGTAGCCGACTTACAACACTCTTATTTTTGAGGCACAGAAAAGCTTTCTCTCACGGTAGTTATGGCTCCAGTAAGTTTTATTGTATCTGAATTTCCTCTTCGGTTTAATTATAGGCCCTTCATTTAATGATACGTTTCAGAGAAGGATTCAGAAAGATGCGTTCTTAAGTAATTCCTTACACGTACTAGGATGAGCGTATTAATAAAGTGACTTTTAAATCTTAAAATTACGGTACTCAAACTAAGTACTCCTCATATTTTGAAATTCTTTCAGAAAGAAAACTATCGTTTTCATGTAATTTATCTGGATACTTATTTAATAGTTAAACTATATATTTACATACTATGAGCATGAAAGGAGTCTTTCTTTCCAATTCCAAAATGCAATTTCAATTTCTGTATTGTAACAAATCCGTGGAATACATGTGTCTTTCAGCTGTATGATTATTTCAAGAAAATTTAGAAACTTGTAGAACAGAAAGAAAATTACAATATATCAAATGCCCTTGTTTTATTACATATAATTCAAATGGCTTTAACACTAATCATACTAACACTTATTAGATACCTAGTTTACCATAGCGGGTCAAATGACCCGAAATTTACGTTTCCTACTTTTATGTATGAAATATGGATGTTGGAAAGGAAATAAAATTATAATGATAATAAAATATGTATTATAATTATATGAAATAGTATTTTTACAATTTCTATTTCAAACGCAAAAAATAAGAGTTTATTTTATACATCACATTCCAAATCGCGGATACCATAGCAAATTTATCTGCTTTCAAACGTTCACTCCGCTGACTTTTTTTTATCAAAACGAATAAATCTAAGAATTTCGGTAAAATTATTTCTGCTCATAGTTTCAGAAAAAAATTTGGGCCCCCATATATTATTTCACAAAAAAGAAAGTTTCAAATTATTTGCTCCATATGCAGCTCGTGCATATAAAATTGCAATAAATGCAGCAAGTTTTTCTTGAGATAAACTCCAATCGGATCCTAACACTCTGTTTGCTTCTTCTATTGTGCATGTTCTAATATAGTTCATAATACGGTGGTCAATTATCAATGAAAATGCAGTACTAACTTTACCTTTCATTATATGACGTTTAGCATATCCTGTTGGGCCTACTTCTTGCCTGAAAATGTTATGAAGTGGTGGTCTTCTAGGTGTGCCACCTATTTGTATTTCTTCCCAAACAGATCCATCAATTGTAACATGTTGTTCATTTATTTCTGCTTCACTTTCTTCAGAACTTGAGAGTAATCTTCTTCTTTTTCGTCCACAACCGATATTCACAATATTTTCCTCTTCATTGTCAGTATCTGTAGATTCAGACTCATTTTCGTTTGTAACCAATATATCTTCGTTTTCAGAAAATTCATCTTCACCGATTTCCGAAAACTCTTCTCCAATATCATTTATATCTTCTAAGAATTTGGACTGTCTCGTTCGTTTCGACATTTTATGGGTAAATAGTTACCTGTATCACTAATAAAGCTATCAAAATAAAATAAAAACTATGTACTAAACTTTTCTTTTTTTGCTACCTTTTTTACACAAAAATCTAGTTTCAATCTAAAATTTTTATATTTTCTTGAATTATTCTCAGCTATTTTGATTGAACTACTTTACGTAACAGTCTTTGCATACATTTGCAGTTTACTGAATACAATAAGATAAGCAATATGTATTGATAAGCTTATAAAACAAAAAAAATGTTCTCCGGGTCAAATGACCCAATGTGGTAGACAACGGTATACGACAGTTATTACTCAAAATAAACAAAACAAAAAATTATAAAAATAGTATAAGAACAGTAGACTTAATTAGTCAGAAAAAGTCAGTAAGTTAAATTTGGAGAAGTAATAAGATAATACGTGCATTATCAATGCAAAAGTTCAAAATGGGTCATTTGACCCGTTATGGTATGATTAGTGTTAATGTATAGAATTGGGAAACAAAAATTCTCGGATATTACTAGAAGAGATTCGAATAATTACAGCATAAATGTGGAGACCACAGCAAAACACACTTAAGAGAGAGTTAATTAACACAATGCAGTTATTATAAACAGGAAAGCAACTACATATGTATGAATTTATGAATTATAAAAGTATTATAGTCAATCAAAATTAAGAAAATCCTTATATTATTTATCCACCGAATTTTCGTCCGGGGTTAAACTGAGAATTTGTGGACGGAATAGAATTAAACTTATATCAGAATGTTGGTGTCTGGCTAGTATAAAATTAAAGCTTTTTTTCATTTCGAATTTTTAAGTATACTATTTGTAATTAGCTTAAACTGTAATCAATGGTGGTTTAAGCTTTCTGTAAAGTCTTTTGCCACGATGTAATTTATTTAATCGATGTATCTTTCTGTTTGGAACTCTTCTTGCTTTAAATATGAAGAAGGCTTAGAGATTTTTTCCCCAATTTAAAGCTGTCTTTAATGTTTTACAGAAGGAGTAGAAAAAATATTCAAGCCATCAGATCATTCTTCATTTCTGCAGTGTAATTTAAGGGAAGAGCGATATTTACTATAGTTTTCAAATTAGAGGGCTTGACCTTCATGTATGTTAATAGGGATAGATTGCAATTTCATAACAATTTGAAATGGAAAAAAATATATTGTTTGATTTCACGCCCATTATTTCTCTGTCTATGTAGTTCCAGTATGATAATACACACAATAAAGATACAATTTATTTCTTGGATCACAGTTCACATGTCAGCAGTATTAACCACATTCTATATGTAAATGAAAGCTATTTTTAAAACATTATGCAACAAACTCTGTTTAATGATTTACATAAATTTATGGTATAATTGTTTGCCAAATTTTGTCACTAAACTCTTATTTTATAGCAAAATTCAGGGAACCTTATGTACATTTTCATAAAGAATACTAATTAAGTTCTTTAACACACGAGGAAAGAAAGTGTGTGTGTGAAAGAGATAGATAGAGAGAGAGAGAGATAAACAATGAAACTGGAAATACTTCAGAACATTTTCCTAACAGTCACATATTTTTTGATGCTCTGAAAGCAAATTAAATAATGATTTAAAAAAAAAATTTCTAGATAAAAAAAAAAGGTAAATGAAAAATAAATTTCCTAAAAGAGAGTTAATACCTATTCATTTTTTGAAAATTTCTAAACATAAAATAGTATAGAAATATTTAGCTTATTATAAGAATTTTCTTCTATAAATTTAATTTCATTATAACTTTTGATAAATTGAAGTTAATTTCCTATTTAAATTACACTTACTTTGGTTCTCAAGTGAAGCGTCTTGCATTTCTGAATCAAAATTTTGAATAGAAAATTACCATTTCATTTTCTACTTCATTGCAGAAAGACTTTGACACACATTTAAAATATAGTTATCTTAAAATTTATTTTAAAGAAGTTTGAAGAAGAAAATATGTTTTTACTGGCTTCAGTTTATGAGATTTATTAACATTAATATCAATATTTGTGAAACTGAATTTTTTTCCGATGAACCATGGTTTCTTTTAAATGATCACGTGAGATCACTCAAAACTCGTGTATTTGGGCACCAATAAATTTTCTTTCATTCTACAAAAAAGCCTGTTTCATTCGCAAAAGCACATGACCATTTGTTACCTCTCAGCATCTTAACTTCAGAAAAACTTCGAAAAATATTATCCAGTCAATAGGTTTAAAAACTGCAATTAATAAATGGAGATCCAAGAAGTAACTCAGCATCTTGAAAAATATTACTCAAAAATAAACTCAAAAGCGTTCAGTTTTGCTTCTATGAAAAGGGTGGACACTTCGAAATTTTACCATAAATTAATGTCCAAATTTTTCTCTAAAATATGTGATGTTTTTAACAACTGAGAAAAAAATTGATGTTCACTTAAATTATTTAGTATAAAAATTTCACAAATCGTTGTACTGAAAATACTGTATGGGTAAGTAAATTCAAACTCTTTGTAAGCTTTAATTTTTTTAAAAAAAGGCTTTAATATCTATCTTAATAAAGCTCAAAAAGAATGATTCCTTTACACTCATTCCCATAATATAAGGACAATGTTAGTTTGAGCAAATAAAGGTTCTAAAAGAAAGCAAATGTGATATTCACATATACCCCATTTATGAAAAGAAAGATAAAAAAAAGAACTAAAAGGGTGCATGTACGAGTTTGATGACATTCATAACATTACGACGTATGTTCCCTGGTGCAATTGGAAAAGACACTTCCAGTATAGAAATTTAACATGTCATTATTATTTTATTATATTTCATGTATTCAGACTTGTATGCTTGATTCTTGAAATCCGCTTGCAAGTCTTCGTCGATATTAGGTCAAATTGCACAATGACAGATGTACAACCACAGAAGAATAACGAAGAAAAACACCCAGGGCCACGGTGGGAATCGAACCCACACTCCTACGCTCTCAAGCGATTAGCAGTGATGCCTTTGACCACTCAGCCACGGAGCGCCCTTAACATGTCAGTTGATAAAGTGCATGCTTTTCAAGTGTTTCAGCACATTACATACAACGTCAAGGCATGCTGAATATCAAACTATATTGGAGACGATTACACCACTTAGTAAGCTATTCACTCCTAATTTTGGTACACATGTAGGAAGTTTTCAATGGACTGTGTGTGTGTGTGCAACTGATCGGCTGAGCATGATCCGCATATGTTTCATTGGATTTAAATCATATCAGAACGCTTGCCATTCCAAGAAAGATATATCCTCTTATTGAATGCACTCGTTTCTGATGTTTCCATGATAAGTATCAACGTTGTCATTCATAGACATAAATTCTACACCCATGACACCTTAAAACATCCACATATGCTGGTAGCAAATTGATACTCAGATAAATTTGACTTGCCTTAGTTATGATTTGAACATGCAGAGGAACAAAGAATTATTCCAAACGAGAAGTATTGCATCACCCTAAAGTTGTTTAATGACATCTTCTTAGTGGTAACGGAACCCTAACGTTCTTCATATAAGTGTCTGACAAGAATGAGATTGCAAGTTAAACCAAGATTAGTCGGAAAACATCACACAAGTAAGTGCACAGATTACACGTTCTCTGCACTAGGTTAATCATCAACTACAGTGAGCTGTCGTTGATAATTAATTTTTGAAATTTTGTGGTTAAAATTTAACATGCTAGCAAACATATTAGCTACGCTTTGCCATGATCTGTTCATTCTTACCTCGAAGTTGTAGTATTGATAGCTGAAGAGACAGCTCTGATTCTGCGTTGCGCCTATTACTTTTGGCAATTCACGCGCCAAATACCTGTCTCCTCTCGGCTTTGTAATTCAGGGAAGACCCTTGCTATAAAGTCAGCTACCCTTGTAACACAAAAATATTAAATAAAGTTGCCTCAATATCATTTGATATTTCAAATATTGAGAACGTTAAACATTCTAAATGTAGCATTTATAAATAACATAAAATAGTACTTCAAAATTATCAACATTAAATACTGAGGAATAAATTTATTAATTCCGAGTATTATTGTTTGAAATCACAGCGTGAAATAAATTCCATTACTAGGTATATTTTAATTAATATACATTTTATTAATATTATAATTATATTAATACTATTTAATAGTTTATAATTATAATAATAACTATATTTTAGTTAATACGTGATCATTCATTTTAAAGCTCAGTTAATTTTTCATTGATTGCTTAAATTATTTATATTGTAAGTTAACTTTTTTAAGACTAATCTAAGTATTTTGCGAAAGTTATTTCTCACAATTCATTGTGATTCTTCTATAAACTCCTTTTGTTTGCGAAACATCGCATCAGTGAAATCAGGAAGGTCACACAGAACGCTGTGTTCGTTTTTAGATGAATTCCGGTTTTATTCACAGCCTCTTGATTGTCGTATTCGTATTTGTTGGCATTACAGAAAACTCATATTGTCAAAGTTCATTTGACATTGTTATACTGTGCCATCCTTCCTTGATAAAGAAAAAGTTTTTCAGAAACACTGACCAGCACATTTTTCACATTTCTCACACTCAGAAAACATCGATATAATCAATGGTTTTAGAAAAACAGGCTCGTTACCATCCGCAATCACCACGGTCGAGAAATTAGAACATTATATTGAAGCTACATGTGCAGTTGTACTTGTACTGTTATCTACTTGGCAAATATCTGTTTGGGTAAGTTTCCAGGCATAAAAGTGTAACTATTACTTGGCGTAGTAGTTTTAATATGTACTGAATACTCAGAGAATCTCTACTTCCAAATTTCTTGAAAATTTATTCTCTTGTTATTTCCTGTTTAACATATTGTTCACTAAAAACCATTTTGATATTTATATTTCTTTTTGCTAAAACAATTTTAATATGTGTTAGCTATGTTTAAGTTGACAATTCTAGCTTATTTCTGTGTGGCAACAAGAGCTAATCCATACATTTCTGAGAAAATGGTTTTTCAAAAAGCCAGAATCTTCAAAATTAATATTTTCATTTAAAATAACCAAGATAGGGGAATGCCTCCTACAAAACTTCTGACAATTTTTACATGCATCTATATTATTAATACCTAAAATTTAGTAAAGAAAAGAAGAACCTTAACAAATTGTAACGACCGAAGATCAAAATAGTCATGTGTGCTAAAATTTGCCGCCCTTCACTTCCCTTCTGATTGCATTTGTTTACTGTTTGATTTGATAAAACACGCTAGATGCATGACTGTAGCATTGTCCGCTAATGTTATTGTCATGTTTACTAATATAAAAATTGTAAATATATATACTGTATATATTAAAAATTTATTCTCATCGATAAATTGAATTAATTTAAATTGTCAGCAATTGTGCTAGCCTCCTTGATAGTCTTTATTACAAAATATATTTAATAGAAAAACATTACAAATTCTAAATCTCAGACATTAGACCAAAAACCAAAATAAAACTAATTAATTTATCATTGAAAGCGGCCGGCCTATCACTCACTCATTAGCGTCCATGACTCCTAAGCTGTTCGTCGCTGGTTCGAGTCCCGATTGAGACATGGATGTTTCTTCTCTCTCTTTGTTTGTGTGTTTCTCTGTCATTTCCCCTGAGGTGATGAATGAAGGTGGTCTACCCTATAAACGGGTTTGTGGTGGTATGGCGTGGATATTGCTACTTCCCTCCGCGACTTGGTTCGCAGATGCCCAAAGGGTAAAGAAAATTAGTAGCAATTTCTGACCTTGTTGTTACTAAGGCTTAGTCACCTAGTGTCCACCATTAGAAAAAAATGGAATGTTTATTACTCACTATTGCACGTTCAACATATATAGAATATCTAAACTTTTTTAGGCAAGTAAACAACAAATTGCGAAAGCTTAATATTCTCTAGCTTTATGACACAAAAGAATCAAAAAAGTTTTATTGATAGTCTTTATTCTGTGCCTCGAATTTTCTTCCGTGGGAATGAATTGAGAAATTAATTTGAGGATTTTTTTTAGCCTCTAGCTAACTAAAATCAAAAACTCTTTTTTATTTTTTTTATTTATTTATTTATTTATTTTTTTTTGGGGGGGGGAGAATTTTGATCACAGTGTTTTTAATTCATTTAAACTCTAATTAATGTTAGCTTGAACTCTCTGAAAGGTTTCTTAAATATTATGCACGCCATTCTTCAAAAACGAAGTTGAGTGGTTCTTTTCCGCCTTTTAAAATTGTCATTTATGCGTAATAGCTGGGCTTAGAGAAGAAATATGTACGGTACCTGGTTCTCCTTTCTATATTTCCCCAATGTATTTTTTGTTAATTAATATCGATAATTATTTCTTTTTGGATTTTTGAAAAAGTATTATTTTGGCCCACTGTACTGAAGGTGATTTTTGGTTTTTCCGACAAATGGACGATCGGAAATGGATTGGAATGCGAATGAAAAGAATATGACACGATCTCAAAGAATTATAATTTTTTAGATGAAAACTTTTGGTGTTCAAACATAAAATCCGTATCTTTATCCGTGACCTTTCAAGGAAATATCTAACTAGTTTATATAATTTCTGTAAGCTTTTTTCCCTAAAATAATCCATTATAGAAATAGAAAAATCGGAATTTCAAACATCTCCCAAAAATATATAGCTTAGGCATTCATTTTAACGAAGGAAAAGGACTTTTGAAAATACATATTTTAAGAAGCATGCAAATATTGAATAATTGCAGATTAATTGAAAATTTTACTTGGATAAGAATATTGAAAATATACCTCAATCCTATTTCGAAAAATGATCGACGAATAAAATTAAAAGATACAAACACTCTAAGATAGGTTTTCTATAAATTAATTACAGAGAACACACATGTTTTGAATTGAAAACTTCTTTATATAAAGCTCATCTATACGTAAAACTTTATATAAAAATAAATATCCCGAGGCCAAAATCATGAGAATTTGAAAATCTGCATAATTTTCATGTTTAAAAATTATACTGTTGGCTGCGTTTGATCACTTATTTTTGAATTGAAACTCATTGCTATTGGTTTAATAATGAATAAATGGTGAATGTTTTAAATAGAAAACTCTTCAAAATTTTCCTCGTTCCCAGTTTTCAGCTGATAATGGACGCTTGTCTGAAATTAATATTTTGATAAATAATATATTTTAATTTGAAATAAATTTTAATTTAGAAATTCATTTAATAATTTCCTTATAGGCAAAGAGGTCTGCCGTAGTCTCCCTCAATGTGAGAGATTTGAATTACTTTATTAATTCCTTAAGTTAGAAATAGAGGCTGAACTTTATATAACGTAATTATAAGCAAACCTTTCCCCAGATTGTACATTGAAAAATATTTGTGAAAATCTAAAATTTGGGATTGAAACTATGGGCACAGTAAATATGAAAATTTATTTCACACAGTTGATTTTTTAAAGTGCAATAATTTCTTTATTACCTAATTGAATATGCATTGCTTAGTTGTGTTGTTGTTACTAATGACACTTGGACAAGCCGAGCTCGCTATGCCTTGGCTATGCGAATTTAAGTCAATCGGGAGCGTCTTTCGTTTAATCAGAGCACCATGAAGGTGAAAGTACGACTTTTGCTCTTCAAATCCTCCGATAAATGGCAGCACCAGAGGATCTACTCTCTTAATTTTGGCATTGATCTGAAGGGGGAAAAAGTTGTGAAATATCTAATACTTAAAATTGCTACACAATTGAAGTAAATTGTGAATTTAAAATTTTGAATACAACAACTGCATGTGTGTTTGTGGTGAATGATATAAGTTATTAATATACGTCACTATCGTTTTCAGTAAAAGTCTGAAAAAACTGGAAATAAACGAAATAGCACGAACAGACGCGTAGCGACGGGGGGGAGGGCAAGGGGGGCTATCATGCCCCGGGCACAGCTTGCAGAGGAGCGCCAAATCATTTTAAAGCTAAGCAAATTTTTTTAGAAAATTTCAATCTTAGTTTTATTATAATCTCAATCTTATTCAGAGAAATAAACTTTGGATTTTATATTTATTGTGTCATGTCCAGGGAAAAATAAAAAAATGCTCCAGGGAGGAACCAGATTAGGATAAGAGAAGAGATTGTTGATGAAAAATGAGGAAGAGCTTGCCATAAACGAAACTCTTGCTCTTATAATTCTTTATTAATAATCATTTTGCATGGTTTAGTTCCTTTTAAAAATTGTGTTCTTTTAACCATGCTTTCGATTTTCATTTCTTAATTAGTTAGATTATCGGTTTTCATTCTTTTAATCCTTTCCTTTTTAAGTTTCAAACTTTGCTTAAAGTTTGTGATACTATTGTTTTCTACTACAAATCTTGTAAATGTGTAAATAACGAAAATATCTTTTTTTTTTCATATAAAATTTCTGGAATATTAGATTGGTCAGTTCCATTTTAATACATATGAGAGGTTTTCATTTTAGTATAAAGTTATTTACCAAATTATTTGTGTTAATGTTATAGGGTAATTTTTGGATCTATTAACTTAGGAATAGGTATGTTTCATGAGCTTACTCTTCTGTTAGCTCATGAAAGATACCTATTAAATTTTGTGAATACGCCTAGATTCACAGTGCTCTTTATGACTCTTAATTGTTATACAAGTTATCTAAGTCAAGTTATATACTAAAAAATTTCATAACAATATTATTAACAAAGCAAGTTTGTTTTACTCAATATAAACTAAAGTTCACTGAATATTATTTCCTCTGGGCCCTTCTGGATGTTATAATTATTCAAAAATCCAAAACTTAAAATTTTTTTGTCCTAATTTCAGTGTTTTGAAATATTATTTTACGTGCTATTTTTAATTTCTCATAACAGATTAAATCATTTTATTTAACAAGCAGTACTTCATAAGTACTTTTGATTTAATTTTATGGTATAAATGTGAAAATTTAATCTTATTATGATTATAATAACGCAATAAAAAATTATTCGCAAAAAAAAAAGAAAATTTCATATAACTGAAATATTATTAATGGAAACTTGTAAGAATTTAAATGCACTAATAACAGAAAAGTCTGATTTTAAGTTATCAAGAAGAGATATAGAAAGATCAGTTTCAGTAGTTATTGAGACTTAATGAAACTGTATTATTCATTGTCCCAAAATAAAAATAAAACCCTTGTATTTTTTATCTCAGGCTTTTACTGTTGTAGCCTTTCAGTCTAGTGTCGCGTTACAATCGTGAGAAAATTCCTGCTGAAACGTGTTTCATATTAGCGGTTCCCTTTGCCAAAAATATTGTGTCCGGCCCCAAACTGACCTTCAAAGAAAGGGGGGAAATTTTTCATAAAATAGCACTACAGTATGCCGCGTAGGGCATTGTCTTCCTGGAATAGAAATGGAGGGGATCGAGAACTAATTACTTCCAAATTCTTCTTCTTCTGCTTTCTTATCCCCTGGTCTGAATCAGACCAGGTCCATGACTTCCTTCGCCTTCAAAGAATCGAGGACAGCTCCAGGGCTGTATAAAAGTTCACGCTTTGAAAAGCCAATGCAGTTCAGTAGGTGTTCTGGACTGCTTTCGTTAGTATTGTACGAGGTGCAGGTGGGAAAGACTTGTTTGCCCTGGGAGAACCGTAGAGTCAGAAGATGGCTGGATCTTAGTCTGGACAAGGCAGTCTGATCACGTCTTTCACCATCGAAACTCAAAGATCCTCCAGGATCAGAGCCACAGTACGAAGGATGAGACGGTGAAATTTTCCAAGATGAGTTGGCAAGAGCCCTACTCCTAGAGAAGATTTCTTGGAAAGTCAGCGGATCAGCAGAACTAAGAGGCAGCGATGATCGATCCTTAGCAAGGCCATCGGCGATATCGTTATATTTAAGATCGACATGTGATGGAATCCATTGAAAATGAATAATGAGGACTCAGATAATGCTTTAAGTTTTTGAAAACACAAATTCCCCTCAGGTCCACAATATTCCTCCAGTTTTCAAGGTACTGAATAACGCTACGACTGTCAACTAGAATCTATATCTCGCCGTTTAACTGTTTGTTCAAGGAAAAGTCCAGAGCCATATCAATGGCTGTAAGTTCTGCACAAAAGACGGAACTAAAATCAGCATTGCGTTATTTTAGAAAAAAATTTTTAGTTTCAGTTTCAAGAAACACTCCGCTTCCAGTGTGGCCATCTTCATCCTTACTATCATCAGTATAAATTTGTACAGCTTCAGAGGGGATATTATTGATGACCTCTAGTGCAGCTTGTTTTAAGAATTCAGGATGTTGAGAAGATTTATTTGTGTGTACCAATAATTCTTTATGGAAGAACACTCCTGGCAAAGAGTCAAGAGGGGAGGCGATAGGAATTAGAGAGTTAGCGGAAACAGAAGATTTTAAAACATCCAACTTCTCTGCATGTCCAAAGGGACCCAAATTCTAGGAAAACACATAAACTTTCTTTCCTTTTTAGGCAGGCATCAAACCCAGACACGGTGGATGACTACCAGCTATCCACAAGCAATCCACCAACCATCCACCAGTCATCCACGAAATGACATCACGTATGACCAAATCGAGGCGGAGCTTTCCACCAAACGGAGTATTCAGCATGTTTAATTTTTTTCATTCACAACCGAGTGACAAGTGTTTATTTACTTGATTCGCGCTGTTTGTATATAAGAACATGGAATTCAAATTTTCTGTAGAAATTGAAGAATTTATCGTTGAATATTTTAAATGCAAGTTAAATTTAATTGGTCAATATATTTCAGAATTTTATTTTTGGTTTTATAATTAATATTTATTTCTTCGATTATATATTTCCCAATAGGTAACAAGTACTTGTGGGACCTACGTGATGATGATTATTTTATTAAAAATAAAAAAATCAACTATATAAAGATCTCAGTTGAATAATTATAATAATTTCGAAAAGCAATTCTCTGGTAAAATTTCGCAAGCTTTTTAAAAAATTGTTTTTAGTTTTTTTAAGTCTTCCTTATTGAAACTGTTTTTAAAATTAGAAAAATTTTTTGAATATTTTTAATTTTTAATAAAAATTAACTGAGTAAAGCGTTTTTAATTTAAATTGCAATTAAAACACTGTAGAAACTTTACTTTGAATATTATAGTATTCAATATATAGTATATTTATATTTATAATTACTTTTATGAATGCATTAAATACTTGAACTCTTTAATACAATAAATTAATTTATATGTATTTTTTATTTAAATATTATGAAACAGACTATGAAATTAAATGATATTATTCATTAAATTAGGATATTTAATATAATGCAAATGCATAAGTATTTGTAGTAAAAACATTTTTTAAATGATTTCATAATTTAGTTTATAATTCACAGTTTAACAATTCATTTCAAAGAAATATTGTTAACTTTATTTTAAATAAGTTACATGGGCAATTGAAATAAGCTTTATGCTATTTAAAATTTGCTATCCCCCCATTTTTTTTCCTCTTCCAAACATATTTCAGCAATAATATTTGCTACTGATATTAAAATCAAAACATTACATGCAATATTTCTTGGCGTTTTGGGCATGATTTTATATATATTTTTTCGAATATTACGAAATTTAAAAAATATTAACAAATACGCAATATATAATAATGGAAGTCAAACTCTAAATAAACTTTCATTGGTCAATAATTGGTGTGTAACGTCATTAATGACGTAATTGTTTCGTGTTTGGCTGGTATACCAGATACCAGGGATCCACAAAACAGACACCTGTGAAAACACCATCCACAAGCAACGCGGTGTTTGCTGCCTGCCTAATTTTTCACAAGGTTAGTATTTCGTTTCATCCAAAGCATCGCTTCATCAGAAACAAAAATGTAAACTTTTGAAAATCTGGAGTTTTGACACTTAAAATATTTTTGCTGTAAGAGTTATATTTTCTGTCTACTGTGTATTCTTTCAATTTGAATAAATATTTCATATTTTTGCTGGTATAAATATTTATTAACATATGCTTGCAGTGTTTTGAATATTAAATTACATGTTAGTTAAAACTTTTCATTTAAAAGTAATTTATTTAATGCTTAAATGTTTTTGTTTGGGGAAGTAATTTTTATTTGACTCGTAATTTTGTTGGCTTTACATTAGCACCTTATATTGACAAATTATTTTTTCAAATGGTAGGAGATAAAAAAATCTATGAATGATTTTTTCTCTTTTTAAATGATTTTTTTTTCTTTTCTGTATGCTTAAACATACAAAATCTTCTTTAATAGCGTAACAACCTATTACAGGTCTTAGCTGCCTCTACAGCACCCCTTAAACATACAGAATATATTTCTTAATTAATTAGTTCAATTTATATAAAAAAACAATCTTTCAACTTGAAAAATCGTTCAAGAGATTTATAAGGAAATCGCACATATTTTTCATTCTACATTGTAAAATTTTAAAAATAAGATCGTCTTTAAATGATATAAACTTATGGAAAAAAAATATTTCATGCCATTGTATGAACAGCACTTCCAAAATGATTCTTAATAGAAATAATTTTGATTTTAATAAAAATTAGCCGTAATTTTAGTAATAAATACATTTTAATATCTTGAAAAAAAAAACAGTTTTATTAAATGCTTTTAAAATAAAAAGAAAATTTTCACTACTGTGATAATTGATTGAGAAAATTTCTTTAAATAAAATTAGGCTATAATAACAGTTAAAAAGTATATTTTTTATCTCAGCACTTGTGTAATTTTTGATAATAATTTGAATCAATGAGAAACTTGAAAGAACAATATAGAGTGCATCAGTTTAGAGAAAAAAAATTATTTTAATAATATAATATATCGTTTGGTTGAAAATTTCTGATTATATTAAATATAAATAATTTTACTTGAATTTATGTGTGTTTTGATTTTTGATTTAAGAAATTTGCAAAATATTTTTTGTCTGCATTAACGTTCCTTTGCTCATCAGATATTTGCATTGATATTGCTATGGCATAGTTTAGTTATCTAAATTGAAATCAGATGAAGACTTATTAACAAAGGTCTTCTAATTTTGGAATCAGAAAAATTGGTTTTATCGCATAAAAATGAAATATTATAAACGATCAATATTACGTTTTGTGATATATATATTTTTTACAATAAAAATAATTTTGGTTTACATTAATGGTCTAAATGGTATAATTTAAAAAGCTATTATAAATGCGAAATTTCCCTTAAAGTTAAAGTTGTTTTTCACTGGAATTTTTCTGAAATAAAAAATGAAATAAAATTTTCTGTTTAATCTGTGGTAAATGAAATGTTTAAAAAGATATTGTGAAAAATCAGGTGAGTTGATCTTAAATTAGGGGTGTAAAGTCTTACCCAATTATTATTTTCCAATGAATAGATTAAGTTTGTAGAGTTAATAATATTATAGAATTTTTGAAAATTGCTAAGATAAGTTAAAACATACGTTCAACACCTAATGATCAATAATTTGTAGAATCTTTCATAAATAAGATAATGCATAATTAATAGGGAATAAAAATGATTAATTGCTTCAATTGGTTAACAAGCTAGAAAAAATACATTTAAAATTTTTTAAGACATTGTTATGGAAATGTTAAATTATTAAAATCAATTTTCTTAAAAGTTAAAAATTAATTGATAAATAAATAAATATCCTGAATTCAAAACTGCAATATCCGGATCAAGCCCTACAGTGCCCATATCTGTTTTCCTAACCGAGGGCTCTGGAATGCGAAGCATATGTCCCGGTTGGGTAGTCAGCCCAAAGCGAAATCCCCAGTGTTTAGTTCCCTAGCATGATTGCTACTCAGATAATCGATCCACTGAAAGGATGAATTGACCTAGTCTGAGAATCGAGACTCGGACCTGTGCCTTGGGAGCACTAAGTCACCGTGTTTAACAAATGTAAAAGTTTGGGTGAATTTTGTCACACAGATTTCCATGGAACAGAAGTCTATAGAGAAAAGTGGGACTGAAAGATGTTACTCAGCAGTAGAAAAGAATTTAAACCGAAAACTCTATTAGAACTTCCAACATGCCGTATCTCATACGGTGAAGAAGAGGTTGCCACACACACATTCAAATACTTTTTACTATTTCTGCATCAATTGCAAGATGTGAACGTTCATTCAGCAAAATAAAATTAATTTTGACTTATTTATGATCCACCATGAGTCAAAGCCGTCTAAGTGATTTAACAATTTTAAGTATAGATAAAGAAAAATTTGAAATGATCAACTTTAATAAAGTAATTGATCAATTCGCTTCAGTAAAGACAAGAAAAATATGAATAAAATGTGTGTAGTATATTAGATTGCAAATAATTACATCTGCTTATATCTAACATATGTAACAAGTTATTTCACATTTAAAAATTTTTTGTATTTTTTAAAATAATTGTATTAGTATATAAAATCTATTATATCTTTTTATAATTAATTCTAAATTACATAAGTCTGATTATTCTAATGACACTTTTCTGAATTCAATATAAGTGTTTTTTTAAAATTTAAAGCTGAGCTTGAGACTTTAAATTACTATGTTTTCGATTATTTTATAGTTAAGTGCAATATTCTGTTATTATTTACTTTGTATACTTATTACAATTATTCTCTCTATTTATTATAATGTATATATCGTTATATTATTATGTATCTTTTATTACTTAATACATTTTATTCCCATATTT
The DNA here is from genome assembly GCA_037975125.1 of Latrodectus hesperus. Taxonomy (NCBI): domain Eukaryota; kingdom Metazoa; phylum Arthropoda; class Arachnida; order Araneae; family Theridiidae; genus Latrodectus; species Latrodectus hesperus. The sequence continues at coordinate 93,922,210 of CM075859.1, read as the reverse complement.
ATATTGTATTACTACGTATTTTATTTTCAAAATGGCACCAAAAAAAGTATCGTACCCGGGCGCCACTTATGCGCTCACTACGCCACTGAGCACGAAGCCTGAAAACTGCTATGTTTAGTCTAGTGATGCATAAAAATATTCCCTATTTTTTTATACAAGATTATAGTTTTTTATAACAACAATTTTTTATATTAGCAATAAACCAAATATCAAACAATTTTAATCAAATGATATATAATACTACGTATATATAATTTATATTTTTAGTTTGTTTATATTGTATTAACTAGTATAATGTTTATTGTATTAAATAGTATAAATAACTAAACTCAGTGGCACGACAGCCCATATGGATGCCAACAGTGTCTGTTTACATGACCTAGAGCCCTGGGATACGAAACTCTGAGTACTTATTTCCCAAGGTACTCAGTTTGATCCTGAAGGGATGAAAGGCCAACCTTACATCAACCCTATGCATTGGGAGCGCCACCGGGAGGACATTTCAATACAAATATTTCAACTTAAAAACTTAATATATAGCATATTGATAGAAATCGATGCTTAAAAATCTCTGTGGGGCCAACTTATATGACATAAATGACTTTAAGATAACATTAAATATTTATGGTTAATGTTTTCCTAAATACTTACTTTTTCCAAATTAAATTATTTTTGAATTAGAAATGAAATTATCAAAATTCGAGATTGACTTCTGTGATAAAAAGTTTCTATAGCTAATTAAAAATTAATCAACTATAGACATCCCGTTATTCTTCAGAAGCTAGTTTTTCTTCTATTAAAGCTAAAATATTTTTATTAACTTTAATATATAATTTAGCCGACCGATGGCTGAGTGGTTAGCGCTCCTGACTCCAGAGCTGTGGGTCTTGGGTTTGAATCCCGGTTCGGGCATGGATGTTACTTTCTTTCTCTGTTTCTCTATCCTTTCTTCCGTGATGATGTATGAATGTGGCCCACCCTATAAACGGGTTTGTGGTGGTATGACGCAGGTAACGCTACTCGCCTCCGTGACTTGGTTCACAGGTGCCCGCTGGGTAACGACAAATGAGTAGCAGTTTCTGGCCTTGTTGTGGCATAGGGTTCAACACTCAAGTGCCCACCGTTGGAAAAATATATATATATATATATAATTTAAAATCCATCAATATTTAATTTTGAATTTTATCAAATACTATTTATCCCAAATAACGCGTTTCATTTTTTTAATTTGTAATTGCGAAGGGGTTATCTGTGTTTAGCAGCAGCGGTTGACAAAAACAGGCAACTGGTAACGAACACAAGAAAATAAACATCAACTTTTTCTATGTACTTGAAAAATGCGTTCACCTTTATTTGGTTTTCATTGAACGCACAGTTGCCAAATTCTTCTTTTAAAAATACACAAGGATAATTCTTTACTCTTACCATATGTTGGAGCACGAGTTGGGTCGTATTTTTGAATTAATCCAGTAACGACACAAAGATTTCGTTCCACAATTTTTTTATTCACACATCATAGCACCGAGGGCAGCAGCAAGCGTAGACAAAGTGTGAGTTGCATTCATTCTGAGTGCTAAAAGCACCATCTGTAATATAATGAGGGGAATGCCACACTAAAATTATGGAAAAGAGTCAAGAATATTTCGAAAGTTAAGTACAGACTTGTGAAAATTTCGATGCTAAACAGTTTTATTAAATCCCCAACAAAAACATTATATTATACACATATATAAGAGAACAATATAAGTCGGAAATATTTATCTAATGATATGAGGAATCATCAGCCATTCGAAGACATTAAAATTTTACCACCGAGTAAATTATATGCAATAGAAAAAATTTCTACTTATTTGGATATAACAACCAATAGGTACGAAGAATAGCACATGAGAGTATTAAAGCTTGAATATAGCTCAGTATTTTAAGATATTTTTCCGGAAATGTAATATTTATATTTGTATAATCCCATAAATTTATTCAAAGGTGAAAAAAAAGCATATTTCCAAGTGCTCTGTGTCATGCTACTTCAACATTAGATTTCACGCACAAAAAGGATTCTTAATTTTTTGTTAATTCCATCACCCCTTAATTAGGTTTTTATTCGTTGTTGTAGATTATTTGTCATTCGCTGCGGTAACCCTTTGCACATGAAAGTCCATTCTAGAGGACTGCACACTCATGAGTCGCTCAACAATTTTTTATATCGAAAAACAAAATGGTCATTTGACAATCAATTAATTTATACTTTACTTCATTTTTTTAACTAGCTTTCATGCTTTATATACTGTTGACTAAATTTCTAGTTATTTCTTGGCAAGCCTAAATTTTATAATCTTTTGTATTCTCATTTAAATATCCTATTATGTATTATAGGATAATCAATGTTATTTTCGTGAACTCCAAAACAATCCATCGTGTACTTTTTCACAACAACTGTCAAACTGTACATAGTTGGACGTGTATACCACGAATCCACACATAATCAAAATAAGCTGCAATTAAGCCTCGCTCTCTTTTCGAGTACTAGATTTCTTAAAGAATAGAACCATTCGAAGTTTAGAGGTTAAAAGTTAAAGCATCGTGCTGATCTGTGAAGGGATAGCATAACTTCAATAGAAAAAAACAATAATTTGAGAAAAGGTCATTTAAATGCATAAATTTTATGGCCTTATTATACATTACCGTCAACAGCATAGAACTCAAGCTAACTTCGTCTCTGGATAAGTACTATTTCCTTAATCCTATTAATGGGTGGGAAATTTGCTCTTGTGAGTAAATATCATTCAAAAACTAATATTTTAAAATTTAGAAGTTGATTAAAAGACCAAGATTATACGTCTAGCTCTTTCATCAGTAATGGTTTGCAGATTGAAAAATTGATTTCATTAAGTGTCAGTATTACAGAAGTCTTTCGGGATGGCAGTTCTGAATATCTATGTTGCTACTAATCAATTAGTCAATGTTACTAATAATCAGTTTTCATTGATTTACCGTAATACGCCAACGAAGCCAGAACATAAAATGTGATTTTAAGATTAAATTTTTAAGAATAAAAATTATTGTTGATTATTGTATTTTTCGTCATTTAATATATAACGCATAATAATTTATAATTTTTATCTTTAAATTTTAAGGTTTATATTTTTCCTTACAAAAAAAATTTTCTTTAGCGGGGAAATAATTACAATATTCGCTATTTTTCTGTATTAAATTTTCGGAAATTTTTTAAAGATTATTGCTAATGTGTAATTAAATCTTCCACATGACAATCATGAAGAAAAAAATCATGATTTGTGTGTGTATAATGAATGCTTTTATAATCTGGTATTTGCTTACTCTTGTTAATATATTGAGGCCTTCATCTCAATCAATGTTACTAATTTTTCATTTTATGATAAATCATTTATTTACGCAGCACAACTCGTGCAAAAACTAAGAAATTAAAAGAAATCGACAGCAATCATTTTTTTTAATTTTTGTAAGAGATGAGATATAATTAGGAACATCTCACGATTTTTATTTTCCATAATTTCAAGAAACTTAAAAGTCATCTATGAATTAATTTACTAATTATGAATTTGCTTATATCTTACTCATGAAAATAATTTTCAATCACTTTATTTGCCAAAAATATTTGTTAAGCAATTTATATTTCAAAGATAAATTGTAAGTCACTAAATGCACTATTATATGATTAAAAACTTTCCATCACATAATTTCTAAATATTGCTTTTCAAGTTTGTGTCGTTCAAATAGACAAACTAACAACTAAAACCTTGTTCTGTGAAATCTAACATTTGAAAGTTACAAAATTCAATGCTGCCATCTAGTGATAAATATATTAATTATACAAAGTAAAATATCTTATATATCTATCTATCTATCTATCTATCTATCTATCTATATATATATATATATATATATATATATATATACAGGGTGTCCAGAAAAGGACTCCCTGATTTCAAAATTAAATATCTCGAAAACGAAGATCGATAGAGGAATGCAGTAAACGGTATGTTTATAGTAAAAACTGTAAGAATATAATACATCAGTTTGAAATAATAGTTACAAAAGTTGCAAACAGATGGCGCTGTAATCGTCATACGTAATCTTTAGTGTAAATAGTGATTCGAAGCCCTACTATTGAAACGTGAAAGGAGGTTAGCGTTGAATACATAGTGATGTGATTTTTTGCAAAGAATGTTTTCAAACGATTATTTCATTTATGTATGCTGATTTGAGCTGTACATTGCACAGCGCCATCTGTTATCAGCTTTTGTAACTATTATTTCAAATTGCTGTATAAAATTCTTACAGCTTTCACAATAAACATACCTTTTACTGCATTCCTCTATCTATCTTTGTTTTCGATATATTTAATTTTGAAATCAGGGAGTCCTTTTCTGGACACCCTGTATATATATATATATATATATATATATATATATATATATATATATATATATATAGAGATAGAGAGAGAGAGAGAGAGAGAGAGAGAGAGAGAGAGCTTTGTTTGCTTTGCTTGTCGCTCAACGGTCATTTTTTGCACACGAGGGCTAATTAGACCGGGATGAGAGAGAGAGAGAGTTTCTTTTTAGGACAATTACTTCAGATTTGTAGTTATCTTGTCATTAGTGATAAATAATACAAAGCATAAAGTGTTGTTCTACAATATGTGTGTATATATATATATACCGGGTGATCCAAAAGTCAGGACGAACTTTAAAAATGAATAATTCGAAAACGAATCACGATTCAAAGATGCGGTTTGCACCAAACGGATGGAAAAGAAACCGGGTTTTGTGTAACAATGAAAAAAATAGTTCTGTTTGCGACCAACAGATGGCGCTATAGTGTTTTATTGCAACAAAAGATGATTTACAAATGAAGCAATGATTAATGAAGACAGATTAATTACAGTTAATTAGTACTTACTACACAGTAAATGTTCAATGTGCTGTCCATCATTCAGAAGTAAAGCTATGAGACGTGTCACCACACCATTCACAGCATTCAGTAGCATTTCTTGCGTTATGGCAGACACATTTTGGTGGATGGCATCTTTCAGTGCCGCTAGTGATGCCGGTTGGTCGCGGTACACTACTGACTTCAAGAAGCCCCACAGCCAAAAGTCACAGAATGTCAGATCGGGAGATCTTGGAGGCCATGCGTGATTAAAGTAGCGACTGATAATGCGATCCCCCCAAATGTTGAGCGTAGCACAGGCAGAGCAATATGAGGTGGTGCTCCATCTTGCATAAAGGTGACTGTTTGGAGTGCCTGTCGCGCTTGCAGTTCAGGAATAATGCTGTTCTGTAACAGTGCTAGATATCGCTTACCGGTGACAGAAACTACTTGGGAACCTGTCGGTGTGACTTACTCGAAAAAAAAATGGACCAATTATGAAATCAGCAGTGAAGCCACACCAGACTGTCACTTTAGGCTGTTGCAAGGGTACCTCAAGAAATGCATGTGGATTTTCTGTGGTCCACACTCGACAATTGTGGGTGTTAACAGCGCCAGAGAGTGTGAAATTCGCTTCATCTGTCCAAAGCACAGTGTGAAGCCTGTCGTGCTGCTCTTCCATCTTATTGAAGACCAAATTCGCAAAATGTCGGCGAGAGTCGAAGTCAGGAGGTTTCAGTTCTTGTAGGGATACCGTTGCAAAGTTACTCGCAGCGCTCCAGACACTTCCGTACGACACTCCTGTCTGCCTCGAAACTTCTCGAGCACTGCACTCCCCACGTGCAGCAACCGCCACATGGCTTGCACCGTCTGCTCCAATGTCATGGCAACAGCAACTGCAGTTGAGGGAAGTCCACTTCTTTGACGTGACGTCAAAGAACCTGTAGCTTCAAATTTTTTCACAATTTTGTTCAATGCAGAAGACGTTATTGGTCCTTTGCTATCTCGCATACCCTTCATGTAGCGATATGCTCGCAATGGCACTTTCCGAATTCTTATAAAACAGTTTAACCAAGAGGGCTTTCTCAACTATGGACAGCATTTCGATGCATACCAGCTTCGACTACCATTACCTGCTGCAGTTGCTTCTTTTTATATCGTTTGTTGCTTTGCATAATCCTACATCAAAAATCCGACAGCGCCATCTGTTGGTCGCCAACAGAACTATTTATTTTTTCATTGCCACACAAAACCAGGTTTCTTTTCCATCTGTTTGGTGCAAACCGCATCTTTGTATCGTGATTCGTTTTCGAATTATTCATTTTTAAAGTTCGTCCTGACTTTTGGATCACCCGGAACATCGAGACATACACTATTATCAAGAAATAAGTGTTTGATATTATATTTTTATAAAAGTACTTATTAATTCTTATCCATCCATATTATGTTTTTAAATTTAAGATGGCATTTTTATAGTTTAAGGAACATCAGTTTTTTATAGATTTATGTATTCCTTTATAAAAGAAACATTTAAAAAAAGAAAAAAGAGTTTTTAAGAAATCATGGGCCATTAAATTTTAATTTTAAAAAAGTGGAAGATCACAAAATTTCATTTAAATTGAAAACAAAAATGTCATTTGATTAATTAAATGAACATATTTAATAAAATTATGTTTAAAGTTAGAAGCAAATTTGTATATATTAAACTCGCATTTATTTTACTTCAAAATTATGAATACAAGTTAAAAACTGAAGTAAATATAATTGTGTCATTTACTTAGATTTGGGGTACATCCTTAGCTATAAATAACATCAAATGAGTATTTACACAATCTCACCTCTACAATCTTATAAAAATTTAGAAATATTTATAAATAAAAGCACATATCAAGAAATTGTCCATTTAAGTTGTTAACAAGTTGCAAATATGAACTATTGATTTTAATTTTATAATTTGAAAAAAGCATTATAAATAAATTTGGTAGCTCACATACATGTCTCAACTATTTTTAATCAGTACAGAAAAAACTTTTTGAGTGTCACAATCAAATGTAATTTCAAACACATTTAAATATTATAATTTTTCTTAAATGAAAATAGATTTTGGTCATTTTCTTAAATTTCAGAGTAGTTGTTAAGTATAATAGAAAATAGAGTATGCATAAAAAACCGTAAGAGAATATTTTTATTGATTATATTAATGAAAAATGAAATAATAAATGAATTGATAAGATAATGAAACGAAATAAAACTGATACATTTACGAGACACATTTTTGTTCTAAAAATTAACTTAGTAACTGTAGACTCTTTGCATGTTGGACTACTTATTTATATTCAATAAGACATCCCAATCCAATGAACATCATATAAGATGAATAAAATATGGAGAATTGTAAACTTGTTCTAATGATATAGCAAGATTTTAAAATATTAGGCTGTTACTGTTGGCCAATGGAATACTGCTAAGTGTTAAAAAATTATCCCTTGAACAGTAATTAGTACATATGACAGCAGGTTCATTCTTCCTATATTAGTATTTTATTTTCAAATGTTAACTTGGCTTTTAAAATATGTAATTCATTGGTATTTAAATTATGTTTAATTATTCTTCAACAAGCCTCTCAGAGTACATAGTCTAAGCAAAGTTGTTGATATTGAGTTTATAGTCTTAAGTTATAATAAACTTTGAATGAATAACAAGTCCTTGCCATGAAACAGCACTCTTCTGGAATTCACAGTACAGAGGCATAAGAGAGCTGGAAATAGCAATTCTGTTAAAATTACAAGGATTACTAATTGATAACTATTTTGTCGTTTAATATTGATTGTTTTATTATAATTATTATAGACCTAATGATACTATTAGAAGAAAAACTTGAAGCACTAGATTTTTATTCAAATAATTTTAAAATAATTCGATGTTTCCATTGGAAAATTTACAATTTTAAAAAATTATTTTGTAACCGAAATTATATCAAAAAATGTAATTTTCACAACATTAAAAAATGTAAGAAAAATGTGAAAACTGATCTTTGAGAAAAATCAAGAAAACAGAATTTATACTGCAATAAATCAGTATTTATGTTTGTTTAATAATAAACTTATTTTAAAAAAGTACTATAATCATTTGTAATATGTATAAAGGATTTGTAAAAATGTTTCTGGCATCTAAATACCATAAGTTTAAAAACAACTCAAATTGTAATTTCCACATTTCCTTTTTCTTTTATGAATTTTCCTTTCAATGTTAGAAATGTGATTGCAATATGCGTCATAAAATTTACCTTCATTACAGTGTTCTTACTCAACATTTTTTCCCCTTTTTAAGCATTAAATGAGTTTTAAATTTGGTAAATAACTGAAATAAGACAGTATCTTGCTATTTGAACATATTATCTTTTATAAGTAGATCTTTTATCTATTTCACAACATTTCGAATGAATACACAGAGTTACATTTATCATTATCCTATTACATACAACATTTATTTCATAAAAGAATTTTTAATGTTTTCTTTTATTTAAATTTTTTGTGTAATATGATATAAGTTGACTTTAAGATAGCTTACAAAATATTATTACTCCAAAGATTCTTATGATAAAGTTACTGCAAAAATTTCTGTACTGGTATACAAGTGTTTATTCTATTAGTACATCATAATTTAGAAAATGAAACTAATTCTTATATTAAAAGGTTAAAATCCTTTATAATAAAAAATAGGAAAATATTAATGTGATAATGACTCATAGTAATTAAAATTTTCTGAGCAGGTATCTACCATCGATATGTATATATGTGACTCTTTATAATTAAAACTCAATATATCATCCACATTAACATTCAAAGCTCAAAGAAACAATTCGTAGCTCCAGTCATAAGAACACCAATTTTACTTTGAAAAAACTATTAAAGAATTATAAAAAATTCTCAAATTTTAAATCTTTTCATTAATATTTCAAAATCTAAACTGCTTAACAAAGTACAAATGAAATTTAGAATAACAATGGAACTAACACCACATATTTTCAATTTGTCATTTTATAAAAAATAAAGAATTACTTGTGTAATAAAATTAAATGCTAGTTTTTTACAATTATAACAAAAATTACACAAATCATAAAAGTTTATATACTCTGAAACATTATATGTCGACATAATTTGAATCAATGAAAATCGTTTATTTTAATACACAAATATACAGCAAAAAGAGAAAAATCACTTTATTTCAAATAGTTATTCGCAAATACAGTAAACTCATGAAAAACAAAATAAATACATGAAAGACTAATAAGAAATTAAAAAGAATCCAAAAAATAGCTGCATTAAACACAAGAAATGTAAACAAAGAGTTCATATAAAAAATGCTATGATTATAACAATCAAAGAAGTGTATATATTCTAATACACAGTTATATGAAATTGTAAAAAAATGGTGGAATTAAATAAGTGTTGTAACAGAATTGTGAAAATGTGATAACATATAATTTCATAACATAATAATATTTAGGGGCAATATGACCACATTTTATAATAATTTCAAAATGAGAAATCATTAAAATGAACAAACTGCAAATTTGATTGCATATCTAAAATTTATGTAACAGATACTGTATGATTTAAGTATACATTGAGTTTGTGGTCATACTGATTGTTACAAGAGAACAATTTGAAAAATTAATATCTCAAAAGTTTTTTAGAGACACTAAATATTCAAATCTAAAAAATTCTTTCTATATATCTTAAAAATGCCAAAAGTATCATGTATATTATCATATTTTTATTCATAATTCAGTAGGAATAAAATTATATAAACATTATCTAAAGTACTGTATATAAACACAGCATTCAAATTTATATATTCATTTAGGATAAAAAAATATATTTTTAGTAAAAAATGGTAATCATTCTTAAAATCTGACCACTCACATTTAATTACTTACATTATTAACCAATATAATTTCTAAAAAATGAACTTCTAAAAATAAAATTTTACTTTCTTTGAGTCCTAGTCAGCTGACTATTTCAAAAACATATGACCATTGGAAACATAGATGAGTCAAATAGGTTATATGTTTAAATATAAACACACACATAAGAAATTTAAAGTTATCACATTATAGTTACAAGCATATCATTATCAAAAAAAAGTAAAACAAAATCACAAGACTCAATCAAACATAACAAAATGTAAATAAAAATTAACAAAAATAAAATAATCTGTACATACTTTGTAAAAATTGCACAACAGAATTAACTTCATTTTTAAATTTTATAATATAACTGCTAAACTCAGTATATGCAGGGTATTTTATAAAATAATCTCAAAACATGAACTTATTCAAACATTATACTTTTTAATATGGTACACATTTAGAATAAAAAATTACAGATTCAGAATAAAAAAGGCACTTTTAAATACTGTAAAGCTATACAGGAACTAAAATTAAAAAAACTGAAAATTTGCAAGTATTTCAAATTTTAAAATTTATGAATTTTAACAAATTAATAATTATAAGTAAATGATGTTAAAAAATGATATATATGCCATCATTTTTAATTATTGGTACAAAAATAGAAAATGAATTGCAAAATTATTTTTAATGTATTTTAATAGTAAATATGATTAATATATTCACAAAAAAAATTAATTTTAATAAAATTTTTCATAACTATGCAAAATTACACTTCTGCATAAATTATCATTTATTACAAATGACAAAAATAAGTTTTTATTCTATATTTTTATATTTAAAGCCTGAGAAATAAGTTTAAACTGATCTATTCTAACAACAATTTAAAATAATTTATAGATAAATTATGAACACAATTATTTCCTCGAAAAAAAAGTTAAAAGAGGACGGAAAATACTGCAAATAACAGGAACGCTCCAAGATCGACCCAGCAGTGCTTGTCTTTGGAGATTTGAGAGTGATCCAATATCAGTATAATGATCAGGAAAACCAAATATCCTAATAAATAAATAAATGGAGATTCCTTTTATAGTAGCTAATTAATTATGAGGTATACTAGTTGTAGAGATGCCCAATAGATGTAGTTATAAAAATTATGCTTATATAATCAGTAATTTAAAAATAAATATATACATAGTCTTTTCTTGTAAATATATGTAGGGTTTAAGTTTAAATACTAGATATAAATGTGGATTGCCCTAAAGAATCAGGTGTCAGGTGATGTGATCCTATATATATTGTATTTAATGAAGAAGAGAAGACACATGAAAAAACCAATAGATGAAGAGAGAGAAAGTTTTTACAAAACATTAGATTACATAATAAAATTCCCAGAGTTTAATTAAAAATAGTCTAGGTGTTTAACTTTATGTATAGAAATAGTTTCACACTCAGATGATGCGTAGTGGTGTTTCTCTTACAAAGAGACATTCTCTGCAAGTAGGATCATTTACAAATCTCCTAATAATGAAATTGTCTTTTGGGAATGTGAAGTTCCATGAGAAACATTATTGCTCTTCTATAGCAACTTTTGTTGAATTTAACTAGTCTTTACAATAACTTTGCTTGTCTTTAATTATTGCAGTTGAACTGGTTAAAATTTTCTTAAAGAAATCAAAAACCCATGACAAAGAATAATCTATCATTGGTTGTTCTGAGTTTGTCTGGGCACAATTCATGTTCAATTAAAGTTAACTCAGCTCTTGCTAAGTCAGCATCTGTGTGTAAAAGCAATCATTTAACACTACTAGATTACATAAGGCTATGCAATATTTTTAAATGAAAATTAGGGGGAATCACCACTCTCACCTTTTCCACAATAGTTTTTTGTTCAGATCTTTGACCTCAATCTTATGAATCTACAACCTCAGCTTACTGCTGTATATATATATGTGTATATATATATATATATATATATATATATATATATATATATATATATATATTCACTTATTGCTATATGCCTTTTTACTCATTCCACATACACAGCATCATCACAGAGGAAAATTAAGACTCCTGATATTAATTTTGTATAATGAAATTTTGGTGGATGATCATCTATGGGAATCTTATTCATATCTAATTCTCAGAATTATACTCATAGTGAAAAGAAAAACAAGTCTGTCAGGATGAGTAAAATTGACAGAGAAAATTTAAGAAGTAATAAATCCTTAATATCTTGTTAGATATATAGAAATTTATCATTCGTTCAAAGTGTATGTTCATATTAAATTAATTGAATGAAAAATAATTTAATATTTTCATCAGAAAAGGAATGTACAATTTAACTTGCACAGCTTAGAGAGTAGAATACGCTCCTAAAGAGAAGAGCAATAAGCAAAAATATTCAAAATAAAATGGCATAAAAGTTACTACAGAAATATGTTTCTATGGAAATTTGGAAGCTCTATATATGAAAAACAGATTAAAAACATTTATAAAAATCATAAAAACGATAAATCAAAATATTTTCTGTAAATATATGTGTGTGTCTTCAGTTTTTATGAATTTTAAAATTATGGAAATACTAATAACAAAAATTTGGTATTTGTAATGTACTGAAGGGAAAAAAATTTAAAAATCTATATTGCATTTAAAAAAAATGCATTAAAAAAGTTAATAGAACTAAAATAGGTATTCAATTACAATTTTCCTTTTAATCAGACAGTAAACTGCTTTGAACTGATACCTTATGCAGGCTTATAGCCAAACTAGGGTACATCAAAAAACGGTTTCTGTAACTTTTCCAAAGCAGTATCATATAACAAAATATGTTTTGAAATTATTATTAGTCACTTAATTGTGCAAAACAAGGTTACATATGAAAATTCATTATTCCTTTCCCTCTTGATTTGATTGATTCTCTGTTTTTAGTTTACATCAGGCAACAAATAGAGACACTCTAAAATGTCATTAATATATGACCTGATTATATATCATAATTTCAAATATTAATAGCTAGTATAATGTTATATCAGTGGTAGAGAATTTAATAAATTTCATTTGCCAGATTGAAGTTATTAAAAAATACAAATAGCATTCCTTTTAATTATTTTATTAAATAAAATTGCTTTTTTTCCCCTTTGAAATTTAGTTATTCAAAACTATGGTAAGAAGTACTTAAAACCTAATGCAGAGTTAATATTGTTATGATCAGCCTTTCATTCCTCAATATTATATCTTCTACAACTGATACAAGAACATTTTTAAAAATTATTATTTGTATTATATTTCCTTTTAGACACACTGAAATGTATTTACAATAGTAGTAAAAAGAAATTTATATTTCAATGACGCTTTGATAAATAAACATGACTTGAAAATTGTATGTGTACAATGACTTCAAAAGTATGTATTTTTTACTAATAAATTAAATATATTATTTGTAACAAATTTAATAGATAGAAGAGTAATTAATAGCAAAAAGTAAATTACTAAGGAAAAAGTTATGGCATTACATTACATGAAATCAAAAAATTTCTACATAAAAAAAACATTATGCAAATAATTCTAATTCCTCTTTATTGTACCATGCTTCAGGGTTTCTGTTCATTGAGAGACAGTAAAACAATCTCTTAAAAATCACAAGAAATTCCAGCCATAGAAGACACGATTATATAGCTCCAATTCAACTAATAGAACAGGAAACAGCTTCCAAACACAGAAGTCAATAATACCTCAGACGACTAGCATTTCAGACATCTTCACTAAATAATAATTCTATGCCAGCTAGCAGTACTTATACTTGACTTGATGTGAAATTCTAAGAATTTTGCTAGGTTTCTAGAAGGTTCTAAGCTATCTAGCTTAATATTGGTCCTAGAGCTTTGGTGATAGTTTCCCAAAAACATCTATTTTTCACCAAGAGGTCACCAAAATTTTGCCCAAAATTTTGAGTATTTTAGATCTTAGATATTTTATGACAAATACAACAAATACAATTTTTAACAGTATTATTATTGATAAAATAAAATTGGATTGCATGCAATAATAGAATGGCAAAACATGAATTCAAAATAAATTTTATTGCCACCAATACAAGAGTGTAAAAAATTCTTTATATTATTTATTAGAATTTAAATCATTCATATATTTTCTGATTTAATGAAAAATTATATCATTTTAATATAAATATAATAAAAACAATAACCACAACTTTTCTTAATTTTCAATAAGAAAATATTGACACACAAGATATTCTTAAAAAATTTTCAAGGATCTATATTTTCCAGGACATTTAATCAAGTTTCAGAAATCTACATGAGTTGTAAAGAAATGAGGGAGTTTTTAAAGACTTCAAGATGACATATGAATCATATTATGCTGATTCAAAAATAAATTTAATAACTAAACTCTTAAATAATAAACAGAATTTACTACAGAACATTTTAATATTTGATGGTTTCAAAAATCGAAAGAAATGTCACATTATAATTTTCATTTTGTATAATCTACTGATAACTACTATGGTCCAAAAAAGACAGGAATTCTAAGTTTCAACTTAAAATTGAAAATTCTAAAGTTTATGTTCGGAAAAAAATACTAATGATAATATATTGTGAGTTATACAATTACAAAACAAAAAGCTGTATAAGATTTGTCTTATTACTTTCATTTAGTATGCTCAAATACTTTATCACTTCCAAATTTCTTGAGTTATCAAAATTTTTATAATTATAAGAATTTACATATTTATTCTATTTTTTATCAATTCCTTTATATTATATCATCTTTACTTTGTAAATAAATGCAAAGCAAGAAATAAAGCAATTTTGTGGGGTTAAACCGCACACTTCTATGACTGGAAACTTAATTGAAATCTTAATTTTTATTTCAACTATCATTAAAATTCCAAATATAAAAGAAGTTAACTGCTAAATAATAATTAACTTGAAGCTTCATGATATCAATTAAAGTTCAAGTAACAATAAGGAATCATTTAGCAAAATGAAAAAGAATGAGCAAATATATTTTCTTTTTGTATTCCTTATTTTTCCTACTTATTTAAACAAAAGCTGTAGTAAAATCAATAATATTAAGATAACTAAAATAATGCCAGAGTGACGAAATTAAAGAATTATTGCATCCATAAAATAATCACTTTTTTCAAGATTTTTATGCAATATATATATAATTTGCACCCACTTACAGGAATATTACAGGTATTTTTGAGGCCCTCTGATCATTGATTGCAATTAAGAGGAAAAATTTTGTAACTTGTCAGTCTGAAGATTTTTTCACTCATTTAAAAATACTTAAAAGCAATGTAATTTAGAGTGTCTTAAGTTAGCTGAAAAATTAAACAACCTTTTACAGTTTTATTTTATACTGTCACTTTTTGAAAAAACTTATTTTTCTACTTTATGCAGTACTAAAGAAAACTATAAAATTGATTTGGCAAATTTTACATAAATAATTAAAATTTTGCTTGTAGAAAAAATTTAAAAATTACAAGAATTCAAGATTTATAAATGAAGTTGTCTCCAAAATGACCTACATATTTGTCATAAATCTTCCTAAATAGTTGACATTTAAAATTAGATGATGATGATGTCGTGTTCATGGAGTATGTGCAAAACCCCTAAATGACCCCAAAGCTGTTGAAGACAGCCCTGGTAATCTCTACAGCTTTATCTGTAAAAAGAAGTGCCACAGGATCCTCTATGATGTTAATCAGCTTGGTCAGCACTGCTGGACAGCTGAAGATTTATTGCACAATTCATGGAAAAAAGTTGCCAGGGCTTCAAAGGTGTTGGACTTCTGCCTGTTGGGCTGTGGAGAGTATTTTATTTCCTCTCTACCATCCAAAGGAACCAATGAAGACACTCCCCTATCTGTCACCCAGAGACACACTCTCTAGGGGTTACAGGCTCCTTCGATTGTTTAAAATTTAATAACAAATATTATTAAACTTATATATAATTTCTTCTCTCTCTAAACTTTCTATGGAAAATCAGTCCTTGCAAGTGGTAACATCTCAATATACTTTATGTCAATATTTTGTATATAATATTTGTAAATTTACCATATTATTTTTAAATTTACTTCTCAGTAAAAGAATATGTTTCCTTCATTAGAAGTTTACATTTTTAATGGAAAATACAATGTCTACATAAAAGAATTACTAAAGGGTATATTTAATTCGTTATATGAATATGTCTCAACCAGCACTTATTTAAAGAATATATTACAATAAAACCTGTAGTGCCTGACATTAAAAAATATATAGAAGGAGGCTATGGTAAGAAAAATGTAACAAACTGCTTTACAAAACAGACAGATGCAGATTATTGAATAAAAAAACTGAAAACAATTTAAAAAGTGAGAAACAAATGAGGGAAGGGACAAAGTTGAATTCGTTTTTAGTATCACAAAATGAGATTAATTTGACAGACTCAGAAATATGTTAATTATTTTAATTCTACCTTTCAAGTTCAATTATCCACAAAATATCAGGTATTCCATTCATTTCCACAGGCATCTTCGAATCTTGAATCAAAGAATTTCTGTTAGTTGTAACAGTTCGAATTTTTTTCACCTAAAGGTTTTTAAAATAAAAACTTTATAACTTGAATCATATAAATAAACTAATTTTTAGTGACAATAAAATATATTTTATAGACTGTGAAACTAAGAAGCATTTATTTTAGCATGAATTTGTAACTAGGATTTCCAAGATAAAGAGAGTGAAAATAAAAATTCTTTTACTGGTACAAAATATTACATAAATTCATGATAAATAGCTATTTTAAAATATTTCTCATATTAGCAAACCATTATTTGAATCTCACATTTACATAAATTTTATTAAATGTACATAAATCAATAACACAATGAGATAAGCACTGTAAGCACGGGTCAATCATCTTTGAAGTCTTGGAACCTGACCACAGGTTGCAACATCTCAAATACACAGGTTGTTTAGTGTGACGGCAATGTATTCTAAAAGTCTTTTACCAAGGCATCTTTAGACTAAAATTTGACATTCATGGAGTTGTGCACAATAGTGCGATGTGTTAGTAATGACAATGTCCAGCGTTGATCACAACATAGGTAATGCAAAGGTCATTTGTTTTGGGTAAAAGAAGCAATGCATGCTTTGTGAACATTCTACTCAGATGCAAATGACATATGAGTAGACATTGAATGAAGTATAACACAGTCAATCTGTAGTTCTGTCGTCTGTGTTGTGTCTCAGCTATCCATCACTGTGGTGTGAACAATGTGCTTGTCATCAGAGCCTGACTAAGGCAGAGTCATACAGGGCAGTATCACCAGGCCATCACATCAAAGAGGGCCCCAAATTGAATAGAAGATTTATTTTACAATGACACTCAAATAAAATTGTTTTCAAAATCAAATAAAAAGTTTGTTGCTATGAAGAAAATGGGGCCCCCAAACACAGGCCCGAATTAAGCTAAGTCAGGCCCTGAATGTCATCACATAGAGAGTTGCAATAAGCTGGGTATGACAATCCCGTAGGCCCATTGTTTCTCCTTGCATTCAATGATTACAGAATAACATCATAGTTGCTTGGTTCTGTCCAACACAACCACCAATTTCTCTGAAGGATAATCTACAATCTATGTAAGCTATACTTCTTGGTCAAACTCAAAATCCAGCTCAATAGGAGCTACAAATCATAGTTTAAGCATACAAATCATAGCTTAAGCAAAAAAAAAAAAAAAAAAAAAAAATTGTCACGCCAAAAAAAATTGGTAATATTTTCTCCCTTCATCCACTTGCAGATGGTACTACAGTCAACTATGATGTGTATGCACTGCAATGTTAATAATTTATGTATCTCATCAGTGTAAACACAGGAGGTATATTTCACAAGATTTGCATGTTTCCTTTCGAATGTTGCATTTTGGGTGACTAGTAGTGTAGTAGTTTATATGAAAGGTTTTGATTAGTAAAATGCATTGACATCAATATCTTTAGCAAACTTAAATGTTGAAAAGATGCTTATTTAATCAATGCCAACGAATAGAATATTTTAAAATTACACTACTCATCCCCTATTAAACAATATTTTTGTATAATTCGTTATTCTCTACTGATACAAAAAGACATCAAAATAATCATAATTATAATAAGCATATTATAAAAGACGAAACAGTTGAAAATATATAGAAAAGTCCTTCATAATTCCAGATCATGCATCTATTTTTGAAATGGTAAAATATGCATTAAACAATACTTCCTTTTTGCATTTTTTTCTTCAAAATTCTCTATATTGAAAGCTATATAAAATAAATTTATCTAAAGATAAATAAAGGTTGGATAAGAAAAACAACATGCATTTTAATAGCATCAACATGAATGATATAATTTCACTAACTCAATACTGTCATCTCATCCTGGAAAATATTTAATATCTTTCAATTAGCTCTAATCCATTCTATTAAGGCAAAGTCCAAGACATACATGATCAGATATAGTTAGTATAAAGGATAAACAAATTGCAAAATAAAATGTCACAGTCATCAAACAGCTTTTACTACTTTACTGCCCACAAAGTCTAAATTAAGCATACATTCAATCATAAAATATTTTTATAATTTTTTTATAAACTACATGGTGAAAGAAACCACTTCATCAATTGAAAGAGCATTAATGTGCTGAAATAAGATTCTTACTGTTGAACATTTCTGACTATAATTAAAATAAGTTAATTAAAAATAAACTAAGATCAACAGTAAGCAATGCAATCTATTTATTTATTTTAAATAAATAAAAAAGAGAAATTTGAAATGAAGTCTCATTAATGGTTTACACAAATAATCAATGAAATGTTTTTAAATAAAAGCTCTAACAAATCTAAATTAAGTATACTGCTATGCAGTGCACTCACTATGCAATCATAATTTTCATAGAAAATGTGGGCTGCGTAAAGTTGAAATGCTGAGCATTTGTATAATCAAGTATTTGAAATAAGTAATTTTTTCATGTAAATTTGACTTTTAAAAAATGTTTGTGTAAAACTCTTAATGGTCATAAGTGTAGACTTCGAAATCACCATTGGAAAATACTATAAAAATATACACACACATGGCTTACGAATATAATTGAAACAAATACAGTGACTAGGATATTACTTATATACCATCAAAGAAATAATATTGCATTTGTACATAATTCTGCTTAGATATTTAGATGTCAATTCTAAATCCCCAAGCAGATAATTCCACCTTCTTAATTCATAATTTCAGTCTAATATTATAAACAGTATTTCACTATTTAACACAAAAAATAATAGATATATTACCTTAGCAGTTCTGTTAAGTTCTTTGATTAAACAAGATTCTAAAATTTTGTCATTTTCATAGTATAAATGAGAGTGCCTACATGAAAACAGCAAAAAATAAAAATAATTTTAATACATAAAAAATGATAACTGAATGTCATTAATAATAAATCAAATAATCAAAAATTGTTTGGTTTCCCAGAGTTAATGTAACAAGATGCAATGATGGAATTCTAGTATGCTTCTAAAAAAATAGGTTTATTAGAATAAGAAAATTTTTAAAATAAATTATTACATAAAGTGTTTTGTAAATGAAAATGTTTTACAGTAATAAATACTGACTTATTATGTCTTACTATATAATTATGTTTAATGAAACCTGCAATCAATACAAACAATGTATTTTAAACTCTGATAAAATACAAATGTTCTTTACTATAGTTACAAATTTAAAAGCACTTATTAGCAAAATCATTCAAGAATACTACATTTCAAAAAGGTATTTAATGCAATATTTTAAATATTTCAGTTAAAATATGCATTATTTATATAATAATTGAGAATTGCTAAAGGAAATATTGTTTCCATTACATTTAGTGGAATCTAGATTTAAATAGCTAAACACATGATATTTTGTATTCAGATATAAATTTTAATATTGACTTTATTTCGAAAATTTTAACATTGACTTACAATTATTAATTCTAATTGTCCATTTTATATCCAAAATACTAGCAATATTTTTAACTTTTTTATGGTGCATATCCTAAGAAAAGCCATCTAATGACATACTTAAGCCTTTTGTCAGTAGTTAATTTTTTAATTCTCTAAAAGTCACAAGAATTCAATAAATTCACACAATAATTCAATAAATTACTGTGTTAGCTGAGGAGAAAAATAACAGGAAGTTCACAACTAGAATAAATTTTACATAATAAAGGGAGATTTTTTTAAATATTTTTATTTTCTCTTTTTTTTAAGATTAGAAAATAATAATAATAATAATTGCAACAAATATATAAAAAATTACTATTTTTGGGCTTAGAATTTTTTTTGAAAACAATAAAAACAAAATATTTATTAATTGCAATGCATTCAATTTTACCAAAAACATGTTATTATAGTTATAACATTCATGTTAAGCCATTGCGATTCAAATTCACATTTTATTGTAAAATAGTTTTTGATTTGAATTATTTGGAATGAAGTGTTAAAGTTTCTTGATTTCAAACATATTTTTAACAAATGTAATTTCAGTTCCAGTATATAACAGTAATAGTGTTTTCATAAATTTGAAAAGCCAAATCTAGATGCAATTCAAAAGTCTAATTTTAATAAAACTAATTATAAAATGATTAATGAAATATAACATATGCATTTATTAATAAACTAATGACTTTAATTTTCTAATACAATAATTATTAAAACTTGAGTAGAATTTTGCGTTGTATATTCTCAACTCTTTAAAAATTGTTATTTCTAAAAAAAAACAATCTTTTACAAAGAATACTTAGTAAAAGTTTTTAAAATACTAAGAATCGATTTGTTTCATAATGTTTAGTAGAAATATGCATAAGAGTTTACGATTTGTTAACATTAAATTTTCTAATCCTACTAACTAAATAATCCTCATCAACTTTTTAATTATTTTAACTAAGATGCTTTTTTGCATTGCAGACAGTGATTATGCAGAAGTTTTGTCAAATCCAGTCCCAAAACATCAGCCGAATTTTAAAAATGCTTTAAAATAGACAACAATTCCAGACAACTATCATTGCTGTTAAGATATAAATTTTGCAACCAGCTTAATCTTAATCACATTGTAAACTAAATTTCCGTAAAGTTCTATGTATAAATTTAACTAGTGGCATAAAATTAGAAAAATATAAAAAAAAATGGAAATTGTTTATTTGATGAAGGTTATGAGGAACTATTATTTTATCATTATTTTTTGTGACTTTATAGTCATAGTAAGACATTTAAACATTCAGAATTTCAATACATAAGCTCATTAAATAAATTACATTCAAACTGATTTTAGTTTACTACATGTATGTACTTCACATTGCATTTATAAAAATTTTCACCTGGAATAATCATTTATATTGAAGATATTAACCAGATTAACTGCAGAACCATTTTGGCATTTTACACAAAGAATACCTTTATAATTATTGATACTAACTATTTCTTAAAAAATAAAGTTATATTTATTGTAAAATATAGCCCACAGTAATTAGAACGGTTTATTATAAAAGATATTTACAGAAAATATTTTCCTGGAACATACAAGTTAACCTAAATGATATAGCAGAGTTTAAAATTATTGACTGAACTTCAAACTTCTAGTAAACAATACAGGCAACTTCACATGATAAACATATGTTAAAGAATCTTAAAAATTTTAATAAAGAAGAATAAAACTGAATTTATTGATAAAAGCTATCAATCATACATAATGTTAAACTGTTTCTATTTAATAACCCTTATGAAATTTTTTATGTTAAAAAATAATCTGTTAACTTTTGATGTTTTCATTAATTCATCATCCTTTAAATTGGAATTATTATTTAATTTACTTTTTATTTTATGAATGTATCAAATACAATTATTCAATGTTTCAATCATACATTAAATGAAGGAACAATGCAACTTCATTTAAATTTTTTTACTTTAAAATTACTATTAATCTAATAATATTATATACAGTGAGACTTGAAATATTGATGATGCTCAAAATGCAATTTCAAATTACATACCAGGCACTATACAATGTTCCAAGCGGTATGCAAAACAAAAATAAGTACAAACTGAGATGTTTTAGCTCATTGTTGTTAAAAGAATACTTTTTGAATATGAAGTCTATTTTGATTGTAATATACAGTTTTAATATGGATTTTGAACCACTACAGATATTCACATTTAAGGTGAGAATCGAACCAAACTTTTGACTTGAGAAGAGAAATGCAAACCATTCAGCTAGCATTCTACTTAGCAATAATGATGAAAAAGTACACAAAATAATACACAATCTATCAATAAATATTTGGACACCTGTCATAGAAAAGAAAAACAAACTTTATTTAAAATTAATAGTTGATAGAGCCAACACGAGAGGCAATTACAGCGTGAACCCTCCGGGGCATACTTTCCAGAAGTCTTTGCAATTAAAGCTAGTGGTATTGTCTTCCAGTCGGCTTGAAGTAGACATACAAGTTCCTTCACTGATTTTGGACAGGTAGTACACCCCTTAATTCAGCAATCCAACTCGTCTCAGAGGTTCTCGATAGGGTTCAGGTCTGGGCTCTGGACAGGCCAGTCTATTCTATGAACTCCATTGGCACCATACCAAACTTTGGTTAACCTCGAAACATGAACAGTGGCATTGTCGTCCTGAAAGTAACAGGGGTCCAACCCATAAAACTCCCAAACGTAGGAAGCACATTGTCATCCAAAATGGTGCAGTAGGCATCAGCGTTGAGCTTACCATGAATAGGGACCAAGGATCCCAGTCCATACCAGGAGAAACACTCCCAGACCATAATGCCACCTCTTCCGAGCTTGATTGTTGGCACAATGCATTCTGGCAGGAGACGTTCTCCAGGCACACACCAGACCCTGCCATAAGAACGGTAAAGGGTGAAATATGAGTCATTGTTCCAAAGAACTTGTTTCCACTGTTCTACGGTCTAATTTTGATGTGCTTTGCACCACATTAACCGAGCAGCATTGTTGAACTTTGTGATCAAAGGCTTATAGGCAGCAGCACAACCATGAAAACCAAGCATGAGGGCCATCGGTTGGGTGTGGTTCTTTCGAATTTCTCTGGACAGCACTTATCAGTCATTATCTCCCAGTTTCAATGGTCAGGGCACATTCGGACAATCACTGCTCACCTTTCACTTTTTAATAACATAGGCTACTGTCAATTTCGGGTTCTTCAGATCGCTAGATATGTCCCTTAAGGATCGGCCACATTTGTGATACCCGATAATTATACCTTTCTTGAAATCAGAGAGCTCAGAACTGTGCAGCATCTTGCATGCGACTAATGCTGATGCTGTTTCCTACACTATACATACGTGCGGCAAAGTTTAAACAATTTATCAAAATTACTAATTTTTGTCTAAACAATTGTCCTGAAAGCTAGCCTGGTGTCAAAAGCAAGTAAGACACCTAATACTATTTATATTTATTTTTAATAGGATGAGGGTTTTTTTATATACAAAAAATACTGCAGCTTAAGGTTTGTTAGTTTTCAATTTAAAATGGAAATATAAGAAAATATTTCAGGATATAATCTGATCATTTCTGAATATAATCCACAACTGTGTATTATCCACAAGATTTTTTTAAAAGTAATAGAAAAAAAGGCATTTTTTCAACGAATAATCTTTTAGATTATTTGTTGAATATGAAGTGCTGATAATGAAGTGTCACATAAAATAAAAAATACAAACAATTGTATGGACAAAACATTTACTATGAAAAATCTCTTGTTGCATCCTCTTTGGATACACCATATCCCCAAATATGATAAACTGAAATCAAAGAACCCTCTTAATCACCAAGAGAACCAATCTATTAAAACTTGGAAGTTTTTTATTAATTTTTAAAATAAAGCTATAGATATTTTTAAAGCTGTAACGTCCTTGCTATTGCCTTCCTAGCCTCAAAAGTTTCCCAGGATCCAATGAACATGTACTCTGTCAAGGAACAATTTTTCTCAGATGTTACTCCTGAACTGGTAGCAGAGTAAAATCATGAGAAGTGGTTTGAGATACTGTGGGAACAATAGAAAATAATTCAAGAAGTCCTTCACAGAAAATGCAATTCATCTGTTGCAAATTGGTATCATCTGTTGTGTAACCTCTCAATGAGTGTTTAATGGTTCTTAAAGCAACCCTTTTCTAAATATCACATGTGGTTGGGAATCGCCAGTTTGATCAGAAGTAGGTGGTCCAGAAATGATATAAGAATGGTCAAGAAGTTTCAACAGATCCTGATAATGAGAGAGGCAGAAAGATATTTAAAGAGAGGAGTCACCAGAGACTGGTAGATTTGCCAGCAGTTTTCACCTTAGCTGCTGGTCTTGAGAAGTCTCTAGGTGAGTCACCCCGAGTCACTGAACAAAGATACTTGAAGACCTCTCCCTGTAGCAAAGAAGACTCTGAGTAGCCGAAAAGCAAACAACCTCTGTTGATGC
Organism: Latrodectus hesperus; assembly: GCA_037975125.1. Lineage (NCBI taxonomy): Eukaryota > Metazoa > Arthropoda > Arachnida > Araneae > Theridiidae > Latrodectus > Latrodectus hesperus. The sequence continues at coordinate 93,897,871 of CM075859.1, read as the reverse complement.
CTAGCCAAATGTCCAGTGATTTCAGTTAATGTTCTTAGAATGGTACAACTCAATTCTTCTGAACCCTGCAAGTCAATCGATGATTTTTAGGAATAACCTGCATCGACCTTGTAAATATTTATACCAATTTATAGATCATTGTAAATATTCATCAGAATACATTATAGGTTGTGAATAAGTGTTAAATCCAGATCTTGCAATTAAATGAGTCTGATTCTTTGATTGGTCAACCCTACCCTTTGCCTCAACTGTACCAGGCTGAATATGCTACACAATTAGACATACATACAACATAAAATACAGTAATAAAATATTTGTTTTGTTAACATTTAAATGAAAGAAAAAAATTATTTTCAAATTGTGTATTGGATACAATTTTGTATTATGCATGCTGTTTATCACATCCCATCAGCACTTTCCTCTACAATTTTGTCCAGCTGCTTTCTCAGCAAATTTTAATTTAAAATCTTCAATGTAACCAAGACATTTTCACTTCAACATGGCAATATATGAACTCGAATGATTTCCGAATCTAGCATTTCAGGTCAAGATGAAATGTGAAATGGTGCAAGGCTATAGTAGCTGTAATAGTTATCCAAGGAACTAATTTCGTTCTTGAACATAATTGGACAAAACTCGTTACAGTTGAAATATGTCAATCGATTAGAAAGAGTTTTCAGCCCTATTTGTAATGAAACATAAACGGAATTTTTTTTCAGAAGTTTATTGTGAGCTTTTTTAATGGAGAATGTTTTTATCAGATAATCCAGGCAGCATATAATATGCACACTTAAATTCAAATTATATGCAGGAAAATACTGTACATGCTAAAATTTAAATTGGTTAAAAAAGAATTTTGAGTCAAAAACAACCATTCCAAGTGAAAATATTGCCGTTAACAATAATTGCAATATCCCAGTAATGCAAAAAAGTATGCTTATTACATAAACAAAATACTCACGAATGCAAGCCTGGAATATTTCCCCAGTAATATCGAGCCCGAGTTTGAGCAGAGACATATTTTGCATCTATTAATGAAGGTTCACACTATAAAATAATAAAAGATTTAAAAGGAAAGATACCTGACTTAAAAAGTATGACTTGTTCTAGATTACACACAACTAAAATGTACAATTTTAAACATTTAAATAATGCAATCCCCATGTTAATAAAAGAAAAAGCTTCTTCTGTAACTATGTGTCATACTGAATTCAATTTTCAGATATAGGTTTTAGTTTCAGAAAAATTATGTTTTAGTTCTGATTAATAAGATTATTTTGTATTTTCAATTTTTTATAATTACTTGCTGTTACATCAAATGAAAAAGCATTTCAGTAAATTATGTTTACTTACTATTCTTCAGTATTCACTTTTATAATGGATTTCAGACATTCATTATGCTTATTTTTAAAAATACATATTTCCAATGAAATTTAGAAAAGGTCAACATAAACAACATCAACATGATAAAATATTTTTTTTATTTACAGAAACACAGTAAATGAAAAATTGATTTATAGTAGATAAAGAAATATTTTTCATTACAATAAGTAATAATGAAATTTAAGCGAAAAATAATTTTCAGATGCTAGAAATACATTTCAAATCTTTTGAATAAAATTAAGGAAAAATTAAAAACTAAAATATATGCACAAGATGTTAATGAATTATTAATTAAAGAATATTTTTCACAAGTATTTTTCATTAATATTACTTTAAATTTGAAGAAAATTATAATTTTATTATATTAGGATACAGTAATAGATTTTAAACTACCATTTATTAAAAACTTCAGTGTAAGATTTATTTATATATCAAGAAAAACTGGGAATCCCTCTTTCACCAGTTAATACAAACTTCATAAGTAATAAGCAAGTAGTGTAGCTTCATTCTTATCTCAGGTTCAAAATAATTTTAAAGCATTATCATGATGATAGTTTTTTTCTATTCACACATAATATAATATATAAGTTTTCAGTAACACAATGATTCCATTATTATTATAAATCTCAAATAACAATGATTTTCATAGTATTAGACTTAAAAATAATATTATTCAAAAATGGATTGTATATATTATGACTTATAGTAACAATACATGAGCAAAAAAGAATTTATTACTTTTTAAACACAATTTAATTAGTACAAAAAGTGTCTCATCCTTTATAAATATTATTTCATGTATTTTTAATAATAATGTATATATATATCTAAAAATAATTTAAGGGCTTACCATTAAATGTTGGGAAACAGTATTTTTGTCTTCCTGGGACATAGCAGCAACATTCTCATACAAGAAAAACACATATTTACCTCTATTAAGCCGTCTGACAGTTTGAAGAACATAGACAAAATCGAAAAACAAACGTCCAGTTCCAGTATTATCTAAAAAATGAAGAAAATATGATTACACCAATTGAAAAATATAATAAATTTTGCGCAATTTATTTAAATAAGTATTTTTTGAAAAATAATCTAATAGTTTCATGTAATAAGAGAAATCATAATCAAATTAAAATCCCAATAAACTAAGAGGTAATGAATCAACATTTGTAAGGAAACAAATTAAGTCACGTGTGTAGCTAATTAAGAATTCTGATGTTCACAACTGATTCATATTCATGGTTACCTGAAATTTGTTAATACTAAATTAAGTAATATAAGCACTATTTAATAATATATCGCGGAATGAGTGCAATAAAGAAAAAATTTTAATTTCTTTTACAGGTTATTTAGGAAAAAAAATATCAATGAAATTATAATTATTGTTCAGATAACATTTTTGCTGTAGACTCAAAAAGCATAAAATAAATATATTACTATAAAATGAGATCTACAATTTATTATGGGAACAACATATTTGCTAACATTCATTTGCAAAACAAACAAATGGGAGTTCAAGTTACATTTCTTTTGTCAACAGCTCAATAAATAAAATTAATTTAATTATGATACAAAAATGATAATTTATTTAGCTATTCAGATTCGTAATTCATGATTTATTCATCACTTTCAAAATATGTTGCCTGCACAAGGAATTGGGTAATGTAAGAAAATGTTCAAATCACATTTTTCCACAAAATAGATGTATTTGTAGTATATTATTCTCTTTATGTATGTCAGTATCATAAGTGAAAGTTTAAAGGCAGTCTAGCAATGTATCAATATCAACTTAAAAAATTAAAAGATATAGTCACTTAAAAAAAAATTTCTGGGTTTCCAGGATTAACAAAACAATGAATTGTTTTTAGAGGATATGCATGCACACACATAAGGACATATATAGAGATACAGTACATTTGAAAACTTTATGTCAGAAGTATAAGGTAGGTAGAGGAGGTATAAATAAGTAGATTTTGTATAGGGATATGGATGCAGAAATGTAGCCTTGACACATTAGGTCATATAAACATCTGAAAAAAGCAACAATTTATTTATCAAACAATTAACAACTGCTTGAAAGAACAGTGATATGAAAATCAAGTGGTGCATAGAATTTCTCACATTAGGAAAACCTTAAGGAATGGTACATACAGTTCTGGCAGCAATGAGCAATTGGCAAAAGAGTTCATCCACAGATGTAATAAAAGTACCATACACAAGCTTCTTATTACTTATAACACTACAAGAATTCAACACTACCTTTCACTGCAGCTATCAAATCTGGAAGCATAAATTATCCACTGCAGATAACTTGTGATGACATTTGAATATTCAAAAATAAGAGGGATTCTTACTCTGAAATTGTTAACTATATATCCATAGAGAAACACCCCATTTCTTTACACAGGTTCATGCATGAAATGCATGTAATGACCCTTAATGGTGGAAAAACACAGTTCCTTCTTATGGAATTTCTGCACCAACATTCTCATGAAATCTACTAATTTAGTATTAGTCCACCTGCTTTACATTTTTAATCTATAGGTTTGAAATACTCCATATATCAACAAAAAATAAAACAAATTAAAATCTCATAAAAATAAAAAACCATACAACACTTAAGAAAAAATATCATTTACATTATTAATGTTATAACATTAATATAAGAAACATTTAAATTAATTTCAACGGTAGTTACAATGTGATACAGCCATACATTTGGTTTTAATTTGTGAAAGGAATCACCCAAGTTAACTCTGGATTAATACCTAGTCTGAATGACTAGAATGGAATACCTAAGATGAAAATTATATAAAAGGAGTAGTCATGCTGAAAATTTCAATGATATACAGTATGACAAATCCTTTTACATAGGATATATTAATGATAAAATTAAAGTTGGTAGTTGGTCAGTAGGTTAATTTATTCCTCTGATGTTAATTTTTATACACAAGAAATAATTCAACAGGGACTTCCGGAAAAGATCCATTATTTAGATTTCACTAATGTTAAGTGTTTAATAATATTTAATGAATATAATAACAAAAATTAGTTTATCTACATATATTTTTAAAATGTATCAGAATTTAAAAGCCAAAGAGTCATTGATTCAATTTATTTCAAAGAAGTATGTTTATAAACCACAATGTTATTGAATTTTAAATAATCCTTTAGAATTTTGTCAAGTTATGTCAACAAAAGGTATGTTCATTAAATTTGTAAACTGCATTTTCGTTCAGCTGTAGAAACAAAGGTTTAACAAAGCATATGTTGAAATAAAACTGAATAATGCTATGACTTCAATATTTCAGAAAAGGCAAAAGAATGTTTTTGTGGAAGTGAAGTTTAATAATTTAATGAAAACACTATATAATGATATTTTTACTCATATCATTTTTTTTTATTCCATAAAAAGGTTTACTGGCAAATTATATACTTTACAATATTTAATTTTTCCATTATATCAAAATTATAATTCTCACCATTAATTTTTGTCATGTGCCCACCATGAGATTTCAAGTTTTCCAATAAGCTATAAAGTAGTCTCAATGCAATAGCATAAATTCAACAAATAGTTTATTAACCATGCTCATTGAAATATTGTCTAAAATCTTGTTTTTATGTTAGCAAAATTATTTTAATAATCAACTTCCATTTGCATTAATTATTTTCAGTAGCATATTAAATTGCTAATAACAATTTTGAATGAAGAAAGTTTTAAAACATTTATTTCTTTACAAATATATGCATCAAATATATTGATAATTACATCATACTATAGAACGCAGTAAAAAAGAAATTTTATTGTATCTATTTTCCCAGGATTTCATGTGTGAATTAATAAAAATTACAACTATCTTCATTAACAACAATAACAATCTGGGGTATTAATTATGCTGCACAATCAATTTTTCTAATAAATAAAGCTAATTGATTAATTACTTCATCAGTGTTGATCACTTCACATTTTTCTCAATCTATAGTTAAAAAAGCTAAGTCATTAAGGCAATCTTATCCCAGAGTTGATCGCAAAAATGTCAGCATTAATTTCAAGTTACAAAAGAATGTTCAAAACTAGCAATTGATATTGAAATAAGACGATTGTAAGCATGATTCTCATACATGGAAAAATATCTTCACCATACGAGATTTGAAGGCAATAATTTCAATATAATTTAGGTCTAATTTCTTTAACCCTTTCAGGCGTATTACCCTTTAAAGTTGAAATATTAACAAAAATATTTTTGTCTATTTAGGCCTTTAAGAGTATACAGTGAAAATTTTGTAAAGATTGCATTTACCATTTCGATTTTGTGGGTGTTCTATCACATGGAACATTGTACTGCAAGGGTCGTAAAAAGAGAACATTGCATGAAGCCCGTAAAAGCGTAAATGTATTTGCATATAAACGAAAAAACAATGCATTACACCTGTGTAGCAGATTTATTGTGATCCAGAGTGCAACACAAGGAGGCCTGCTACTCTACACCAAAAATAAAAAATAAATAAAATAGAATAAAGATTTTTATACAGTTTTTTTAGTTATCCAACTAAGGTTTTGGGGCTACATAGAGAAGCCTGGTTGAAACAAATCATCGCCATCATTTTCATTGGCATCCGACACAACATTATCGGACTGAGATTGATCAAGTGGTTTAGGAACATATTTCTCTGTATCACTATCACTACCCATATGTTTTGATTCACTAACAGAGGGCAATTTTTGAAGCATTTTCATTGCTTCAGAAGGACTAAGACCTGTACATGCCATTTATTTACAATTAACTTATTTAAAAAATTAACTAGAAATTAAAATTACATTTGCAAAAAGTAAATTAAAAATATATAAATTCAAATATATATATATATAATATTATAAAATGAATAGCAGTGAAAAGGAAAATCAAGAGCATAAAAATAATGCTACTCTAACTAGAGGAGATTCAAACAACTGATATAATCTTATACCACACTATGCTTCTCAATTCAAGAGGCCAAAAAGGGTGTAGAAATATTACCCATACAGGTAATCCTTCTTTGCAAATTCCTCAACATTAGTTTATTACACCCCAAAAAAGAGAAAAAATAGTAAAAAATAAACACAGCTGTTTCCTTCCTCATTGAGTTCAAGGCTAATCGCGCTCTGAATCACATAAAGGAAAAGTGTTGCAGCGCAGTGTTCCAGGAAATGGAACACTTTGTTTTAGCAGACAATTCTGCGCATATTTTATGAAAAAAAATTAAAATAATATAGAATAAATAGTTGAAGGTACAGGCAACATAATAACAGATTTCTTTTCAAACAATTATTTTTGCATGAGAAAAAAAATCGGAAATATTCCTTCAAAATAAAGGGATTTAAATAATCTGCTATAACTGAAAATTATTGATCGTTTTCTGTAGTGCTGCCATCTATTATCAAGAAAGTTTAAAGAGCATTTTAAGTCGAATTTCACTCATTTATCGCTAAATGCAACGATTTGGTAACAAATTGAAGTTTGGATTCCATCACCTGAAACACTGAATCACAAAGGGTTAAAAGAAACTATCTACTTATATATAATAAAATCAAAAGAAACATTCTCAGTCAAACAGTGCATTCTTTTACTTTTTCCAAGTAACACACTGAATATTATTTTTTTTTAATTTTCATTGATTCACATCAAATCATTTCATTCCTTTTTCAAATCATCAACAGGAATTACAGTCTAAACTGTTGGTCCAGGTCTAATAAAGCATCATGTGCAAAAAAATGACCATAATTGAGGGACAAACAAACCAAATTACAAATAATCAGGTAAGAAAAAAGAAATTTTAACATTCATACTTTATGATTTTACTTAGAGGAAGTTTTCTCAGTTACTTTATCAATGAAAAAATTCTATTTATTTTAAATGTTTAAAAAAACTTTCTTAGGATCTTGGAATATATTTCTTTATTAAAGTTAGAGGTTATTTTTATTAAAATTAGAGCTTATTTTTTTATTCTGAATTGCTTTACACATACTTTCTTTTTTGGTAACTTAATTTATAATATGCAAAGATATTTCTATCTTTTAATTTTTTATAAAACAAAATGATTACACCTCTCTGACTTCATTATATTCCTCTAGAATTATTTCTTTCAAGTTAATATATTATACAAATTGAAATAACTAATTAAAAAATAATGTTTACAAGAACACAATGTTTAAAAGGAACTAAATGATATAATTTTATTATTAATACAGAAACATAAAAGATAGATTTTCATTTATAGCAAACTATTCCAGCTGCAACCTTGCCCTTCTCTCTCATCTTTTAAGAAAAACCACCTTCCTCTTCCATGTTTGATTTTCCCAAGTTATTTCTCAACATGACAGAATAACCATTAAATTTGAAATGCACTTTCAGGAATAAAATTAAAGATACAATCCTTCTTCAACTGGTATCCAAGGTTTGATAGACCCCACTGAAAATAATTAATGGTGAGTTTTTCAATATTACAACCGTGAATATATAATCTATTAGAAATTTTCAGTATTATTGTTTTAATATTTCACTAAGCAGAAATAAAAATGTTAAAAAGGGTTCACTCTAGTAATTGATAATTTTTATTCTTTGTAAAGACAATACGATAGAAAATATTATTTAAACATTAAAATTACATGTAAAAATGTGTGTGAGTGTGCGTGTGTACGTGATAAAACTAAATACTTGATGCTTTTTTCATATAATATTTACTTCATCTCTTTGATTAATATACCTGTAATATTATGTTCAAATATTCTTAAGTATACATTTTCATCATATACAGATAATTATTTCATATTAACCAATAGTTTATAATCTATTTATTAAAATTTAATTCCTGCATGTAACAATTGTTATTTCAACTATAAAACTTATTTTTAACCTTTTCTTTTCATAAAAAATAAATTTTTCATTGCGTAGGACTAGCTGTGTTTTTGTCTCTTGTATAGAGAAGTTTAATTAAAACATTTTGTATAAAAGTTAATAGTAATTTTAAAACTATTGTCAAATACAGCTTTGCAATTGAGGAATCTCTTATGCTCCCAGTATCACCTACTAAATTGAAAAACTTAAAAAACTTTTTGCAAGGCAAAAATGTTAAAGCAACCTCCAAGAGTTAGTTTCATTTTCATTTAGGGATAGACTCATAATACTCTGTCTTTTTACAGACTACCTTCACCTTTTTGATTACAGATTGGCTATGAAATTCTAGATATGAATCTAACTGTATTTTATGTGAACAAAAATCAAAATGAATGATGTGCTTACCTAGAACTGTTACACTCACAGTACTTCTATTTGTATTGAACTACAAAGCATTTTACTATTGAAAAAGCTAATAAAAACTCTTTTTCACTTTTATTCAAAAATGTATTTATTTTTGAAAAATGTAATATAATTTTACTATCAGAACACACTTTATATAAATTTAACATGTTTTTTATCCCTCTATTTATAAAATTCTAATCTGGTTTTTTCAATTAAGCAATATTTTATAATAGAATTTAATTGGTATTTTATTATAGAAGTATAAAGCTGTGTCAATACTTCTAATAAACCAAGTGATAGAATGTTAAAGTAATTTTCCAACTGCCTTTCTTTTCAGAAACTCCTAAAAAGCATAATGTAAATGCAAGGGCTTTTCTTTTTAATTATTTAATATCTGCTTATATAGTGCAATGATAGTAAATTTATTTACGAACATTTTAATGAGTATTATTAATCACTTGTAGCATCATTTTTAAGATTTTTTCACAATAAATTTTTATATGAATTTTAGACAAATATCTGAAACAATTCAACATATCAGTTAAGATTTTTATAATAAATTTCTTCTTAAATTTTCTAATATAATTTGCAAATTATTATTTATGAACTGGTCTAAAATAATAAATACTTCTTGACAAATATTTAGCTGATATAATTTCTTTTGATGACAACTGGTTACGAACATAAATTGGTAAAACATGTATTATTTTTAAATGTATTAAATACAAAACATTTTCATATTTAATTATATTAAAAATTTATTCATTATAGATGAATAAAATATTTTAAGTAGCATTTAAATTGATATTCATAATATCAGAACTGAAGCCCTATAACAGTGATGAATTACTTAAAAAAAAAACAATATTCTCATGTGTACATCTTACCATATAAACCTTTTCGGTTAGGATTTACTAATGACAAATCATTACAAGGTGAGCCTCCAATGACTAAATCAACCGGACATATTGTTGCAATCTGAAAAGTATCAAGTGATTTAAAAAAAAAAAACCAGGATTCAATTAGAAATGTAAATCAAAGTAATATTTAGCTCTATGCATTTATTTTGTTAAGCAATTAGGTCATTTTGTTGCATTTATTTATAGCAAAAATAAAATTGGAAGATAAAAATAGGAAACATCAAGGTAATGAAAGTAATGGAAAGTTTATATATTTTCTTCAGAATATTTTAATAACCATAAATAATTTTTGTAAATTACGTTAAGAGAAACTAAATAAATTTAAGTAAAATTAAAGTTTTCAGTGTAATTTATTAAATATCCAGTCAATTAAATTATCATAATTACCAGCAGAAATATTTCTGCTCCAGAAAAACTTTAAACGAGTTTGACTGAGTAAAACTCAATAATTGTTAAGGTAAATTAAATTTTAAAAAAAGGTTATCACAAACATGTTATATATAGTTAAAAGTATTTCATGATTATTCTTTGAATATAACAGTAAAATTTAAACATCTAAATATTAAGTATTAAAATGTTAATAAAAACAAGATTATATAGAACAGGTTCATACTTTAAAGATATATTTTTTAAAATTGTGTTTCAAAAGTCAAGAAAACTTCCTAAAAATTAAATTAAAGCCGATTAAGAGGAAATTTTTAAAAATATTCTAATAAATTAGAAAATTATGGTTGTTTTTCCTTCAGAAAAATACAGAAGAATCTATTAATAAAACAACAATTGCTTAAATCCATTACATTAGAAGTAAGAACCATGAGTTTTTAAACTACAATACAATTAAGCTTAAAATCACAATTTCTTGAAATTGTTTATGTCTTTGTTGCTTGATAATCATGTTTTACAAAACAGGACTAATCAGACCAAGACCTACAGTTAAAGGTGGATTTTAAAGCATTACAAAGATTTAAACCTACATGGGATTTGCTCTATAGAACTGAATACCACAGAATTAACCATTCAATTGCCAGCTTGGCCAAAGTCTCATTTGCACTTGATTTTTCATACCCGTAAACCTGAGATTAATAAGCAGTCCAACATAAATATTGGTTAAAATCAAGCTACTTCAAACATAAGCATATATGTGTGGAAAAATGATGTTTAAATATGCTCTAGCATAAGATTATAGGAACTTCAAAACTGATCTTAAAACATAGCTAGGAAGAATATAAACTAATTGAAGAAATTAAATGTAATTTAATTTCTTGGCATAAAACCATCACAGAAATTTTCTATCAATAAGAAATATGTTTAAATTAAATGTAAATGTAAAACACCACATAAAATAAAAAATTGAAGAAATTAATGTTTTCTTATAAGATGTTATTAAAAATACATCCATGGGGAAAATTATTTTACTATCAAGAAAGAAATTTTAAATAAATGAGTTTTGTATGTGATTTTGTATCAAAAATAAATACAGAATGTTAAATAAGAAGTTTTACCGCTTGCTCTGATAAACATGAAATATCACCCAAATATACAATAGAGGTTCCATGGTGAAATTTGGAGACACTAAGGCAAGCTTCATCTATTTCAGAAGCATAATATTGATCTATCTTGATGCCAATTTTTTCTAAAGCAAGTTTACCTATGTAATACAAACATATATTAAAGATAATGTTATAAATTTTAAAACATAAATTGCAATAAGAAAAAACAGATAAAGTGAAGTAAAATTTTGAAAAAATATAAAAATTCAAACTTTTGCTATAATTATAAATGAAATGCATTCCTCTTACATTATAAAAGTTCAGTAAGAAAGCAAATTGATTAAATTGTTTTACTGCAAACTGACTGAAATATAACTGATGTTTATTTCATCAAACAGCAGTCACATTTTACACTTAAGCTCATTTGACTAAAACACACAGGTCAGAGTAGACTTCAAATCATAACATCAACCACTGAGATGTCAGTCAAACCCAAAGCTGTTGAACTGAATGGTAAAGATTAACTACATTCACTTCCAAATGTTAAGCACGGAGAAGAAAATGGTAATTTCTTGAAGCCAATCAGAATTGAAAAGGATGCAAATCGCTGCAGAGGTAGATGGAAGTATGTAAATATGTCAGGTAAAAGCCAATCACACTTTCATGTCAAGAAATATGCAAAAAGGGCAGTCTTATAAGATACCAGCTATATGAAGGGTTACAGAAGTTGATTGTAAGTGCTGATAGAAGGTATTTAAAACTTTTGAACAATTTTTTTTCAAGACATATGTATTTCTATTGACTTCCAGAAGACAAAAGGAAGATTCTGAGCGCTGGCATGCTGTGGGGCCCATTGAAGCAGGACAGCCGATCTCAGATGTTGTTCTTTTCTTTGACATTCATCATTCTGTAATTCCACGTTTATGAAAACAATTCCAAATCACAGACAGTTGTTCGAAGGCCTGTAGTTGTTCGACCATGGGTTACAAACACCGTAGAATATCAATTTATTGCAATTTTAGCCAAGCAGAATCACAGAGCAATCTCCACACATGACATCTAAGTTTACAGCGTTCATTGGTAAGGTGATATCTGCAGCTACTGTAGGTCGAAGATTACATATGAGTGGACTGTACACCCGAGTACCTCGAGTTTGTGTGTCCACAATGCATGCTCTCTACTCCAGGCTAACTGCAGGCGACAGTGAGTTGTGGTAAGTGGAACACATCTGACAGGCCTACAAGCATATAGACCAATATGTCCTAAGCGTCTGTACAGGGTCTGCCTTGAAACTGTTGTACCGGTAGCTGAAGAGAGCCAACAAAACAGGTCTGATTAAACAGTGCTTAATCTGTTTCTTTTGGCAATTACTGCCAAATACTGTGCCTCATTCAGCATTTTAACTCAGAGGCGACCTGTGCTGTAACATCTACTTACATTAACATCATCTTGGAACCGTTTCTAAAGCCTGGAGATTACATTCTGGGCGATTCCAAGTACCTTGGATACTTACAGATGGGCATGTTCACATTCCAGACGGCCGATAATTCTACCATGTAAATCATTATCTAAATGCTTCCTATGTGCCATAACTATGAGGTTAATGCACTGAAAGGCTTTTAAATTGCTTGTGAACACTTTTACTTCTTTGCAATCATTCTTTATATACCCCTCTCTTACACTCTCATCATTGTGAGGTACTATCGGCACCATCTAATAGTTTCTTGTAATTTGCATATTTGTCTTCAAGATAATTCTACATGTAAAATTTTTATTTTGGAGTTCAATTTCAGTGTGATTCTAAATTATCCTTAATTTATGGACATGAGTGTAATTTTAATCATAAGAAAAAGAATTCATGAAGATAAATCTGGCAATGTACACTGTATCTTTTATATATTGATTATTTTCAAATTTAAAGAATCTATATATGTATTACATTAATTTTCTGAGCTTTAGAAAAGTAACTCTATTTTAAAATTAATATATTGTATAAAATCCAAATTAATCCAAATCACAATTGGATTCAAATATTTCCAAAGTTTATCTTGTCAAATAGTGGAAAGGTAGAAATTATTTTCTCTAAAGTCATATATATATATATATATTTATATATATATATATATATATATATATATATATATATATATATATATATATATATATATATATATATATATATATATATATTAGACTTTTCAACAGAGAAGATAGATTTTATGATGCATCTAATTGGACCTTCTTTAGTTTCCTTACTGTTATATAGAAATGATTTTAGAAAAATTTGAGCAATAAAATAAACAAATTTGAAATTTTTACAAGAAAATAATATGAGTATTGAATGCCTTTTATACTTAGCTCTCCATAAAAGATTTGATACAAAGATTTTTCCAAATATGAAGTGCATATACAATATTTCAAAACAAGTTGAAAATTTAAAGTATATTGTTGTTTCTAATCCTAGAGGATGTAGCTAAGCTACACCATCTCCATAAAACCACATAAATGACCAGAAAATCCAAAAATAAAATTGGATCTCTTGAAATATCAAAAACTTTATACTTTGTTTCATGGTAAAAGAAAGGGAGCAGTTTCAATTGCTCCGAGTACCTGGGATATCAATGGGAGACAACAAATTTAAAATATAATAATAAGATACAATCCTAATGTATGAAATTTTTCTTTCAAAATATTTCATTGTCAAAATATCTAAAACTGAAATAGTCAAATCCTCAATTGAAGAATATAAAACTGTGGCTTGACCACTTGAAAGAATTGATGATAAAAGAACTCGACTAAACTTTCAAATTGAATAACAGATGGAAAAGTTAATACATAAATAAAATTGATAGAATTTTTTAAGAATATTTTATTAAAACATGATACTTGCAAATAAAAATATTTTATATAAGCACACAATGGTAGCCTTTATAAACTGCTTACAAAATAAATCACAATAAAAAAAACATTCCTGAGAATATAAAAGAAATCATTTGAACACCAACCCTCATTTTAGTAGAAAATTTAGTGTGTACTTATTTGCAAGGCTTTACTCAGAAGAGTGCTAAATTGGAAAGCTATGTGCATCCAGAAAAATTTGGATATTAAAATTAAAAGAAGTTTATGTAACATATAATTAAACAGTTGTTATCACTGCTCCTTTAAATTATATTACTTTCACAGCTTGGGTAAACATTCAGAAGACGAGATATGCACAGCAAAAAAAAGCAAGTTTTAAATACATATAATCACAGCATTTTAACACACATAGATTATTTTTAAATAAACTTAGTTTTAAGGATCAATGAAAAATAACATTCTTTCCTATAGATTTAACTCTTTTTCTGTCTTTGCATTAAATTTCCAATGCTATATTTAGTTTTAAATGTAATTTTAAGTAGTTTCCACGGCTCATTCATTTCCAGATATATACAGAAGGTTCATAGGTAATTTTTTTTAAACACTCAAAATATGTTGATAAAGTATGCTATCACTTTTCATTACAAAATAGATTCAAACAAAAATGATAAAAAACTGAAATTAGATATAGTAGAAATAATTTCTATATCTGGAGTTCTATGATAAACAATTATAACTATAACATAGATATCACAACAATCTTAATTTTGTTAACTAATTAATAATTAATTAATCTTAATTTTGAAGTCACTTGGACTTCTGGCTGATGGAGTGACTTAATTGATGAAAATCTTGTTTAGAGCTTTGATTATTGTCACTCTGACATTTGTGTATTTCTTGGTAAATTACAAAGAGGGATGCAATAAAATTGGATACACATGTTACAAAGACCATATTACATGAAGGGTACAAAATTAAAAATATATTTTAAAGAAGCGATTTCATTTTATCAAGTTTATGAGAACTTTGGAACAGTATACAATGATGAAAAAATATTATGCTAATCTGATAGTACAAACATTCTTAAAACATTCTTGAAAAGAAGAAGTTGAAGAGAAATCTAGGAGAGAACTTGTGCTTTTCTATTTATTGTAGTTATATTAACAGGTGTTAATAGTTGCTAAAGTTAAAATTTTTCTCTTATAAAAAATCATGATCCACAAAATTTACATTAAACTTGAAATCACAAAATTTCACAGTATGACTAAGTTGTAGGAAAACAATTCAACATATTAATGGAACTTTTATTGTTTAAGAAAAGAAAATTCAACAAAATGAGTGTAAAAAGATAACCAGCAAAATTGAAAAACAGAATCTAAGAACTTTTGTTTTGAAATTTTTAAACTAAATATTATAAAAAGAATAAAATTTGCTTCAGTACTTTTTTACAAAATTAGGAAAATGGAATAAATTTTCCTAATTTTCAAATATGTTTATATTTCTTAGCATTTGCATTATTGTAAGATTTTCACAAAATAAGTCAAAGTCTACAAAAATTATAATTCTTACCTCTGATTATAACTATTACAAGATTTATACAGTGTCAACCATAAGATTATATAAGGCTCAGTTTACAGAAAATACTATTGTGGACATTGAGATGATATGCTCATTTTTATTAATTATGTTTTTCATTAATGCCAACAAAACCATCAAAATTAATTGATCTGAGAGTGTACCAATATTTTTAAACTAAAGACATTGCATAGAAAATATTTTATGAGAATAGTAAAAAACTCAAACTAATAGTTCTTGACTTGTTTAATTTCTTTTAAATTGAAATCCATTTTAAATGATAACCCGTCCTTCTATATTCAAATTTTCCTTTGATAAATAGGATTGAAACAATAATATCTATTTTATAACTCTTTTCACTAATATACAATAATAAAAAAGAAATATTTAATTATTCTCAAGGAAAGAACATGGCATTTCATAATTCTTAATATATCATGAAAACAATATTTGAAGAAATTAAGACAAATTAAAAATTAAAGAAAGGATTTGATTTTTTTCCCCATTTACAAGTCAAAGCAAAACTAATTTCCTAAATTATATTAAACATATTTTAAAAAATAGTACCATAAAGCATATAAAAATTTTAAATCAAAATGCATTTATTAATTAGAAAATGGATAAATAATGTTTAATATTAAAAACACTCAGCTGTTTTTAAATTTATTAAATAAATTAAAAATAGTTATCCTAAATACAAAAAATTACATAAAATGCATACACAGTTGCCATTCAACTCTGACATCCAATACCAAAAGAAAGAAGTGTGAAAGTAGATTTAGTTTAATAAATTGCTCTAAGCACAAATATTATTTTATGTGTGACAAATATCAAAACAATCAAAATATTTTGATCTCATATCTAGAATTCTCTAAAAGAAAAATAAAACTCATTACTTTTTTCAATTTAAGGTTTACTTGTTTTGCATTTTACTGGAGAAAATTCTTCCACTAGTAATTCAAAATGTCATTTTTTAAGAGTTAGATATCTAATAATAATCATGTTTTATTTTTACTATATTCAATTCTTTTGAACAAAAAATCTAAATTTGTGGACTATATTTTCAACAACTACTGCATTATATATCTTTATGACACAAGCAGCATCACTATAGTCATGCATATTGACTGCTTTCTTTTTTATTTTTTTTTTCAGCTATATCATTTGTTTTCAAAGCTAATTCCATTTACAAATTTATTAATTCAAAAGTCAGCTGTCTGTGTATATATATATATATATATATATATATCATATATCATATATATATATATATATATATATATGTGTGTGTGTGTGTGTGTGTGTGTGTGTGTGTGTGTGTGTGTGTGTGTGTGTGTGTGTGTGTGTGTGTAAATATTGAAGGATACTGCAACAATTATATCAAGATTACACCTTGTTGAAAATGATTAGCAAGAATCCTTTCTAAGTTATCAAATGAACTAGGACAGACAGACATGTATTTCAATCAAGTACTGGTATTTTAATCACCACTTTGTTATACATTTTTACTTTCAATTTTCATCACCATATAAAAGTGCAACAATTTCAAACTTTCATAATTTTACTTTAAAATCTAATTTGAATAAAAAGTTTACTTATAAGACTTTCAAAATATAGAAATCCTACCCTAAGATGGAGAGGTAGGATCTTGTTTACAGAAATATTTCAAATTAATCATAATATGTACTTCATATGTTACAAGAAATAGAAACATTACCTGTACTGATTCCATCAAACAGTGAAAGAACTCGAATGGGCTTCTTAGAGCCATAATTAAGATGTGGTGTATCATCTAAAATGTTTTTTGGCTGAAAAAATCTGCGTAAATTAACTTCCCAATCATTCCTTCTTTTTAAAATTTTGATTGATGATTTTAATTTTGATGTACAACAAAAAGCACAATGCCAAGGCAATGCTTCTAAAATCTAAAAATATAAAACATAACCAATATAATTATTAATATAATCAACAAAGTTCAAATATTTAAAATATTTAAAGAAACATCCTAAACAAAAAAGGTGAAGTTAATTTAAGAAAAATATTTTTTTTTTGCACTAAAATCTGTTCAATGTCCTATCCATAAAATGACACAAATTTAATTATATTTTTTATGTCAACTTACATAAAGATGTTTATGATTTTAAGAGAATTAATGATGAAAATTATTTTTAAAATTTAAATCATTTAAGTGCACAGTGACTGGTTATAACTAAAAAGATATTAAAATTAATTCACCAATAATTTACACTTAGAACCAAATAGTAGTAAAAAAGGCACTTCAGAATTACTGCATAAGAAATATTTGACTGGCATGTTTAATTTTCACTTTCATGAAAAAATACAATTAACCCTAATATTAAAAAATATTATATAAAGGAAAATTAAAATTTCCTGAATGATTAAACATGGAGGATTAAAAGTTTGCCCTTTTCTTGGAAGTTGCTATGATATTTTTTATGAAATTACAGTGGGTGATCAGTTAACGAACATAATCGGTTACAAGACTATATTCTCTATCGAAATTGCTTGTTAACTGATCATTGATTTATAGATTTTTTGCGAAATTGATTAATTTGTTCTGGAGACCCTCAAAATTAAAAAAGGATATAAAACTCTTGTGACTTATCCACTTTAAAGATCTATCATTTGTCAGATCAACTCCAATAAATTATTGACAGTTAGAAAGTCAATGACTAGCAGGGGATCTGAGGATAAATACTCCCAGGAAAGTCTGACGATATCCACAATATGTTTCGGTGAGGCTGGATGGTTACACATTTTTTACAAGTGAGGTAATTTTTTGTACCACGTTCAAATTATAAACATTTGAGATGTCCACTTGAGAATCTGGCCAAGGCAGTCTGAGATTTTTGGTCACATTTCCAGAAGAGTTCCAAGAAATGTTCCAGAGTACCATTGGTGCATGGGTTAAATTTGCCAGATTGAATGTTACCTATACTTTTCATTAAATAAAGTTTGTAGTAGGTAAGTGATGAACCAGTGGGTGTATCTTCCTCGCTGCCCTCTTTGGCCAGTCTATCTGCGGTCTCATTGCCACTAATATTAACATGGGACAGAATCCATTGTAGATGTAGAGCATGGTCTTGGGAGATGATTTTCAATTTAAACAGAATAGATATACATAGGATGTATAATTTCTTAAGTTTATTAAAATGATAATACATACATACAGTCTTGCATATTAATAGGTCCTTTTCCTTTTTTGTTTATGGGGCATTAAAGAACATGTTCAATGTCAATTGCTTTTCTTCCTTTTTTAAGACATTCTGGAAATGATTAATAGCATTGTTGTTGAAAGATCACTAAACATACTGATATCAGCTTGTTTTGGGTGCCATTCTAAGATCATTGCTCTGACATTCTCCCATTATTTCAATGAATAAATGAAATGGGGTGCTCAAAATGAAATCAGTTTCGGTTTTGAATGAAATATAAACTGAAACTGATGGTCTACTTTGATTATAAATATTCTATTAAAATTTTTTTCCAGTATGGAACTTTGAAGTTTAATAGCAATATAATTTGAAAGAAATTAAAAACGATTTTTAGACCGTTGAGTTTGACAAACTTGCACATCATACTCTGAGAGCCGAGAAATATTGGTTAGAATATGTTTTAGTTTGTTATCGGAATATGTGATTGTTGTCTGAGCACAAAATATTTCATGAAAATGTTCACTGTCCTATTTGCTCGCAGTCCAAACTGTTCACCAACCAATCACCCACTGTAATTTTATTTCATGATGATAAAACTTAAAGTTTCAAATACCTTGTTGGTATACGATTTCTAAATATTTCATATCATGACTTAATGAAGCAATTAGAAATCATACATAAGCTTAACAAAAATAAAAGTAACAGATTCAAAAATTATATCTTGCATACCTTGGCTACAATATGTGGTGTAAAATTAAAAGGGCATTAATTTCAATAAATAAAGTTAAAATACTGAATTTTCGGAAACATTTGATTTTTAAAAATAAAAAGAGAGAGCAATATTTAAATTACTAGTGTACTAAGCAACCCTTCTGATATAATATTTATAACACATTTTCAACTATCTGAAAAAGAAGATGTTCAATTGATGGTGTAAGAAATTTAGCCTCATAGTTACTAACCTTTCAACTAATACGAATGAAAATTACTTTCAGCTACTGCACAGCCTTAGGTATAAATATGTAATACCTGTCTTGAGAGTTCTGCACAGCTATGAGTTAGGGACACCTTCAATAAGAAGGGTGAAATAGTGTTATCCTTTCCATAGGAAGTAACAAATTCAAAAGAGATAACTAATCATTTAGTTTTGTCAAACGTAATATTAGATTAGCAGGAATTTGCATTTGTTTCATGCCTTTTTTGCTCTATTAAAGAGCTTTAGAATAGAAAGAGGTTAACCATGATGAATAAGCACATTAATGACTTTAATATTCTATTAATATGACTAGAGAATAACACACTCTAACTCCAAATATGTTACATAAAGCAATTTATCAAAATTACCTATTATCTTTTGAATGAATTTTCATAGTTAAATGTTAAGTAGCTTACATGCTCCCTCTGATGAAAATCTGATAAACCCTACTTGAAACATATTTCCAAAACATATTACTACAAAACCAGATAATAGTGCCTTTTTTGTTTCCTAGATCAATGATTACACTTCACTGACAAAAGGAAAAATTCCCTGAAGTCATTAATGATTCAATCACAATCACAGAAAATAGATGTCAAGTTAGAGAAGACAACACATAATTTTAAAAAAACTTAAAACCCTTCAAAACAATGCAACCAAACGGATGGCCTAATGACATAAAACTAAGATTTAAAATCATGATTTTGTAATGAAGCATAGCCATTTTCACATGATTTTTTAAACTTCTTTGCTTCATCTATTTTTTGCAGGTAATGCATTTAGATTACTCTTTTAATAAATTAATTAATTCTATATAAAACTGAATCATTTTCCAATAGAATTTACATTAAAATGGAAATTAAAATGAAGTTAAAATGTAAAAACATTAGTAATAAATTAAGTTACATTTTTTCTTGTTTCTTTATCTGTTAATGAGTTAATACAACTGACACAATAGGAACTGAAAAGAGAAAATAATTTGTTAATCATTACTTGCAAATAATAAATGGATTGATATACATACAAAAAGCAGGAATTTTCAACATTGAAAACTTATTTATACAAGGGAAAAGAAATTATTCCAGTTCTTTCAAGAAAGCATTACTTAAATTATTAAATTATTCAAAGTATATATAATTTTTAGATTACACAGTGTGTCTAAAAGTTAAGTAAATGAACAATATTTGAAAACAGTATTAAAGAACTGGTATAATTCCATCCACTAAGTTGAAGAAGCATGATCTGAAAAAACACAGTGCCATTAAATATGAGAATTCTCTCTAGCAATTGTTTAATAAGTAAAGCAAACATAAATACTATGACAAATCTTGTACACTGGAATCGATTAAAAATGCCCAATTTACTTAATAATTACAATACCTTTAATCTGAGTATATAACACAATCAAATTATTTTGTACTGAAAAAAAAAATCAATTGAGAATGACTCAAATTATAGACAGCAGCTAAACACACTCCCATGCAATACTGGGAAGTGCAACAAATCTTGAATTGGATAAATTTGAAAACAGACACTCATAAATCACATCAGAAATATATAATGGTGAGTTAAGGATGCGTTAATAACTGAAAAAGTCACTTGTTTGTCTTTTAAATTTTATTCATTCAATGATAAAATAATTTAAATTCTTTCTATGATTTATAAAATTCAAAATGTTTTACAGACACACTGTGTATGTATGCATGTAAATAAATAAATATACAACATAAAATAGTAAATTATATCCTATGATAAAATTAGTCAACTATATAATTTTTTATGAAATGAATTGTCAGCATACGAATCCCACTTTTGAATGAATAGAATTTCTAATTTCAAGATACTTAAAAAAACTTAGATATAAAAATTTCTCATATGATAATTCAACATGAGGATGCATATACACATTTCCAAAACTCCTAACACAGGACAGTGAAATCTAAGCCAGAAAAAGTACAAGTAACATAGCAATTGAACTTTGTCAAATTAACTATATTATTTTCTGATATATTTGTGTCACTACATACTTTTTCATAAATGAGTAAAATAATTAAAACTACAAGCACCATTTTAACACACAAATTATGCAATTGTATCAAGTGCATACAAATTATGAGTTTTCTTCACATACTTGTTCACTAATTCAAGTCTTTGTTTTAATTTATTTATAGTTATAAGCTTTTACATTATATGTAAGCAACCCAGTGGCGTAGTGATACCACTTCGAGCTGGCAAGGCACAGGTTCGAGATTCGGTACTCAGGTTGGGCATGGTCGACTCAGCTTTTTATTCCTTTGGTGGGACGATAAAATTGAGTATAAAGTATGCTTGGGAACTAAACACTGGGATTTTTGCGTTAGGCTAACCACCACACTAGAGCATATGTTTTGCACTCCAGGGACCTCAGTCATAAAAACAGATATGGGTACTATAGGCCTTAGTCTCACTGGGCTGTCATGCCATTGAGGGAGTTAATTAAAAACTTTAAATTCAAGTTTTAGCAGCATCTACAAATGTTAATGAATAGGTATTCTCCTGCTGAAATTCTCAGTGCTGCTCTTTGTGTGAAATTCCCCAATAACTTGGGAGTCAAATATCCCAGACACCTGTTTTTAATTTTATCAGGAAAAGAACTGTCATGCTTTTTAAAAAATCAACCATTAATTCAAATAAGGCTAATAATATATGCAAAATATAACATATGCAAAAAATCTCAGAAGCTTCCATGTAATTAAATTTCTTCCAGGGAGTTTTAACTAATTTTTTGACATTCACACGATATATAAATATTGTTACTCCCAACACGATTTTTTACCAGACATGAAATTCAATCAAGGTTCAATATAAACTTTATTTTACCACATTGAAATTATAAACATAAGGAGATAAGTAAGATAAAGAAAAATGAGGAAATACAAAGTAAAAATCAGAAAATCAACATAGATTTGGGTTTGTTTATATTTACACTATGGTCATTACTTGCACAAGAGAGCATATTCAACAAGGATCTATGATTTGAAGCAGATTTCACACCATTACAATTATTCACGATAAAATAAAGAATTGGAAAACACGATTGGTAGTATTTTAATTATACTGTTATATAAACAATTTGACTTAAAAATTATTGATACATAAGAAATTGATTTGATTAGAAAATTTATATAAATTAAAAATTGTTTTACTTTATAATGTAATATATCAATTTCCTAGTAATATTTTAATGCTTTCCATTCTCTCATTAGATACTAACCTTTTGCTTTAATTTTTTAACAATTAGAAAATTTATTAGCTAGAAAGAATGGTAACATTACATTAAACATGTTACAGAAGGAAATGATCAGTATTAATCAATACCCAATAAATTTATAGCAAAAAATTGATTAAGATAAGAAAATTTAAAGTATATAGATATTGTTAAGAATTTTAACCTATAAAGCATTAAGTAGCTTGAAAGATAAATTTGTTAAATAAGATTAATTTTAAAATCACATATATTTGATTAATGAGCAACTTCAGTGTACTTTTGGTTGCATGAAAACTTTATCAAAAACATTCTTAGATTTCTTTCAAGTTTTTTAATATTTTTTATCCTTTTTAATGTAACGTTCGCATTTCATCTTCAATCTGTTTCCTTTGATACTTTCAAAATAATTTTCATGAAGCTTTAGAAAATTTCAAACAAATTTTAATATTTTATGCATGAGGATATTATGTTTAGATAACAATAGATTGCATCAATTTTTTTTTCTGAGAAAGGGACATGCATCACATGAAAATATGAAACATAATTTAACAAAGGACAAGAGGACATAGTTGTTTGGTAAAAACTGAAGAAAATCAAGTATCTGAAGCAATTTGCATTATAAGTATCTGAAGTGTTTGAATTCTTAACACATTTCCTTCATTGCAACATCACATAAAAGACTACTTGACTTTCTGTTTCAATCAAACCCTTTCTGAAAATTCATTTTTAGTTCAGAAAGTAGTCTATAAGCTTTACTTACTTTAACACGTTTTTCATATAGTAAATGGAAAATGATCATTTAATAATAAAAAAAACTCTTAATGGCTTTGTATTTTTAAACGCTTAATGACTAAGAATTTTCATAGAATTAGTTCTTAAATTTGTTTCTCCTTTTATTGATTAGCTAATCATTCCATTCTTAACTTACAGAATTTTTTAATATATTGAACTTCATGAAAATCAGGTATGTACTTTTGTATATTTTATTCATCATTAAAAGTGTTCATATATCAGAAAATTAAGTTTTAACAAAAGTGAAGTGTTATACTAATCCCTTTCATTTATTGTACAGATGACTTCAGCTATAAATACATATACTATATATGTATATGCTCATAACTACTGCTATTCTATCATGAATTTACGATATTCATCTGAATTCACTTCATTAAGGGCTGTTTTTGTTTTGAAGTCAATTTAGAACTTTTTAACACATACAATTTTTTGTTTATTATATATATCCAATTTAAATTTCTATGTCATTAATATTCACAATAGGATAATTTTCAAAACATTTACCAATTTTAACACAAACAAGAGTATAAATGCTTATGACTTTAAGTTCACAAATATCAAAATTATACTTTAAATTTCAAATTAAAAATATAAAACCAAAATTATCCAACCTTTTAAACATCAAAATTTTTATTCATTACTTTTATAAATACAAATTTAAAATTTGAAATATATAGAAATGAAAAATATTTCCAATAATAGTAAAAGTAAATTGTATTTGATTAGTTTACAAAAAAAACTAATATAATATTCTATTTAAGCTTTACTTTGTACTAATATTATTTTCCATAAATAAAAAGAAATATACATATATATATATTCTTTTTGACTTTTTATGAACATTTATAACATAATGGATACTTTCTTTTAGTTTAAAAAAATCTTTCTTAAAATTAAAATATTTTTAAAATTGATGAGTTCAATCATGTAAAGAAATCTTTTCTCCAGCTCTTTCTGGAAATTTTCAAGCTGAAAAAATCTGAAATTCAGAACTGATCAGAAAAATAAAGAGTCAGCAAGCATATAACTTATATATCTAAAAGTAATTATAGACATTTTCTAGGTAACAATACATAAGAATCTAAATTCTAATTTATGTTACTTACTTTCACTGAGTCACTGATGCTATAATCAGAATTAAATGTAAAATGTGGTACATTTAAAAAATGCAAAAATCTAAACATTCATTTTGTTTGCACTCAGAATTGAGTATTGATTTTATGCTTAAAATAGAGTCTCTATGATTTTTAACTTTGAATAAAATTATCTCCTGAAAAAGCTCAATTTCATTGGTTTTCTCTGACATTTTACAATTTCCAAGTCATTTCCTGATTTTCAAGATTTAAGAAAATTCTGTGCGCTTAATGATTTTGTAATGGAAATACAAACATTAATTCATTAAAGATAAAATTTTTAAATAAGATGATTTTGATAATCTGAGTAAATTTTGATTTTCAGAATTACGGTGAATTCTCAAAAAAGTAATATTTTGCATAAAAATGGGGACTTTTCTACAAGAAAATTCTATGAAATCAAAGAATCAGCAGTTTTTCTTAAAGATATTAATTTTAGTTTTCAAAAAGGAGTAGTGCAAAAATAATACCTTATTCATCAACGCATATATATGTTTCAATAATTTCATTTCTTTCTTTGCAAATTAAATAAGTCTTTCCTTCAAAACTAAGCATTTTTAAAACATTTTATTTGGCTATAAAAAGAAAGCACAACCTTATAAATAGCTAAATGAAGCAATAACATTGTCTCATAACAATTTTAATTTCCTATTTAACAGCAAATGCTTTGCATTTCAAAGTAACTGGAACATTAATATTTCTTATCTGTAAAATAACTGCAGCATTAAGGTTTCTTTTTAATGTTTTACTGATACCAATGGCAAATTATTTTTATTCATCTTTTTTCGCATAATTTTTAATGGGAATAGAATGTTTATTTCATTATCATTTTGAAAGCCACTGTGGCCTGGTTGGTTAGAGTTCTAATTATTGGAAGATAATCAATTAAAATCCCAGCTTAACCAAAGATCTGTTCTATTCACTAATGGTCTACATTGATAACTGGGCTACATTAAATAGATCTTAGTCACATGTCCACCAAGTGATATAATTAATAACTATTGAGATCCCAGGTCAAATACTGGAGAATCTTTTGCCTGTTCCTGCTTCTAAATAATGAAGACTCAAACCAGGATGTTTCCATCTTACTGGTAGAGCTCAAGTCAGCTAAGTACAAGAAAATATGTTGGTGCAACAACATTATCATTTTGTATCATTTCCTCACAATTAATTCACTAAAAGTCAACAAAATATTTTTTCAATAATGTTAACATGGAAGAAATAATTTTCATAAAATAGAAGTGACTTACAAATGTATTAAACCAGAGCTGTTTGAAAAAATAATGTTTACATTCTAGTAACAATATTTCTACACAATTCCAGAAGAGCAATATTTAAGAACTTATTAGTTATTACACATTAACATGAAAGTCTAAGGTTAAACATTGATTTCTCTAGTTTTTTATGGCACTGCAGATGTTGATTAAGCAATGGATACTTCTTTACATTTTGATTTTGAAATAAAATGATGTTAAACTAATTAAAAACAGTTGGCAAAACATTTAAAAACTCCAAGGAAAGTGGATATCACAGTATTTTGACTAAACAATATACAGAAAATTAGAGAAGTGTATAAAAATATATATATTTAAGATCAGCACTTTAAACACTTTATCAAATGAAATTTTACTATAAATCAATAATATAAATCAACACTACTCATCAACAGTAAATACAAATTTTAAGTAATTAGATATTTAAAACTGTGGTTCATTGGAGAAAAAGATATTTAACTAACCAATGACAATCTATGTTGTCACATAGAACCAACTGTCCAGGATGAGAACATAATATGCAGCACATCTGAAAAATCAAAGGAATATTGATGTAAACAAAGAGTCAAATTTAACATAAAATTTAAACAGTTATATGAAGAGTGTCTTTCCAAAACACAATTATTTTGCAATTACCAATTACAAATTTTCAACAGAAATTTTTTTTTAATTTATTGAAAATTTTAAACAAAACTAATCTAAAACTAAATATTTTTATAAGAAATATAAATGAATTATCTGTTCAGTTTCCCAGGTCCCTTCATGATATTAATTATGTTTCTTCATACAAAAATATCTATTATTAAAAAACAATATTCATATGCAAAAAAAAAAAAAAAAAAAAAAACGTCCAGAATACAAAGCATTTTAGATACAAATACATTTTCAGGCTAAATCTGCTTCATTTTAAATTTCAAAAGTTATTTTATTTTATAAAAGATTTAAAGTGTACAATAATTTTGAAAAAAAAAAAAACACATAAACCTTTCTCCTATTATATGAACTCATATTTTTTACTCTGTAACGCAAAATATTATTAAACATTTTTCATCTCTGCACTTTGATTGATTTTATAATGTTGAAGATTAAGTAAAATTATATGCAATTAATTATAATGAAATTTTCCATAATTTACTATATATAATTTAGACTTAATTGTACTGAGTAAGAGTTAATATGCTAATTGACATATGAAGAGCTTCCACTATTTCATAAGTATTAATTCAGATAATTTTACATAAAAAAATTGGTAAACAATGAAAATTATTATAATTACAAATTACTTAAGCTTAAACAAAAACTATTTACCATTTAGCAGCAGAGTGTATTTTAAATCCATTACAACTGGACACTACAAAATAGTGAATAAAACAACAGAATAATTTAAAAAATAGTCATAAAATTTAATAAAAATTTATCTTATTAGCAAAGCAATCCTTTGTTGATCATGTAATAAAAAATGCAGTTAAATTTGTTTGCTGTACCATTTTTTTATGTAGTATTTTGATAGAAATGTCAATTTCATCACATGATAAAATATTTTTTTGATGTTTAATGCGATTTTTTCTTTATGCAGCAATTTTAAGTTAACAATATTTTCCTTTATTTTTGGTGGTACAAACATTCTGTATTTATTTGGGAATTATAAGAAAGTTTTGATTTCATTCCTTGGAATTAAGTTCATCTTTTGTTACACATTTAATATATGAGCAGAATATAAGATATTCTGCTTTGGAATCTTTTTCTACTTCTTAGTACCAACAAGACTTTTTTATTTCAATCTCTCAAATAGTTTTTCAAACCTCTTACAGCTTGAACTTGATTAGTTTTGTTTCTTGATTAATGACTATTTTTCACAAACAAGGGTTGATTGCACTAGATCCTGCAGTTAAACAAGAACTTTGAATCACTGTAAGCATCTAAACCAGAGGTGGGAATCAAATCCACAAACTGTTCAACTGAAGACTTGGTTCACTTTAAGATATATTTAAGTTTCTCTCAAATTTTACCAATCTATTATTCAGGATTCTTTCTATACATAATGTGAAGTAACATAAAAATAAACAAATTAATTTAACCAGATGCTTGAACTTAACAAAAAAAATCTGATTCTGAAATTTAGTCATTGAAATTTATCAAGTTTTAAATATTTTATTTCTGGAATTATTTTTTGTGGTTATGTTAATTTAACCACATATTTAATTAAGAACTTCATTCATCTAGACTATATCATTATTAGAGCAAGAATTCAAATTATAAGAACTAAAAAGATTTTTGAATTTCTCATAACACAGCAAACCTGAAGATATTTTAGATTTTTAAGAATCTCAATTATACTTAGAGGTTTTTGAAGCATTATATTTTATTTATGAAGTTTATACATTATAATCATGCTTTGCTTTGGTTAACAATTTAAAAGCTATCAAATTATCTATTGTTTTATGTACTGAAGTTTTGCTTTCTGCAAAAGCAAGCAATTTATAACAGTTAAATATTACGGTGAAATTGCACGAGAATTTTTCCTAATAACTTGCTTGACAAATGTTTTCAAAATTTCAATTAAAAGTTCATTTGAAATGCCATACAAAATATGAATTGAGTTCCAATCATTTTAAAATGTTTGTAGAAATTCTTGGAACAGCATACAATGCAAACCAAAAAACTTCCCCAAAGGAAAAATTTAATCTTAAATACACATAAAACTATGTATATTTTAAAGTATTGTTAAAACATTTTAAAGTATTGTTAAAACATTTTAAAGTATTTTAAAGTAACTGTTCAAATTATTATATTTTGCAATGATTTAAAAAAATAGTTATGAGACATAATTAGTATAATTTCCAGATTCATTTAAACATAAATAGCACAACACATTAATGGATGTACTTTGAGATAAACTCTACAAGAAAAATGTCTATTAAATAAAGACAAATTAAGGAGAAACAAATTTACTGAACTGACCTTTTTTCATAGAAATTTATTAACAGATCATAATTGTGATTATACATTGTTAGCTAATCTATTATTACAAAATAAGCTTCTAATTTCAAGTTGTTTATATATTTTAGTTAAAAACATTTTTCTTAATTAATAAATATTTTGCAAAACAACATTTTACAAAAAAGTTACTGAAATATTTGGATAATACAATTACTGCAATAAATAATGTACCTATAAATCTACGACTTTCATTATTTCATTTTCTTATAAAGTAAAATACAAAACAGAATGTCAATTTATTAGTGTGTTAATTCTGACAAAATTCAACAAGTTTCAAATACATCAATTTAATAAGGTTTCAACATGACAAGAAAAATGTTCTAACTAATATAACACTAAAAACAAGTCTTCTAATCTTTCCATAAATCAAAAAAAAAATTTTTAAGAAAGAATCATTTTAAAAGTTCACAGAAATTCAGATTTGGCAGAACTATAAGCTTGGATTATAACTGATTTCACTTTTTGCTTACACTGAGTAATTCAATTATAATCGACAAACACAATTCATATAAAATTCTACATCAATAGAAAAACTCAAGCTTCAGTTGCAGGCCACATCCATAAAATGCAAAATACGCATTCGTTATATATAAAAAAAATTCAGGTAAATTATCCACAATAAATACATAATGAATGGTACACAATATTATATTTTAGCCAAATGTCCTCTTGTTTTGTAATTATAAGAATAAATTTAAAGTTAAAATACTGTTGTGCCAAAAGAACTTAAATATCCTTCCATACCTTTCATTAAAAAGAATTTCAAAAAACATTTCTGGACATTCTTAGTCACTGATATTTCCCTTGCAAAAAAAAAAAAAAAAAAACTAGCAGTTTATTTTAGAGGGCCTATTGAAGACATAAATTAATATATTTTGACAGAACTAATTTTCAAATTTATATTCAAAACCTTGCACACAATAACTTTATTAGCATTGAATTCAAAGAGCAAGTAAAAATCAGTGATAATTGAATGAATAATTAATAAATGAATTCACTGTCATTTTATTTAATGTAATAATTTTAATGTAATATTTGTTATAAACATCTATTTAATTCGAGAGTTTCTGAAAAATAGATTCCCATTTAACTTCACTGCTTGGTTCATTTTTAAGTGTTTTATACAATAACTTTAGCTCAAAACATTGATTTGTTTAATGGGATTCAGACTACAGGCATTTTGCTTTAAAATCTTTTGCACATTTTTCTTTTTTTAAATTAAACTTTTATACTTATTTGATAGAAAGTATGTTTCTTTCATGAAAAAAGCTCTTTAAGTCAGAATGATAAGATTACTCAATAAAGAAACACTTTTCTTTATAGATATTATAATATTTATATAAAATATATATAAAATTTCACAACCTTTTTACCCACTTAGTTTTGCATAGACAATCAAAATAAACTGTTGAAAACAAGTTAAATATTTTCAAACTATTTTTGTGGTTAGTTTAATTTTTTGCTGTTATAGAAAGCTAATGTGACAGAGACTTAAAGTAAATTACAAAATACTAAAAGCACCCAAGTTTGAGTTGGAAATGGAACAGTTGAACTAATAACAAGAATTCAAACTATTCAGCTAAAAATGGCGCATTGTTTTGATTCAGAAAATCCATATATATGAATGACGGTAATAAAATAAATCTCTACATATAGAACTAAGTTAAAGATAGATTAGGAAAAGCCATAAAATATCTTTAAGTATCTTGCACAAAGAACTTCACAAGAAATAGAATTTTATTTTTGAAGTCATTGATAAGCAAAAACCAGAGAAAAATTACAGTTGGATAAACAAATGTAAGTAAATGTAAAAATTTGGTTTTCAGAAGAGTTTGTTAAAAAATTCACAAAGCATTACATAATTTTGTTATTTTATAAATTTTAATAGAATAGTATACATAAGATTGATAGAGAGAGAGTTTTAGGTGATAGTAATTTGATCATGTTAAGTGCTACACTTTGTCACAATAAAAATCTTTTTTTCCTATTTACTGTTATCATTTTCAAAACAATTTAAAATGTTATGTAATAGTATAATATATAACACTCACAAATACACTACATACATATTTTTGTTAATTTCTCTTGCAATGGACATTATTTGATAATATGGAATTTGATTATATGATGAATAAATTAAATATATTTATTCATCATATAATCACATGTCAAAGGGCTCTTCATATGTCAATTAGCAAATAAAATGACTAAAAAAATTTTAATTACTGAGGATTTAACTAGTGGATTATATTAATAATGCAAGCATCAAATATTCACAGTGAAAATAGAAAACATTAAACTTATCATAGAAATGTAACAAAATTGTGAAGCTTGTGCAAGTGTACACAGAAGCTTTGCATGCAGTATAGGCATAAGTATGCAGACATTATGTATGAGAAACAAATATTTTAAATTGCATAAAAAGATTTTTGTATATTTACTTGGAAATATAAAGGCATATTTTAACGATTAATAAGAATTCCATTTACACATAATTTGATGATAGTCTCTGAACAATGAATCAAATAACAAATATGAAATCAACTTCTGCAGACATTTCTCATAAAGCGACTCACGTCCACGGCCAATAACAGTTTTTTAATGAATAAGTTATTTCAAACTAACATAATTCTGGTTTTCTAGTCAGCAATGAACAAGAAATTGCGAG
This sequence comes from Latrodectus hesperus, assembly GCA_037975125.1. Taxonomy (NCBI): domain Eukaryota; kingdom Metazoa; phylum Arthropoda; class Arachnida; order Araneae; family Theridiidae; genus Latrodectus; species Latrodectus hesperus. The sequence goes on along the minus strand of CM075859.1, from coordinate 93,866,095 downwards.
TAATGGATCGATTTTGTTAATTATGAATCATATTACTCTCGATATAAGCCTGTTTGGGGAATATAACCATAAAGAAAATTTAAAATATAAGGTTGTAAATGTTCGGCCAATATAAAAGCTTACATTATTTTGCTGTCAGCAGAAATGGTTTTGTTCTTTTACACTTGAGGAGCATTCATTCATGTAACTGTTAACAACATGCGTAAGTAGATAACTGTATTGCAATGATTGAAGGGGTGAAGTCAAATTCATTCAAATTTAGCCATCACAAAAAACCATAAACCATAATTTAGGTAGTTAAAAGTAAACCAATGATAATCTTAATATTTCATAAATGGAGACATTGAATTAAATATAAATTTTATACAAAAAGCATTTGCTTATTGTTGTGAAAACAAATTAATCTCTATCACACAAGAATAAACAAATTATGAATTGACAAACCAATTTTAAACTTACATTTTTGCCATCATCACCAATAGCATATATTGTTTCCATTAAACGTTTTTTACAATATTTGCAAAGACTACCCATAAATAGAGGATGAGGAGCAACAATCTCTTTAGAATAACAACCAAGACAAATATCTGAATTGAAAAAATGTAAATGAAAAAAACGATAAGTTTATAATTTCAAATATAAATTTTTATACAATTACAAAAATAAAAACAAATATACAGCTCTGCATAACCTTAAAATTATTAAACCATAAAAATAATTATTTTACACATTCTAGAGTGGATATAATTTTGTAATCAGACAATATAACATATTTTCAAGTATGAAATTTTATTGGAATGTTTCTACAAGTTCTAACAGGTCACCAATTATTAGAATTTTACTATAAATTTACATTATTCAATTTGTAATTATTTAAGTAGAGGTTAAAGTAAGTTATAAATAATTCAAATGTAATGTGAAACTGATCAATGTCAATTTGAAACATTATGAGGAAAAATAATTCAAGCTATGATGCCTTAAAATATATTTAGAAACATTATGCGTATTAAAAATTAAATAAAAATTATGGAACCGATTTGAGCCAGAAATGAATGCTCTAAACCAGGGATGGCAAATCTTTATTGATATCCGTGCCACAAAGTCAAAAAAATTCGTTTTTAAATGGGTAACGTGCCACAAAAAATTTCATTCAAAATGTTGTCATGGTGAAACTATACTTAAGTATAATTAAAAGCAATTCTCCTTTAAACATTTTTTATTAATCAATGTTTACAAAAAGCAATAGGCTAGAAACAAAATTTACATTAAAACAACTATTTTTAATGTGATTTTTGTGGCTGTACACAAGATTATAAAGATTTAATATCTGGTTCATATTTAATTAATTTCAACAGTACGCATGCAGACCTCGACTCATCCATCATTCTATTCCTATATTTATTTTTTATAAAATTTAATTCTGATAAGGGAGATTCACGTGCCGAATTCAATGAAAATATTGATAAAATTGCCTTTGCCAATATTTTTTAACAATCAAATGTGTCAGAAATTGAATTCCATGTAGTTAGAATTTCATCTTCTGCGATTTTATTTATTTTGTCCAATATAATCGATTATTTTTAATAATTTCTTAAAACAACAAATTTTTGATTCCATTTGTTACTTGACTGAAATTTAACTAATGCCGTTTCTAATTCATTAAAATCTAACCACTCAATGTCTTTATTGAATTTTTCAAATAGTACTGTATCAGGATATAAAATTAATTTTAAAGTTTCTTCAAATTCTTTAAGCTGCGTAAAGCTTAATGATTGAAACTTGAAACAACAATTGAATTACCATGAAAAATTCTTTCATTAATGACTTTTTATTTGGCTTTTCGTGACATTCACTTTCAGAAAACATTTATATGAATTTGAAAGAATATTGTAATTAAAATCTGTAATTTGATCTCGAACGCTTTGATTAAGTCAAACATTATAATGAGTTTTATTAACACCTTGTAGTTTTATATTTAATTCATTTAAGTAAGAGCATTAATCAGTGCAAAATATAACTTTGCTATACCTTATACATCCAGTAATTGATTGTATTGGTCAATAATGTTCTCATTATTTAGAAATAATCTTATTTCCTTTAAACGGTCTACAAATCTTTGCAAAACATTTTCGCGGCTTAACCAGCGCACATTATTGTATCAAAGTAAGTTATTGTACGACGAGTTTACTTAGTTTAACATTTCTTGAAATTTTATTTTATTTAGCGCTCATGCTGATGTAAAATTGACTAATTTTGTTGCAAAATTCTAAATATTATCAAACATTTTAAAACCTGTTTTGGCATATAAAGCTTGTTGGTGAATAATGCAATGAAAATCAAGAATTGTGTGCCCAATACGTTTTGTAAATAATACTTAAGGTACAGTCCCGAGTCTCCCCACACAGTTATGTATGTATGTATGTTGTTGTTAATGTTGTGTGTGTGATAAACTTATTAACTCTTCTTTAATATTGTTTTAAGCAAAATAACAGATAGAATAAGCTGTTACGTAGATAGAGACTCGTCAAGGCAAATGGATATAAAATCACAAGACTTTATATGAATTTTCTGTTGAAAATTTGCATTTTCTGCCATACCCAAAAATCTTCCTTTCACCGTATTCTTAGCTATCGGCATGTCTTTAATTCTTTGGATAATTTTTTCCTTGTTTTCAAAGTCATTGAATAAGTATGGTGCACATTGCAGCCAAGCATCCTTTAAAAATTCGCTTTCATTAAAAAGTTTTGCATATTGAGCAATAGTTTTTGAAACTTGATAACTAGCAGCAGTGGTGTTTGAGTTCCAATATATTTCATTAAAGAAGTAGTTTGAGCATCTTTATTTTTTAAAGCACATGATATATACTCATTTTGCTCTTCTACACTTCGATTGAGAAGAAATTTATGGTTGGTTTCATAATGCAGCTTTACTGAAGATGTTCTATAGACTATAATTTTAGAACATACAATACAAATTACTTTACTGTAATTTCTGATAGTATTAAAATATTTTATTGTTCGAAAATAATCAAAATAAATTATAAGTTTAGTAACTTTTAATACCTTAAGGTTGCAACAGGTTAAAACTTCAGTCATAGCGCAATATTTTCTTGTAAACAAATGCAGAATATAAAATGTGAAATAATGTATAAAAATATCTACCTAAGAATAACACTTTATCTATTTACAATAAAGGGTTGTATTTTTTAACAAATCACTGAAGTTTCAAAGACGCCAGTTTACTAAAAATGACTAATGCAGTCTGTCATCTGATTTGAGTGCTGCGATGGGAACAACATGCAATAACATTAGAAGGTGAAACTGTTTACGCAAAAGATGTTATCTAATGCACATCTTTATATACTTCGAGAGAATTCATGCAATACTTTAATAATAAAATGTATAATTTGACAGTTCAAATTAACATAGATATTCAGTACTACAAATTTATATCATAAATTATAAATTAAGTGTAGATTAGTAATTTTTAATTCATTTCTATCAAAAAAGATAACTTATAAAAATATCATTTTGTTTTTGTGCGTGCCATCAAAATTTTCAAACATGCCACTTGTGGCATGTGTGTCATTGGTTTGCCATCCCTGCTCTAAACAGATTAAACAATTTAAGTACAAGTGTTAGGCACATTTTTAGAAGCAAGTACATATCATTAAAATAAGGATATAATTTAAAAGATTTTCATGTATATAAGAAACTAAATCGTCAACAAAAATTGATGGATCAGAAAAATTAAAATGAAAAAATGTGATATATGTTATGGACATAGATTATGAGTATAACTATCTCTAACAAGCTAGAAAGATGGAAATACCAACAGTACTGAATTACAGAAACAGCTTAAATATTCCAAATATTAACAAATTGATGGCATGTATCTATTGGAGCAAGCTTTTATTTAAATAGTTATGATATCAGTAGTTGTAAAAGAATGCTTAAATGCAAACAAATAATGGAAAATATTTCATATTTACATTTTATGAATGAAAATAAATTTCTATATTTAAATGCAACATGAAAGAAAACGTACTGCCAATTAAATTTAAAGACATTTCAATGGTTAGTGCATTTTGATAAAATCTGCTGTCCTCTTCAATGAATTAAAATCCAAAAAAAAGATGTTGATAACACTAGACAATACTTAGAAATGAAAAGTAATACAACTATATAAATGAACTTAAATCAGAAAATCTAAGAAATATATCATCAAAATCAAAGAACATCTTTTAAATTTTTTGTAGGACAAGTATTTGAAGTCTTTAAGACTTCATTGGAATTTTAAAAAGACACCTTTTTTGGAATCTAAAGAAGTTATATTATTACTATTATTCCTATGGAAAATATTTTATAAATCTAAGTTAACTGTGGGGAAAAATGTGTTTTTCTATAATTTTTAGATACTGTACTACTATATATTTATTAACTATTTTACCTAAATATTTATCAACCAGAATAATTGTGAGAAAACATTACTAGCATTCCTTACATGGTTATTATTTTGTAGAAATTTTGCAATTTCTGAACTTAATCATTAAAAACCAGGAACAGAATTCAACATATACCATGAATTTTCATTTATTTAGTATGACTGAGATTACAATCTAATATTAGCGAGAAAACTTACACTGGGATCGCTCCATACGATTACCATTTTAAAAAGAAACCAAATTAGAGATTATGTGCTTACTAAATAGCAATTGTGCTTAACAAATTGGAATTTATTTGGTGTATCTATAAGATCATATATGTTATATTAGTGATTTGTGGTCACAGCATATATAACCATCATCTTCAAAAATTTTGTAATCTACATTTGCAGTCAAATAAAATATCAGAAAACAAACCTAATAATACTAGAATATCTTTTAATGAGAGTTCTGAAACAAATCATATTGAATGCTCATGGAATGTCATTATTTCTACTTGGAAAGTTGAGTGATAGGTGATAAATAATATTAAATATACTGATGTTACTTTGTACTTAGATTTGTAATACAAGATAAACTGACAGTCAACTTAAACACTTACATATATATGTAATAATATCATAATTTTTATTTAAACTTACACTGAGAAGGCTACAAAGCTAAATTTAACTAACAAATATTTATCAACTCATAAAAACTGATTCATAACTGGTATTTTAAGTAAAAAATGTTTTTTGGTATTTTAAGTAACTACTCAGATTTCTACTATATATATTAATATACTTAAACTATGAAAAACATGTAAGACAACAAACAATATTAAGTTGATAGGTTTAGTGTAACTGTAATACTAAATAAAATGATGCAAAAGGCAAACATTGGGTTTTTAATTATAAATTGATACACATTTTAAGCATGTTCCTACGAAATAAATATTTATAACTATTTTAACATACAGCGATTCAACAAAATAAACAGTGTTTGATACCAAAGAATCCTGATTTCCAAAATTGTAGTTTGTCTATTATAATTATTCTTAGTTTTCATAATTATTTTATCATTCAATATTGTGAATGGAATTTGATACCAATGGTTACACAATTTCAAAATTGTATTTTGTCAATTATATATTTTTACGATACTTTTCAATAATTTCTAGACAAGCAGGTAGTAATTTTAGCCATTGAATTTCTTTCAGAATTTTAAATAATTTTGTTTAATATATTAACATAATATTAGATCTTTTCTTGCTTCCTAAATCACTAAGCAAACTCTTCTTAGTGCAAGAAATAAGAGTATAAAGGAGTCAATAATATAATCACACTTTAGGCACATTAAAACACATTTCTTATATGTTTAATATTAGAATCTTATTAAAAATAAATAAATGATGATATATTTTGGACTATACTTATGAATCAAGTCAATAAATCAATTATTAACAATTAATGATGCAGTAAGTACCATAATTTATTGAAGAAAACAGCCTGCATGGGCATAAACACTGTTTTTTAGGAAAAGATTTTTCAATTGGAAATGGCACACAAGATTAAATTGAAACTGTCATTACTGTAAATATTACTATCACTAAATCTTTATGCAAACCTTATGATAGCAAAACACTTGAGAAAAATGCATAAAATGGAAACATGACTCAAATATAAATTTTAAGTGAAAAAGTTGAAAATAAACTTAAGTTCAGGAATATACTACTATTTGCTCGCTAAAAAAGCATATGTGCATAATAAACATAACTAAAAAATAATAGTATACATAATAGTACATAATAGTAATATTATATTATAAAAAATTTGCAACAATCATGTATGAAATTGAATGAATAAAAAAGCTTCATTTTTGCAAGGAAAAATAATTACAGTAAACTGTATATCACAACAAGCATTCAATATCTAATTCTTTTCTCTTTAAATGAAAAGATTTCATTAAGACTGATTAACTAGAAACTTTATGCCCAATTGTCTATCAGGTCATCATGTATATATTGTAGTTTGAATCTGGGTCTCAAATTTCAGCAATCCTTTAAGCCTCATATCATTGATGATATTTTTCCTGACTTCTATGCTTCCAACTCATTATGTAATATAAAACAGTGTATTTTCATGTGCAGATAAGCACCACATCAATAGAGATGCCTTACAGCTAAAAAAACTTACTTTAAAACATAAACATTAGAACATTTTTTCTAAAAGTAAAAAAAAAAAATTTTTTAATTTTAAAAGTAAGTAAAAAAAATGCAATTTCAGAGTAGATTTGCCTGCTATACTGTTGTCATGTACCTTTGAAAAACCATTAGTAATGGGTGTCTAAACTTTCTCAGAAATTTTTTAGGTTGATTCATGAACTGTTCAAATATCACTATATAAAATAATTTAGGCATAAATTGTAATAAATATAAATTTGCTTTTTGAGAAAAGATAAAACTAATTTCAGCATTTCAGCCAAACAAGCAGCATATAATTAAGTGGCCCTATAATTAAATTAACTATATAGAAATAATAACTAAATTGGCTAAAATAATAACAGTTCCCAGTCTCAATCTGTTGAAGCTGCACGCTTTTGTTTGCATACTAGATATAAAATTTACAGAAGCATTTACATCTTATGGAAGTCAAGGATACAGATTGTTGCCCTCAGTACCATCAAGGGGATATGGGTGATAACCACCCTAAACACTGCCCCATTGTTTAAAAGATAATTGAATACAACTTGGTGGATGGTAAGTATAATTCTTTTTATGCTTCATCAACTAATGGCAGAGATGCCTGAAGACGGGCATAAGATAAAAATTACTTAATTGGTTTTTAAAGATTGAATTTACATTTATTTTTGTTATGCGAATTTTAATTTGATGTTTCAGATTAAGAGTGAATTATCTGAATTTTACAACTTTTAATACTTTTAAAACACAAAAAGAAAAGTTTTCATTTTAATGTTAAAAAATTAGAATGACAGAAAATCTCCTAGGATATAAATATGTAAAGAAAAATCAATAAAATTCTGGACCACTGAAAAATTAGACGTAAGTTCTTAGACATACGAACCAGATCTTGAAGTAAATTAATAAGTCTATAAATGAATCAACCCCCCCCCATAATGCTGAGTCTAAATTAGGAGCAAGAAAACAAACTAATGCCTGTTTTTTTATTAAAATTACAATCAAAGTTACTTTCAATTTTCATAACTCCTTTTTTAACTCTGTCCAAAGCTTCTCGATCAGCACCTAAAATTAAGAGATAATTTTTTTTTAACTACTGGCCACACACACAAAAAATTTCTTGAAAAGCAATTTCTTCCAAAAAAAGCAGACACAATTTACATTTAGGAATTAATAAAACTTTTAACTAAAATATATAAAATTCATTAAATGATATAATTTATATAATCTTTTTACGTAAATTAAACAGTAACACAGAAATAATGAATGAAACCTATCACAAAAACTTGAAATACATAATGAAAATTTTTAATATAGAGCATATATTTTTATATATTTTAAATAACTTAATTAATTTTATACTAAAATACAGCCTAGTAAAATCTTTTTCTCATTACTAAATAAATTTGATTAAAGAATATTTTGATAAAAATAATCTTTGACTTTTAAATTAATGAACTAAATATTATTTTACAACTTATATGGACTGAAATTGCTGAATTTAAATAAAAAGACACTGATTGACAGTAAGCTAATATTTATATAATTATGAGCTATATCAGCAATTATACAATTTTATTAAAATATTTATTTCTGGATATTTATAATCAAAACTATTTCAAACCATATTAGTTAAAAACTTATTCTGCTTTAAATATATTTAATATTAAAAAATTCAAGCTCGGTGGCTTAGTGGTAGCGTTTCACACACCCAAAGCACAGGTCCGAGGTTCGATTCTTGGGCTGGGCAAGGTCGACTCAGCCTTTCATCCCTTCTGTGTGTCGATAAACTGAGTACCAAGCATGATTGGGAACTAAGCACTGGGGGTTTCGTATTAGGCTGACCACCTAATCGGAACATATACTTTGCACTACAGAACCTCTCAGTCATAAAACCAAAGATGGGCACTGTAGGCTATGGCACACACTAGCTGTTGTGCCACAGAGTTTAGAGTATTAAGAAATTCAGAAATACAGAATTTACATTTCCTTTTTCTTCACTTTGTATATTTTGATGCATTTTAGTTATCCTAAAAAATAATTATCTGAATTTCTTAAACATAGATAATATTTTAATTCATCTAATTTTTTTCACTTGTAAAGTCCTAAATTAAGAAGAAACAATCCCAAATTAAAAACTAATTTTTGTCCTAATATTTAAATTTCTAAAAGAACATGTTTCTTTACTTAGCATCATAATGAGAAAATTAATTTTAAAATCATACATACAAGAATTGCTTTCATCCTCTTCTGAAGAATCATCTTCATGATTGTTCATTTTTTTTAGTTTAATCAAATATTTTGAAATATTATTTGGTATTTCTGTAAGTAAAAGAAATATTAATAACAAAAATAAAATTTTGAAATTCCCTTTAAATGTGAACAAAAATTAACTTACCAGAGCATTCTTTCACACTACCTTTGAAACCATTTAAAGCCCATTCCAATATATCAGATTTATTTTCGGATTTCTTAAAATCAGATGCTAGAGCTAAAGTCTAAAATAAAACAAACTACTGGTCAGTTCATAGACAGATATTCAAATTCAAAAAGAAGAGATATTTCATTCATTATAATAACCACATTTAATTCAATCAGAAGAGAATAAAATTCAAGGCTTCAAAATTTTTCATTCAAAGAAATAAAAGAATTTTTAAGGGGGAAATATAAAACAAGTAAACATATTTATAGGTAGAGTAATTTCAACCCACAATTGAAATAGTTTTCTAGATATTTATTGTCTTTCATTAAAATAATTAACTCATTTGAAGGATTTCATAGTATGATTTTTACTTGGTTCTCCTGTGTTCCATACTTTGCATTAACTGATGCATTATCAGTTACTGTCTAAAAATTCTCACTCAAGAACTTTTTATTTAAACTCAGACTTATGATGGATTAATGTACAATCAGAACAGTGGGGAGAAAATACATTATATTTAAAATTATACCACGCAATGCATATTTAAAATTAATTTAACTCTAGTTAATTTAACACATAGTAGAAAGATTTATATCCTTTTATTTAAAAATATTTTTTATTTTTTGCAAGTATAAATTATAAGGTCAAATAAAAACAAAATTTCCATACAAAATTCAAAAACATAAAATTTAAAACCTAAACTCTGAAATAACGCATTACTTTTAAAAATGAAATAAAAGTTAATAATAACTAACAATTTTAAATTTGATTACAAATTAAGTAATTTCCAGAAAATTGTTATGAAAAGAAAGCATTTTTTTATTTTTGACAAATTAATTTTATAGGTTTATTACAAAAGTAACACAGATGATTGACGTATACATGTTTGCACACATTAATTAATTACTTGACTTCTGATTATGAGTTTTCAAATGAAAATTTGGAAGATAGGGTCTTCATTTATTTTAGTTTAATTATTTCTCCTAATTTAGTAACAAATCTCATGACTTATATTGCTGTTTTAAGTTCTGAATACAATTCAATGCTTACACTAAGAACTTTGAATTCACCTAAAAATAATTCACAAATTGTAATTAACAGTTCTCGATTCAAACTTTCATCAAACAGAATTGCAAACATAACCTACTAAATATAACCAGTTTCACAACAAATAATGAAAAATACTAAAAGATTTGGCAAAATTCTCAGTCACTCACATAATGTGCTCTGTACATAAAGAAATCGTACATAGGAGCTAATTATATTAAATTGATTTATAATACATATATTTTACAAAATTAGATTTTTTACAACCTGATAATTTCTTATAAGATATTTAATGATATGCTGAAAGTTGCAATAAATATCATCCAAATTTTATAATTTAAAATGTGTTTGTAATTTAGTGGTTTCTACCATATAAAAACAAAATATTTTGTTTTCAATAATTGAAAACATGAATAGTCTTTTTATTATAAATGTAATTTGTTTTTTGTCAAAATAAAAATCCTAAGTTATCAGCCTTTTGGCCTCAAATTATAAAACTTTAATTCAAATAATTTGACAAATTTTAGCTTTGCTATATATAAATTTTTTTGCAGTAAATAATAATCAAGACAAAGCATGATTAAATGCCTATATACCACAAGGACCATAAATTTTGTATACTAATGATTAATACATTTTTAAAACAGATAAGAACATTTGAGTATGTAATATTAAAGTTATTTCCAAATAATTAGCGAGTCTAAACACTAGCTTATATCAAAGGCTTGTCTCATTTTAAAATTGATATATTAAAATGAATAGTTCATAAATATAAAATGGCTCCATAAATAACAAAGTATTTTAAAATTTCACAGTCTCATTATTGAATTTTTTTATTATTCCTTATTAATTTATTCTTGCAAGAAAACAACATTTAGCATGATTTTACAACACCTTAATTACAGCTGTGTGTTATAATATTGGTTATGGTAAATAAGTTAATTTTAAAATTCTCTAGTGTAGCAAAAACTTTTTAATAAAATTCAAAAATAGTTAGTCTTATATAATTCTACTGTTATTTTGAAAATATTTCCTTCATTTTACTGTTTTAATTAATTATTTTAATGAAAAAAATTTGAATAGAACTTGTCTTTCAAGTTAAGATGAACATTTAAAATTGAAAATATAAGAGTATTAAATACTTTTTCCAACTCTAAGATGGGCTATAGTTTGTTAAACATTATTAATTAGCTAATCTAATGCTAATTCTAGAAATTATTTAAGATGTTTAGTTTCATTGAGGTTTTCTTTCATGTATTACATATATAAATATTCAAAAGAGTTAATATCTATACTAAACATTTATTCAACTCTAAAATTTATTCACAGATTAGATACTAATATCTAAGCTTTGATGATTGAGACTAAATGAAAATAGAAGGAAATTTTTTAACATTTACCCCCAAACTTAACTCAGAATTCTACATATCACATAAAAAAGCAGCTCCCCGAATTTAATTAATTTTAATGGCTCATCTATTGCTAAGAGTATTAACTCTTAGTTTCTTAATTTTAAACTCTCTTAAACTATTTTAGGATTAGTTATAAACACTATATGAAATGTCTCTGCATTTATTATTACTCCTTATTATGGGTCATAAAATCCATTTTCTGTTAAAACCACTTTTATACTTTGAATGACTTAAAGTTTGATGTCACTGAAGGAAATTATTCTAAAAATGATTTGGTGAATTTTAACATACTCCTGTTAAAGCATTACATTAAAAACATATATTCATTAGCATTAAAAACCATATATTCATATATTTAAATAATTTTGAAATTTATTATAGCTTAACATCTTCACAATATAGAAATGGATAGCAATTTACTATTATAATTATTTAATTACAATAGTAATAGTACTTGTTTCTAAAAGTTTAACATTATAGCTTTAAAAACAAGCAGCTACTATGTATCATAACGTAAATGTTTTGCTGAAAATATCATATTTTTAAATCTTGTGTTTTATATCTATATACACTAACTGTTCAATTCTAACTAAACACAAACACTTACATCTATGGCTACGAAAATATATCCATATATTTTGAATGTGTGGGTACCTCTAACAAATTAAACTGAGATTGTAGATGATTGTTTTATAGTTATATACACATATTAAAAGCTAGGTACTTTAGTTAAAATATTAAAAATTTTAATTAATGATATTATTTTTAAACCTAAATCATTTTATAGAAAAACATTTTATTAAAAACTTATTTTATACCAAAGTATTATTCTATAACTTCCAGATTTTAAATATTAGTATAACTTTCTTGAAACACAGTAACTCATGGAATATTTTCATGATTTTAAATGTTTTATGTAAATATTTGTTTTTTGTATCTGGAATTCCAAATTGTACATTACGAAATATGGTTAGGCAAAGTCGAAATGACCGATGTCATCTTGCAAAACTGAGAAAAACATTTTTTATTTTTAATGAATAAGTGACCAGGATTCTATATCCTTCTGAAGGGGTTAAATTCTCTAGAGGCTTTTTGAGTGAGTTCTCCTATTGAGGAGATGTGCTAGAGAGTGATGGTTGTCTTCACAAAGAAATTGTTCGTGTACCAATAACAGTTATTCTTGAAAAACTGCCTATTCAATAATCTTTCAATTCATTAAGACAAGGAGGCAATCACATAATATATTATATTTAAGCAGTAACCAAATAATACAGTACCTCTATATATATATATATATATATATATATATATATATATATATATATATATATATATATATATATATATATATATATATATACAGGACATTGTGCCTATTCATACCCCTAACAGCTGTGCCACTGTGGTCATCAATGCACTAACCAGATGATTTCCCTCTATCAGTTCATCTATCGCGTTCTTTGGAACTCTGATGAATCTCTCATTTTAGGTTCAATTAAAACAAAACTAAGCAAATAATGATGTACAACTTACACCTTTGAGATTCTAAGCATCAATTTAGAACAAAAAAATTGGTAACTACGTATTTAATTTAGTATTATAACATCAGAAAGTCATTGTTTTTAGGGTGATTTTCTCATTATTTTGGACAACCCCTGTATTTATAAATGTATAATAAGCATGGTACGAAAATATCAAAATAGGTCACTGGTAAATAATTAAAGGAAACCTTAAACACTGAAAAATAATTTATCAATGTGTAAAAAAGTGTTCAACAGCTATGTCTATTAGATTTTACTGTCATTTACACTTAGAAAAACTATTAAATTACATAAAGAAATACATTTTAACATCAAAATAGAAGGTTATTATTCAATGTCAGAGTAAAATATTTTTTTACATTCCAATAAAATATCAAATAACATTGAATAATAGAAAGTTAGATAACATTATAGAAAACTAGATAACATTAAAAAAAGTATTTTTTAATATCAAAATATAATATTCAATATTTCCAAAAAGTAATTTTTTTTAATGTTCAGTAATATGGTGGTAGAATATTTTACTATATTTAATGAAAAATTTTGACATTTGCTGTTTGAGTAAGCCACAAGCTGTTTTGAAACAAAAATTTTGATGACGTATTACAGATTGGCTGACACCACACCAAAGGCATTTCTAAAGTATTTCATCAAAATGATAGCACCTAGCTTTTCCGAAGACTTCAAAGAATTGCGAGCCATATTTACATGTCATAGGGAAGAAAAAACTAAGAGGTTACCCATGAACTCAACCTGACCAAAATCTATTAAGAAAGCAGAAACACAACATTTATCATCCATTATTCAATAGCAACAGGAATTGAATAAAGCGCTTAACTCTCCTAAGACCACTCCTAACCACTCCTAAGAGTCATCATACTACTAGAATATGGTGAGCCATAAGAAATACTAATTTCACACTATAAGCCAGATAGCTTTAACAGACAAAGACTGTTATAAGACAGTTAAATATGCTACATACCATGTTTTCATGGCTACAGATTCTCCCTAAAGTTTTACTTGAAAAACATAGTGCAATCTATAATGGAGATTTGTTCCTCGCAGATCATATAATGTCAATTTCAAAGTGAGACATATAATGTGCATTGAAATTAATACCAGGTACTCTAACAAATTATACAAAATATATGAACTTAAAGAAAATAAGGAACAAATTTAACTTGTTACCAAATAATCAAGCACAATCACTTCTCATTACTCATCATCACCAGCAACTGATTCCTTACCCATGCTACATGAAATAAATTGCTCCTCAGCCTTTAGTCCCATCAAGATTATTAGAAATTATAGTGTTTTTTAAACTTTGCATGACATGATGATTCATGCAAGCATCCAAGGGCAACAACATAAAAAGTATCCAGTAGAATCATTGATTTTGATTGGTGAGGAGCCTCTGTTTGCATATTCTACATAGCTGTTTTTTTATAGCTCATTGATCACTGCATATGAGAGTTAATTACACAAGGATTTGCAATTTTAGGTGGGTTTTGAGCCACTTCAAACAATTAAGCTCATAGTGGACTTTTGAACAAAAGGCCAGACACTAACCATTTGGATGCCAACTCAGTTATGGAGCCATTTAGTTATGGAGAATGTGCATTTAAGATTTCATTTTACAAAAATTTCATGTCAAAAGTTTAGATGTGGCAAGCGTTTGTGCAAATATGGCATAACCTTTCATGAAGGATTTCCATAGATAGTGGGATATATTCATGTGATACAATGGAGAAAAAGGTCTCAAGCGCCCATCCTAGCAGACTTAAAACAGAAGCACATTATAAATTAGCCAATTTAAAAGTAATAACCTTGTTCAACAGTGGCTGGAACCTGGGACCTTTTGTTCTGAGGAGTGGTTTTTTACTACAAAGTTACAAAATTAGAATAATTAAAAAGTAAGTGTTGTTGCTGCTGTTTCTGATCCTATTAGGTGCAGCATTTCTATACCAGATCCATGAGTCCCTTAATCTTCACAAAATTAAGAAACCGCAGGGGATTCGAAAGGAAATCCTCCTTATAGTAAAGACCAGGCACAAAAGGTGTTGGGGGCCAGCCTGGGACCATACCGCATTTACAATTGGTAAGATGGAGTTTATGTTTACCAAATCAAGAATATGTAGTCTTGTGAGCTCTAGAGCCCTTGAAAGTTGTGGAACCACCAGGACCACCACCAGAGTACCAATCAAGAGCAAGTGAAATGCTCTAGATATCAAAAAGTAAGTACATTATAGAATACTTAATATCTTTCAAATTAATTAAAACTCAAACTCATTATATTAAACTATGATCCCTCAGATCCAACATTTACAATGCCAGTTTAGCAGCAACTATCATGCAAAGAAAATAATGTTCTTACATAAATTACTTTTGTTAATATGTCTTGCTTACATTTTCTGCATTAACTTTTTAAATTTCAAAAAAAGTTAACATCAATTATTTGAAATCTATTAACTAGTTTAGAAGTAATAAATACATACTATTAAAACATACAGATTATTTAATTTAGTGGATTTTTATGTCAAAATATGTAGTTCTTACTTCCAAAGCTTCAACAATGGCAGCATGTAATTTAGGGCTTGATGCTTTCTTAGACAGTTGGTTAAAATTTGGTACAAATTCAAGTAAATCTTTTTTGGAAACCTATGTAAGGATAATATAATTTTTATTAATATGGTATACCTAAAAATATTGATAAATCATATTAAAAAGAAAATCAATTAAAAAATGAATGAAATATATAAAACTTGACTTTCTGCCTTTGTAATAATTTTTATTTACAGAGTAATAAACAAGACATGAACATGTAGTTTATTACTTAACACAGATTATACTTAAATAAAGATAATAAAAATCAAAATCAAAATCTATATATATTAGATAACTGTTATATTAGACATGTAATATTACTCATTTGTGCACATTAGACAAGTAAATATATTAATGGGAAGTATTTAATATTCTATGTTTGTCTTTTATGTTTGTATTTTTAAATTTCCTAATAAATTCTCAACATTTCATTATTAAATCACACTTTGCATAAAATAACATTAATTATGTAATACTTAGTTATTTTTTATGGTAAATTTAATTTACAATATGTAGCAAAAATATTCATTGAAGAAGGTATTTCAATAAAACACAGTAAGTTTTATGAAGGCACATTAAAAATTTTCATTTCTAGGGTGAGAGTTACAATTCCCACTGTAGCTCTATTGTACAAACCTAACAAAATAGAAATCCATGACTTAAAAGTGAAATTTTGATTTAAAGTGACTCTGCAACTGTGAAATTGATCAAACCAATAGAATATTGAAATGTAACACAGATTACTGACCAATCATCAACTAACTTTCCATTTCTGAAAATATAACATTGCATTAACGCTTAATTGATGAGACTGAAAATTAGACTAATGGGCAAAACAATTTTAGCAACAGTTTATTGAATTTAATATATCAAGTACTGGTTTGATAGAAATGTTGTTGTTGTGGCTTATCATCTTTAAAGACCTGACATTAGTCAGATCAACTCCAATAAATTGTTGACAGTCAGAAAGTCAATGACTAACAGGGGATCTGAGGATAAATCTGGCCGGGAAATTTTGACAAAATCCAGAATATGTTTCAGTGATAGAAATAGTAACCATAGACTAAATCCAACAATAAAATAAGCTAAATATTAAATAACTAGAATCTAATCACATGATACCACAGTTAAATTAAAAATTTTTGTACAGTAAAGTACAGTTTTTTGTAAGTAAAAAATTTTAATAAAAAAAGATTTTAGCAAAAAATATATTTCATAAGAGAATTATTTGAAGTTTTATAACTTTTATGCTGATACAGACAAATTTATTTCAAATAACATGAATAACAGTGTCAGAATTTCTCAAGTAATGAAACCGGAATACAAAATTTTCAAAATTAGTCTTTCTATTCAAAATGATAAGCACATTTTTTCTGGACTCTATGTATCTAGAAAAATGTGTTCTATCTTCATAAAATTTTCTATCTCCAAATGTGTTCTATCTTCATGAATTTTTTTCTTCATAAAAATAAAAATGACTACCATCATCACATCTTACAATGCAAAAGTTGTATTAAAATCCTCAAACAATACAGTTTTAATGTTTCATATTGAAATGAAGAATTTATCAACACACTAGATCTTAAGTATATTTCTCAAAACATAATACTAATTGTCTTTTAACTGCTTATCAAAATTTTTTAGATGAAATATACTTTAAAAATAACAAAATTAAGCACTGCATTTACATTAAAGCCTTTAAAATGGGCAGTTTATAATTTATTAGTAATTATTTATTGTATTAGTATGTATTTCAGTATGTTTATGTATTATAACCTTGAAATAAAAATCTCATCTTCCAGAAAACTAAGGTTTTTCACATGTATATCTAAGCATTAATTACATATAATTTAAAAATTGTCATCAAAACTTATTTTAAGAGGTAAAAATGATTTTAAATGCTGAAATAAAATTTAAAGGCTATTTTAATTTTAATACATTAATTATTTTTTTGCTTTATTAACACATTTGGTTCTCCAAGATAAATTAATCCAAGAACAATACTCAGTGGATATCCTAATTTGATTTGTTTGCAACAATAACTTTTTTGTACATGAAACTTTATTCAACTGATAGTTAAGTTTTAAGTGGATTCTGAACTGCTGCAAACATTCATGCCAAAAGTGGAATTCTAATTCATGAAATTTTAAATTGGAGACCAGAAAAAAGTGGAAAACTAGGTTGGAAATACACTGGATGCTATACATAAAATATATTTGAAGATAGAACTGATGGCTTATATCAATTGTTCTAAAAGTGAAAAATTCTGCCAACTTAAACAAATTTAATATTCACTGTAATGAAGCATTAGTCAATGTCATTAGTTTTGCTAATGGAAGAATTCCAATTTTCTAAGTAAGTTTAACCGATATTTTTACTGTAAATCTTAAAAAAATACTAATTCAACGTATGAGCACAAAAGAGTATAAAATATAAGTTTCTTTGAATACTTTATGTTGAAAAGTTATTTAACTTATTTACTTTGAAACAGCTTCTATACATACCAGTAAAAAAACCTGATTAAAATTAAGTTGAATCCAAAATGTTAAAATAATTATATAGATCAAGTATGGCAATGATATCTAAAAACTTCTCCTCTTTTTGATTCATTATCAAAACTAATTCTGAATAAATTTCTCACAAGCTGCTGCAGAAATGAATTTTATTATCCTTTCATTATTTACTAAATTTTTACATATAATTTTATATTATACCAAATACTAAATTATGTCACCATTTCTTTTTCACAAAACTTTTGCATGACTTGTTTAAAAAACTATCCAGTAAATTCAAGATTATGATATACAAATAAAAAATATATTAAGAAACACTAAGATATTATATAAATATAGAATATACTAAGAAACATTATTAAGATATTATATAAATATAGAATATATTAAGAGACAATATGTTAAAAGATATAAATAGAGTCTATTATTAAAAGCAGTACCAGAAATGACTGGCAAGAGTATGACATAAAATGATTAATAAATAAGTCCCAGTTTTTATATTTCTAGAAATAGAAATTCCAACTTTAAAAATAAAAAATTAATTATTTTGTCATATTTTTTAAGCGAGGTTTTTTAATTTTTCTCATTTAACATTAAATTAAGCCAGACACTAAACGAGCACCCTATAGTTTCAATTTAAAAAAAAGTTTTAATGATGACAATGTACATAAATGCTAAAAGCACTGTCAAAGAAGTTTGCTAGCTTCATCTCTTAAGATATTAAGTAGAAATATATTACTTAAATAATTCATAAATGGGTTCCCAAAATATTATATATTTATCATCATGCCTTCAAAACTAAATGTGTATTGTACTCCAAAGTTAGTTTTTGTCAATAAACATCAAATCTATAAAAATCACTAACTTTTACAATTATTTCATTATTTTACTAAGCTTTATTCTTTCTTTTAAGTTTTATTTCATTATTTCTCTCATAAAACAATTCAGTGACTCAAATTTCCTTTCTGCATCATCCTAATGAGGAAAGTATTGTAATCAAATTATCCATTTCCATGAAAATGATTTTGAATTTTCTCCATTTTATCAATCTCTGAGTTCTGAACAATCATTTTTTTTTCAATAATACACATTGCATTTTTTTACTTATTCAGATTCAATTTTTATATAAATTAAAGCTTTTGTTCAAATTTATTCCCCATTATTTTTAAACTTTTGCCCAATATTCTAGAAGGCCTTCAAATAAAGGTGAGCAGCATAAAAATTAATAAAAATCTTGTGTAGCTTCTTTCAAGCACAATAAACACAGTCTTAAAATATCACTTTACAAAAGCAATTCAATAAGGAACATTGAACAACTTTGCCCAGTTTTTACTTTACAGATTTCATACTTATTGTTCATCATATTTTGCTGAGCTTGAAACATGTTTCAAAAGCGTTTGATGCTAGTGTTTTTTATCTTTTTTTATAATACAAGTTTCTTTTACTACATCAAGGTCCCAGATTAGCCTAATATGGAGCAGAAACTTCTTTGGGACCCCTCTACTTCACTACTTCAGCAATGAAGAACTAAACTTTGTTTAAATCTTTCACACAATTATAGGTATATAACAAAAAAAATCAACTAGTTGTACTCCTAATTTAGAACCTAAAAATAGCAATAGAGTCCCCCTCCAACATAGTCAGACAAAATATTATTCTGTCCATTTTATTGATATCCTGACCATTCTAGGTTCATCATTAAAAAGATATAGCACATTTGAGGAGACATAACACATATTCATACAATAGATTAGTGAAAAGGTTAATATAAAACTGAAGGATTTTACACTGTATTGATGCTTTGTTGAAAAAAAAATTCATTAAAAAATGAAAAGTAAAAAGGACTTTTTATTGGATTTGGAGGCCTGCTCTGATGTAAGATCCAGGGAAAACTGTCCCATATGCCTCAGCCTTAGACAGGATCTGACTGCACCTTAATCCTAGATTGCTTTTACAATCATATGAACAATCTTTCTACAATTTTTCGACACTCTGTTTTGCTATAAACACACTATAAATGAGTTCATTAGTAGGTAGATGCTTTTAATCCACGTCAACAAAAGGGAACAAGTCATGGTCTGATCAAAACAGATACTAAAATTTAAATTTTTTTGAACATTTGGCACCTCTTCCAATTAACTAGGGTACCAATCCTACTGATATATGACAGTATTCCTGACGCGACATTACTTCTTTATTACTTGTTAAATTATTGAATTTACCACAACAACAGATACACAAGACACACACAAATAGCTACTCTGAAATAACATTTATATGCTCATTAACAAACAGGATTAACAATCTTATCTATAAAAAGTTGCAATTTCATCGAGGTCATAATATTTTATTTATAATATAAAACAGTTTTCTTATTTAGTTTTCTATCATCTTATAAAATAAGATGAACATAAAATGTAATAATTCAATATTCTTAATCATGTCAGCCGTAGATTAAAATAATCATTACACTTAAAGTGCTACTGTAAAAATTCAAATAACTACAATTTTGTATAAAACTTGAAAAACTGTTTATAATGGCAATTCAAATTCATACAGTGGAAAAATTCTTTCAGTAAAAATGTTCTTTTAACTAAGAAGGTATATGTTTTTCATGAATTAAGCAATTCACATATTTTTTACTAATATTCTTTTTCCTTAAAAAATAATAACAATAATCATTTTCAATCGCTATAAATATCGTTTATGTCTATACTTTTACCTGTCCAAATTCTCATTTTAGATATTTCCAATTTTAAGTGATTTCATAAAAACAAATTACTTACATAAGAGTTTTAAGCATGAAAATACTAATATTTATAATACTTAAATAGTTAAAAATAAGAACTTTTGTAACAATGAAAACAAATTACATGTTAAACTAAAACAATTATAGTGAAAACTTTTAACACATACACTCATAAACTCTAATTATATTTTAAGTAAAACATTAAATATTTAATAACCTTATTCTGAAATAATATTTGCAACAGTAACAGCCAAAGTTTTTTCACTGGAATTTCTATTAATATTAGAATTATTTTGAAAATATCAGACAGTCAAAATAAGAAATTTCTCATCTTTATACATAGTGATCAGAATAGCGCAATAAATTTTAATATCATTCAGATAGTTATAGAAAAAAAAAAACAGAAAATTCCTAGGTCGTGAAAAAGTTGAGATACAATCAGAAATAAAGAATGTTATTACAAGTTTTCTTTTATATGTTAACAAATAGAAAAACAGCAATGATGAAAAATGACAAAAGGTATCAAAGCTATAATAAATAAATGTGTATATATTTCCTCTTAAGTGATATATTCAAGTTTTAACAAGAGTTTGAACCAGTTTTACAGACAAAATAGTTTTTAAAAAAATTTAGTTTAAAAAGCACCTTATTTATAACTCCAGGTAAAACATAAATGCTATCTGAGATACAGCAAACAGTTTTGATAAAAACAACATAAAAAACATGAATAACAAAAGAGACTGAAATATTTCATGATTGCTACAGATTTGATATATTACCTTATATAAATGCCAAGTTTTATTAATAAATTACTATTTTATTTTTCAAAATACATTTCCTATAACAGATATCTTTAAAAAAATTTTATCAACATTATGAAAACATTTTGAAATTTTTTTAAATTAATATGTGAAATAAGAGAAATATGCATGGTAAACTTAATAAAATAAACCTAATTCAGTTATATACAAAAAAGAAATACTTTTTGAATGTTTTTCAGCTTTTTTCATGAATAAACTTCTGAATAGATAAAATGCTTTTGGGGGTTAAGCAGGAGAATAACTTCTTTCTCTTGATAGAACTACTAGTTTCGAAAGCTATGCAATATAATTCAGGAAAATTTTTATCCATTACAATTAAATAATAATTGTTGGGAAAATTTAGATCTAATGATGAATTGGAATTTCTTGTCAATCATAAAAATATAGAAAGATTCATCAAAGCAGAGACTATTATGGCTAGAACATAATGAGAGTTCACCTAATATCTGAGTAGTTATCTTGCATTGGAAGCCTATGTGCAATATGTTAAGAAAAAGCTGTCTAAATCATGTCTTGTATGAACTTAAAATCATGAAGATCTCCAATTGGAACATTAAACTGAGCTGTCTAGAGGGATATTGTGTGGCAGAGTAACACCCACCCTGGACTATTGTGGTAATAAAGAAGATATAATGCATTTAATAACAGATACTCCAATTTAACAAGGCATATACTATAAGTGTAGTCAAAGTATCACATAATGAAAGAATATATGATGAAATATTTAGCTTCTCTTTTCTTTAAGTGTGTATATAAAAATTTAGTCTTTATTTTTATACCTGCAGGGGCTATTTAATTAAATCTCTTTATTATTTGAAATGAATTTTCCAATCAAAAATTATTTTATCAACAGAATATTTTTAAGCATAGGGCATATTTCATACATCAAAGCAACAGTGTAATTCAAAATGTATTCTATTTAAAAACCTATATATATTTCAAACAAATTTGAAACATGAACTAAAATTTATTGATTAAAATGTAATAGAAAAAATAAGTAATGTGGTTTTTAAGCTATATTAAGCACTACTTTAAAAAATGTGTCAAAAATTATAAACATATAAATATAAATCAAATTTAGACAATACAGATAATCCTCTTAAAATTGTAATGTTTTTAGATCACTGCCAAAAAATCAAATATTTTAAAGTATTTCCCAGTTTTTTAAACCATAAATAGTAAGTTTATAAAATTAAATATATTAATACAGAAATTTTTATACGTACCATTGAAATTTTATGATCAGCAAACCAGAATACCCAAACAAATCCAGTCTTAGCATCTTTTACAGCACAATCATCAGGTTTAATAATCATAGCAGGCCAATATATTTTCTTCCATTTTGCCCATACAAAACTCCAATGTGAAAAGGTTAAATTATCCTAAGCAGAGAAGACGAAGTTATAGGATATGAAAAACATAAGTATAAAAAAGAAATTCCAATAGTTCCTTTTAAATCACCATAAAAGCAATACAAGAAACATTTTAAAGAACAATCAATAGTTGAACACAGCATCAAACCAATAAATTTCATATGATGAAATATCATTTAATTCAGAAAATGTATCAAGTAAATTATTTAAATATATTGTGTATCATTTGTAATTAATCTAGTTCTTAGACCTCTGGGAATATATTAAATAACAGCAGTAATTTTAATTACTGAAAAAAGTTTACAAAATCAGTCTAATCTGCCAGTAAACTATAACTTAATTGGAAAAATTAATTTGAAAAAATTCTACAAACACCAATCTGAAAAAACAGCTTTGTCTGATTTCTACATTGAACACAGCAAATCTAAACTTATGAGGCTAAGCTAACAGTATAACAACACTCTGACCTTTGAATCAACAGTTAGTGGGTTTGATTCATACTTAGGATATGGAAGTTTGTAATATGTGTTTGAATCTTGTTCAATGGTTAACTTTATTTTATCATGAAAGTATATAAAAAGTTAGTTAATACAAGAAAATAAATATATTGCACTGCCAGCACATGTAATCACTCAACAATCATTTCTTGCACATGGCTAATTACAACACCCCTTAGATACAAGGCCTGCACGCTGATATTGACAATAGTGCTTGAGGGGAATAGCGAAACTAGTTTAAGACAGCAGATACATTGAACGATTGTAAAGTGAACTTTGTGAAACATATTTAATTTTTAACTCTGAAAACTATATTTATTTAAAATTCTTCAAATACCATGTCTAAATTTTGTTTCATGTATCAGATTTTCATTAAAACAAATATGTGATTTATAATAAATGTATATATATATATATATATATATACAAATTAAGTTTCCTTAAATAAACTTTTCATTGCAATACCACTATCATTGGCTTATGTCACTTAATTATAATATGTGCAAAAAAAAAATATAGATAACAAAATGTACTCTATTAATGATTTATAATAACTTTTACACATTAAAAAATTCATGAAAATATTTTAATTCTTGTTTTATAGTGAGAAATGCAACAGATATAGTAGTTTCAATTATTTCTATTATACATTTATTTTTAACTTTTCAATAAAAGTTATTACACAGTGGCAAATTATAATTTTAGTAATTATATATAGTATATACTTAAAAGTTTTAAATAATACATGCACTAGAGGGTAATAATGATAAAATAATGAAATTAAGTTCATTTGATAAGTTGTGAAAAACTGAAATGGAAAAATAAAGACAATGCAGGTGATCAAAATATTTTTATTAATTAGTAATAAATACACAATAAAAAATAAAAAAGTAATTTTAACAGCTTTTTTCTTATTAACACTTTGGAAGATAATTTATTTAATAACATGCTCAAAATTGACAACGACCAAATATAAATATTTTCAATTAAAAAATAATATTTCTTTCTCTTTGTTACATGAAGGAAAATAAGCATTATAAAAACTTTAATACTCATTACACATGGTAACAATATACATTTAAAAATGTATAATAAACTACTACACATTTTTATTCTGTCTAGTAATTTATTAAAAAAAGAAAATAAATTAATTCAATTGAAAGTTTTAACAAACACTAGAAAAATCTTCCTTGATATTTAAAGCAGTTTATTCAATAACATTGATGTGAAATAATTCTTATATTAATTATAAGGTCCTTTGAATTTAAGTTTTTGTTCAAGAAAAATGAAATTGTTAAAACTAATCAGAAAATGGTTCAAAAATTACCAGTGATATATAGATAATGAAAGACTTTTTAAATGTGTTCTTTATCAAATTTTAAAATTGGCACACCATCATATAGTTGGGCTATATTTTTTATAAATATGTAATGTGAGTATATAAATACAAACATTGCTTTGCTAAAATTTTAATATCAACACAGAGTTGAATACACATATTCACATAATAATTAACCTGCAATTAATTTGAACATGACCGAGGAATACACGTAATATACATTTTTTTTAAAAAAATAAGCATCGTCACATCTTTAGTTCAAGAAAAATTAAATTTTGAAAAACTCATTAGAAAATGAATATGAAAAATCAATTAAAATCACAAGTGACATAGCAAATGAGAGTTTTAACATGTATAACTTCATTTAATTTTAAACACAAGTAAGCAGTTTATAAACAAACACTGCCTTGTTAGGATTTTAATCCCAAATTAGGCCAACATACACACCAAAAAAAATTTTTTTTTAATGGCATTTTGGAACACGACAGAGTATAAGAATTTCACACACACATTCACTATCTTACAATCAATTTGAACATGAAAGAGAAATATGAATGTTAACTTTCGTTACAAAATATTAAATACATGGAAATGGAATGTTAATCAATTTCAACAATGTTCTATTTAAAATTTTATTACTAAATCAATTTAATAATTTTGATTCAATTTCTCAATTCAAAACTTTAATACTATATCAATTTAATAATACCGATTCATAATTTGATTTTATAGAGAAAAAAAATATCATTAGAAAATGTCAAATCAGTAATAAATTTTTTATTATAACATTAAATGTTTGTTTGATTATTAATGCTGTTTTATAAGTTGTCATAGAAAATATACTAAAAAACATTAGTTATTTTCATGTTAATTCTATACATACACATAAATGACTTTGATGCACACTTTTAAAAATCTATTATAAAAATAATTTTGAAATTCAGTTTAAATCAAAAATTTTTCCAAATTACAATTAAAGTAATATACTCTCAAAGGTTTGTTCATTAAAATATCATATTAGAATATTAGGCATTGTGTGAATAAAAAAAAACTCATACCTGAATATAATGATAAATTTGATAAAATATGATGGTTAGAGACTTAATTCCAAATCTGCTTTATGTTATTTAAAGGTTTGAGTTATTTGCTTTATGTTATTCAATGCTTTATGTTATTTAAAGGTTTGAAATAATAACAATGCAGTTGAACTGTAATTTATTAGTATATTTGAATTTTCAGAGGAGAGTTTACTTTTATGATATGTTAGAGCGAGCATTTCTTTCCTTAATTTTGGTTGTTTTATGAATTTCTCGTTCAGGCAAATTACTGCTGCAGTACAAAAGGCAGCTTCAAAAAATTATTGGAATTGTTTTGTTGTTGTTGACTTATTCCACCTCATTAAGAGCATATACTCAATTTGGTTTACAGACAATTTTATAGAAAATTTTAAAATATTAAAATAAAACTCAGAAAGAATATTTTCTAACAAAAAATAAGTGAATCAAGGTAAGTAAAAATTCCAGGAATAGTTCACAACTTTTAAGGAGTAAAAACTCCAGGAGTTTCAAAGGCCCTTTAAATTCCAAGAGTTTCAAGGGGTTTCTAGAAGCTGCACGAACCCTGTTTTTAGTGCTGCAAGAGAGATTGAACTAAGAGGTTTTTGATGCATGTTCATAAAGTATTATTTATTTTAATGTGTGGTTCTTAAATATTGTGTTTAAATTTTTTCAAGTGCATTTTTAAAAACGGTAGACAGCACATTCGATTTTTTTTGAGGATATAAATTTTAGTAGCAGCAAATGTGTTAATTTTATACACCTATATATACATATGGGAAAATAAATTATAAAATTAAAATTTTTGATATTGTTAAGTATTCATTGTTTACATTATTTGGAGAAATATTTTCTTTCATTTATTAAAACATTTCAAACATTCACTCATATAATATCTTCAAAATAAATTTTACGTGTAAATTAACTATCTCAAATTTTTATAGTTTTTGAAGATATAAATGCATTTAGATTTCTAAAGGAAAGCATTTAAAGCAATCTAACAACAATAAAATTTATTTTTTCAGCTGAATAATAGATTTCTTTGTGTGACCACCAGTTGTTAAAAATTTTACAGGTGAAGTTTTTAACATGAATTTAAACCATAGTATACACTTTTAATTACTACAAACTATCAAAACTAAATAATTTACCAACTCTGCCTCCAACTATAAATACAATATACTTTGTTACGTTAAGTG
Organism: Latrodectus hesperus; assembly: GCA_037975125.1. NCBI lineage: Eukaryota > Metazoa > Arthropoda > Arachnida > Araneae > Theridiidae > Latrodectus > Latrodectus hesperus. The sequence goes on along the minus strand of CM075859.1, from coordinate 93,838,903 downwards.
TGAAATACAAATTTTAAATATATATTTAATAGATTCACACTATTAAATATTTTTTCAAAGATAATTTTGGCAATTTAAGTGAATACAATTTAAAATAATGAATATATATGTAAAAGTGATACATAAATTTATTGACATATACTTTTGCATTATATATTGTGAAACAAAAATATACATTATCAATAAAATTTTACAGAAATAAGTCAACAGGTAGTCATAAAATGTAATACAAGAAATTTAAAAGCAAACTAACAAAGCATACTTGATTTGATCTAACAATAAACTGTAGCAGGTGCCACCCATTCAACAAAGCAAGTTATCTTAAGATTGAAAGACAATAAATGTTGATTAAGTTTTTAATATTTCCTTACTGCAGATAAAAAATATAAACATGTTTATTCATATTAATCATACATAAACATAACAGAATTCCCCTAGACTAACTATTTCAAAGGCTACTCATTTACTATACAAAGTAAAGATGTTACAGCATAATTTTATCATAGTTATCTCAATGGAGATTTACAATATTCATACAAAATAAACATTCGTTTATTTAATGACTTTTTGAGTATAAAAGCAAGTTCAGTGATTCACACAAAGAACTATAGGAATATACGGAGGTAATGAATCAAACAGAGAAAGACCACCACGTGCACTGGATAGCAGGGCTCTGTAATAAAAGTTACTTATATTTATGGGAACAACTTCAGACATTTTAGTTTAATAATATCTTCTTTTATTTATTACCACACATTTCTTGACTATTTACAAATTAATTTTTTTTATTCACTATTTTACAAAAATGTATTACATATAATAAAATATCTCAAATGAAAGAGGCCACACTAACTCGCTCACTCACTCCACAACTGTTCCTTCCTTCTCTCTGCTTGCCACCAGAGTGCATGCAAGCTCAAGGGATAAAAAGTGTATTCCCTCCCAGGTCTTCTGGCCACCAGAAACACCAGGATTGGTTTTCGAGGAAGGGCATCAAAGCGTTTTCTGTGCACGATGCCACAAGTCTTACTCGTAAATGCAATACATAATTACAAAATGTTTTATATAAAAAATTACTTAAAATTAATTATTACCTTGTTTAAAAGGAGACAATCATACTTTCTTTTCAAATTCATGATTTAGTCTTCTGTAAGATAAAGTTTACACTGATTAGTAATTTACAAAGAGAATTAAAAATAGTAAATGCAAATCAGTAATTAACTTTAAAATATAATATTACTTTATAGACTACAAAATTGGATAAAAAGATAATGCTTTAAATTAACTTTGACATGCAAAATATAATTTCAATATGAAGTATAATTAAGATAACTGAATACATTTATAAATGATGTAATAGCTTACTGTATAATTATTATCAAATATAGCAATATACAATCAGAAAATAAATTACAAGTACAAATAATTTCACAAAACAGGGCTTTAAATAAAGAAACTTTTGTCACATAACTAGCTCAATCATACAAATGTTTAACAAACTCTCTTGATACAAGGAAATATTTCAAGAGTGAATTGTATTGAAAAATTTTCACTGATGAACAGAACTATATATACATAATTTTTTAACCCAACTTCCCTTCTACATTAAACATAAATGATATAACTAGTGTTATGCTTAAGGCGCTGCTAGACCTCTGTTGGGGAAAATTGAGTGTTATTTTATTATGTTAATCCTATGAATAATATTTTAACATGTCACAAGTGCTATTTTCATGATAGAAACTTCCGGTCTTTTGAAATACAAAAAACAATCTACTGTCACCTCTACAAAAATTTTATCATTTAAAATTTTTGCAAATATTTTTAAAATTTCAAAATATCTCCATCCAAGTAAATCTCAACCAAATTCTAATTTTATTGAGATTGTACGAAATTTGGTTTAGAGATATTTCCTTTTTGTTCTTCATACAATTGCAAAATGAACATTTTTGATTGCATCAATATTTCAATATGAATTTTAATTAAAAATCAAACTCATTCTTATTTCTGAAAATCAATTTCTCTACACAACGCCACCTATGAAGCTGAAAATTTTTTAACATCGAACTTGACTGATTTTCGACTACACTACGGTAACCTAAAGAAAGAGAAATTTCTGGGAAAAACTGCTCTCTATATGATTCCCGATGTTTTACCATGCGGTAAGGAACAGCTTCCAAATCGCACAAGAATTAGTTTTTCTCACTTAATGAAATAGGAAAGACATCTGCAAATAATACATGTTGGATTCTTGTTTATTAGCATTGGAAAAGTAACTATGATATTTACTTTTAAATCAACTTTGTTTATTTTCATTTAAATAAATTTTAAAAATGAAATATTATAAACTGTTTTGTGTTACCTTGTTCAATTATATTATATACTACGATTTTGAAACAAGACTACCTACATATTAAAAATTTGAGGATGTTAATATAAAAAAATGCATTGTGTATCTATCTATCATATATATATCTTTATAAAATAAAATATCTAATAGTAAGAATTATAACATATTTATCAGAATAATAGTGAGACAAATATTTTGATTTTTAATCATTTTGCAAAATTAGTAAGTTTTTACCTCTACAAATAGTTAGACATTTAATTTTACTTTCAACTTATTTCATGGAAGAAAACACAAAATACTATACACTATAAGGTATGATCAATAAGCATACGATACTATCATACTAAAATATTGCGTCTTATAAGAAATTAAACATATTTTAAATTTGAATAATTATATATATAGTTAAAAAAAATTGGGTTTGTAGTAAAAGTTCAGTGGAAAAACATAAAAGCACTTCAATAATAAAATGAATGATAACAATACATTACAACACACTACAATACAAATTAAAGGCTAAAAATGCTCTTAGGGCTATTAGGGTAGGGCAATCATTTTATGCTCACGAGATTTATTAGAGAAAAATATTATCCAGTGCTACGTAAGTGCCATTAATTTTGACAAAAAAGGAATAACAGTAATAAAATATCATACGAATGAGTAGATATCATGTAGCACTTAAGGGGATATAAAATATCTAACTGAAGTTATTATCGATGTTAGAGAGGAAATGCTTTAATTTAAAATTATTATATTGAACATGATAAACAAGCCCAATAACTTTTCCCGTGGAAACTTAGATATAGAAACTTTTATTATGTCCTGTGAAGTTAATTTTTGTTTTTGATAATTTTTCTTTTATTTCATTCATTTATATTGTACATTCTAAAAAATTAAAAACGGGGAATGTATAATTACTACTTTTCTTCTTGTAGAGATGCTGTATCAAAGTAAAAGCTTTGGAGCTATATTTTTGTAAGGAAAATTGCAAAAAAAAAAAAAAAATGATTCCGCTTCCTAAAAGCGATGCTATTAAAATAACAGAAATTTTACATTCTTATGCTCTCTGTATGCAAAAAATCTATTATAAAATGCTAATACAAATCTTTTAGAACAATTTAATTCAATTGTTCCCAAGTTAAAGGGTGGGAAGATTCCTACCAAACAAGATGCTATGTTTCAGTTCCTTCCCACAATACTAAATAAATATCTTGAAATGCACAAAGCACTTAACAAAAATAGTCCTAAGAAATACTGAAGCAATTTGAAAATAAAATAAATTAATTAAATGAAGCAAAAAATAAGTCAAAGCCTAGGAATTTAGAACAGATTTTTTAAGGTCCCGAAAAAAAGTATGGCCCAGCTGCTGAAAAGCCAGATTTACCATATAATGAATACGAGAAAAAAAAACAAATATTGAAGTTATTGACTAGTCTAGTGGTTACTTTGAAAGAAAGAGAAGATTTAGAAAGAGCTATTATACTTCAAAGTGAGAATGTTGTTTGGAGAAAGCAGAGAAGATTTCGATTGATAGCGTCGAATTTCGGTGTTGTATGCCGCAAGTTACCCTCTACAGGATGCCAAAATTTTGTAAAAACAATATTATGCTCTTTTGTAAAAAATGAAGCAATTTTGTACAAGATAATACATGAAAAAACTGCCATTCTCAAACTAGAAAAAGAAATAGGCCTTAAAATAGAGCCCTGTGGGATATTCATCAATAAAAATTTGTCTCATTTAGCTGCTATGTCAGATGGAATAATTGGCAAAAAGGGCATTGTTGAAATCAATGCCCATATACATGTCACGATATCCATCCCAGTGAATTTATAAAAAATCTGCATTCAATTTCTGGCAAAAAGACAGAAAAACAAAAGAAATTAAGGGTATAAATAAAAATCATAAATTTTTTATTATCAAATCCAAGAACAATTACATATTAGTGAATGAAACTTCTGTTGGTTTGCCATTTGGCCCCTAAAGGTATTAAAACTGAAAACATTTTTAAAGATGATATATTTTGGGAGACACAAACGAAAACTAAATGAAATTTTTATTTTGACTGTCTTTTGCCAGAACTAATTGATTCACTTATCCTAGATCAAATGACATAAGAAATCCAAGTTATATAATTGAGGAGCAAACAAAAAAGAAAAAAAATCTGTGTAGTGTTTATATATATATATATATATATATATATATATATATATATATATATATATATATATATACATATATATATATATATAATTTATGCTCTTTTCTTCATGAAATGAATTGCTTAAGTATTTCTATACTTAATTAACAAATTTATTTTAATTACTATTTTATCTCATATATACTTCAAGGCATTTTAACTGAATTTCCCATATGCTCATTAAATTTAATTTATTACATTTGTAGATTCATTTTTAATTTTGGGTGATTGTAAATAATGCATAAAATTATATTTTTCTTGTATTACTATAAGTTTTATTTGCATTTAATTACTTGTTGACAGATAAATCTAATTTATATTTCTCACAGTTTTGCTAAACTTATTTTAATCTAATTTACCTCTGTGTTTTTATAATGCATATTTACTGCTAATCTAATTTTGTTTTTATCAAGTCAGGGGGAAAAAACGAATAAAATAACTGAAGAGTTTTAAAATCTTCTGATTTCAAATGTATGTCACAACACATTTTACACCAGAATATTAACTTTTTAACAAATATATGTGTACTTTTAATTATAATTTAGTTAATTTTATTGATATTGAGGAATAAAGTTAGAATGTAGAGACTAATAAGGTGAAAGAAAGATAAGAGATGAATCTCTGTTTTAAGCTCTCAGTAATTCTAATTATATAAAAATGGATGATTATTATATATATATATATATATATATATATATATATATATATATATATATATATATATATATATATATATATATCACAGTTACAATATTTTTATGAAAATTACAATTACATATATATCAGTTAGATTTAAAAAACTTGAAAAAAATGAAATACTATGAAATACTAAAAAATGAAAAATTAAGTTGTTTTTGAAAATTATAATTTTTGATTATTTGTTGCATTCAGATTCAAAAGTATCTTAAGTCAATGGATCAAGTCTCATAAAATCAAATTGAACCAAGTCACTTATAAATATATTTTTAATCATTCATATATTTTAGGTTTGATTCAAATTCTTATAATCATTTTTGACCGTTTAATTAGTAACTGTAAAATCACTCAACATTTGCAATTTGTCTACATATTTTTTAGTGTGAATATTAAAAGCCTAACTCTAAAATATAAATAAAATAATTTTTTTCTTTAGAATCACTGGAAGCTAATTGTCCCTAAGACAGCAACTGGTAATTCCGATGTTAGTTTCGTTGAGCATTTGAACTGAATCATTTTTCCTCACCTCTATTCTAAGATCCCTGGGGGTAATTTGATGTAGGCAGCTGTTAGGAGCAAATTTAAAACTCTCTTTTTGACTGTTTTTATGGTGTTAGTACTTTTATTTTCACGATATAATGCAACAAATCTGGCAGACTCACTAATTTCAAAGGACTGATTGACAAGCAATTTTAACCAATAATATTGTTTTGAATACTCCCCTACACAAGCTTTGAGAACTAATGCCAGATAGGGCGACAAGAAAATGGAAGTTCTAAACTTGGTCTGCAAGAGCCTTAACTACACCCAACATAAATTGGTGCTTTGACTATTAACGACACATTACTAACATAAAGTTTACTTTTAAACGGATTGTGCAGATTAAATATTTTAAACTAAAGTAATCCATAGTTAAAATTAAATGGAATATTAATATAAGGATGCACAATTCTAATCTTATTAAAAAGATGGAAAGTTAAAAATAAATGAAAGGAAAAAATTAATTTGAACATCAAACTGAATTCATAAAACTTTATCGCTTTTATTTTATAAACTTTTTTTGCTACTTTATTAAACACTTCTACTACAAAAACATATAACCATTGTTCTTTAATCTTTAGAAATAATATGTAGGCACACAGGATACTTTCCTAGCTTGGTATGATTCAGTTACAACTCTAGTCACTTTTTACCCTAAAATCAACTCACACACACAAACTGGGAACTACAGTTTTATGTAGATTCCAAATCACTGAAATATTCCACCCAAGGTGAGAATCAAACACCTGTAAACTATGAATCAAAGGTCAGAGAGCTAATCACTGAGCTGCCAACTCTTAAATTTTTCAAACAATGATTCATATTGTCCTTTATTTTTCATAAATTTATAGTTGATATTTAGTTAAAAAATTTTAAATTCTTATATAGATACAAATCAAATAATAAAAGCACTTTTCATGTTTTATTACAATTTTATTCTCAGATTCAAGTTTTATCAGCACTGATAACAATGGCATTTTTTTCATGCTAAACAAATACTAAATGAATGATGAAATTTCATCGTATCAAATAACATTTTTATAATATACTGATGCATCAACAATTTGGCAATGCTTTTAATATTTTATCATTCTTTTTAGCACTCTCTTCTACGAAACTGAAGCTGCGAACTCAAAGTTAACATCTTTGGACACCTAAAAATTCCACAGTAAATTTATGTTGACAAAAATAAAACAAATCTTATTATGTAATTATTATGCTAGTGAAATGATCTGATCTCATAAACAAAAGATTTTCAGAGGAAAATTTTAGATCAATCAGATTTTTTTAAACTACACACTTAGTAAACAAAATATTGTTTTTGAAATTTCCCAACAAATAACATTCTTACCTAGAAAGACTACATTGAACTACATAAAATAATATTATTTAGCTAATGAAATAAAAGACTATCATAATAACTGTTTATTTATGATATTATTATCAGTTGTTATCTATTAATATCTGATACTGGCATGGAAATTGTTCCAGAAGACTGTTGCACGAAAATAAATAAAAGATCATTTAAAATCTTATTTTTTAATATAAAATCTTGTCAAGATAAAGGTATTTTGCAGTGATAACTATGACATGCATTTTCTCCTAAATGGTTTTAAATGAAATATGATTGTTATAGTCTCCCAGTTTAAAAAGCAACTGGGAGGTTTCCTATTAATAAATAATCATCTGCAGTACCCTTCCAAGGGTTAATTTTAAAAAAAAAATGTAGGAAAATACACTTCCTTGTTAAATCTCAAGCTACTAATCTAGTTACAGTTAATGTAAATAGCATGTATTTTACAACTAATTATGCAAATATTAGTAATCACATGAATGAATCAGTTTGAACCAGCTGTAATGAATAGGTTATAATAGCAAATTGTTCTAGAGTTCAACAATATTTAACATGCACATTGACATTCATTTAACAATCACTGATCAGATACACAAATAAATTAGACTTTGCTATCAATTACACTGTCAAAACCAAAAACGCTGAATGCCACAATTGTCTAGGATATAATAGTAATGGAAATAATAGTAAACAAATTAGACAATTTATTAAGACTGGGAAATTATTCCCATGATCTTTCTAGAACATGTTTGCAGGGCTGTTGGGTTAATTTGCTGATTTGTAACTTTATGGTCACTTTTTCTACATTATAATTAATTTAACTATGACTTGCAGGATTATGGGAATTTGAATAGCAACAAGCATCTCTGCCTGATGCTTCTTCTTCTTAGAGTTAGGTTTGTATGTCATTAGGCACCTCTGCTTTTATCAGCATTTTGTACTCTTAACTCCAAACCCAATGTTTCCTAGTTCTAGTTGCTCGGGTCACCCACTTTATTAATAAAGTCTGAGTCCTTTAATGGAGTCTAGGTGTAACTCTCTAGTATGGATGATGCCTAAAGAAGTTAATCTAGGAAGGGCAAGGGCCTCACATTCATAAATGATATGCTTCGCCGTTTCCTCTTGCATGACATTTCCTGCAGATAGGGTCTTGCTGAAACAATCCCATTTTATGGAGGTGCTTTCTGAAATAATAGTGCCCAGTTATGAAGCCTATGATTAAACGTATCTTCTGCCTAGAGCATCTTAGAATTTCAGAGGCAATCCTCGCTGATGATCCACAGATGATTCTGGTCAGAGAGTCAGTCATGCTAGCGATAGCTTCTGACTTTCACCAGAAGAATATGGTTTGGAGGTCACTTCTACCTCCTGTGAAGGATTCATTCCTGCCCCTTCACTAGATTGCCTCTGAGTTCCCTTGTCTTTCTCAGCAAGGTCTATTTCAGAGGTACCTGATACTTTATAGTTCGAATAGGTCTGCATTGAATCCACTAACAGCATTGAACCAAAAGTCAGAGCACTTACTATTCAGCTGCCAGCTTGGCGTGTATGCCTGATATTCAATTGTAGCTTAGTTTGACCATTGAATAAGACTTTTATCTAATATATGTTTGAACACATTTTATTTTGCTCATAAAAATTAAACAAAAACTAAAAAAACTGTGTTTGACACATGCAGTTGGTTGGGAGGAATCCCAGTAAATCAAAATATTAAATTTTTGAAAATTTTTTTCAGAAAATATTTAACATTCTCAGAGAAACAAGCAATTTCCAATCAAGACAATAGAAATTAAGAATAAAGTTATAATTACATCTTAAGTATTTTTTGGAAGTCTTCTGTAAGTTATTATATACAATTGAAAGACGAAAACATTATTCAAATCAAATTGAGAATGTTGATTGTTGATGTGCTGACTCAAATTTAATAGTCCATACAGAAGAAAATTATTTTTCACGGGTTAACATTGCATTCATGTATGGCTAACTTTTTAAACAATGACAATTTTATATAAACATCTATAAGTTAAATACTGATCTCCCAACATTAAATTTTCAAAATATTAATTTAGAAGTAAATATAATGAATTATTTGAAAGACTTGTAGAAATATAATAAATTAATGAAAGAATTTAATTTAAATATTTATAATTTAAAACAGACATAAACAAGGAAACTAAAACCTTAATGAAATTTAATTCTGAAATGCAGAGTTAAATGAAATTTGATAATTAAATGCAATAACAAAAACTTTTGATCTTGAAGAAAAACTTTTGAAATGTTTCATTAACAAATTTACAGGTAACTATCATGTAACACAGTAGTTTGGTTTGTGTCACTCCAAACTTACTGAGATTTTTTTAAGGTGACTTTTTGCACATGAGGGTTAATTAGATAGATTTAAAATTTGAACAGGATTTCAAACTGCTACATATAATTATGAGTTGGGATTCAAATCCACAAATTGTTGAATTGATAATCAGTGTTAACTATTTGGCAGCCAGTTGGGCTTTATGACATAATATACACTTCTGCCACCATAAATACAAGACCCTGAAGGAAGCATGAAAATAACACGAAATTTACATGCATTAGCCGAGATGAGATATGCAAATGATTAGAATTTCAGCACAGATATATATCACAAGTGCCTGTGGCACTACTTCAAAGCGTTATTTAAGGCGGGGAGATTTCAATGATTTCAAGTTCAGCAATCGTGTTTTTCTTGAGGTTTTAAAAAAAAATTTACCAATTATAACTAGTAGATAACAGCGATCATTTTTTTTATCAAGTATCAGAATACGACACAGGAAGGATAGAGGCCTACCGAGATTGTCAATTATTTTTCAGAGGAATCAGTACTTCTATTGGACTAAACCAAACAACTGTAATGCAGACATGAAAATACCGACAATGCGTACTAGAGCAGTATGAGAGTGATATCCAATACTGCTCCATACCATAATACCTGGTGCCACATTGGTCCTGCATGTTTTATGTCATTTTTCAGTTCAGTTTTATGTCCTTTTTTGCTTATTTTAATATTGTACAACAGTACAACTCAGAATATAATTTTAGAAGGAGGGCTGATAATCATTACTTTCAAAGTGAAGCCATTTTTGAGTAAGAAAAATAAACATGTTAAAAAAACTGAAAAGCAATTTATATTAATCACATATCTTCTATTTTGAACTGTTTGAAGATTAATAGTTTCCATAAAATTATAAAAAAATAAATATTATTTAAAAATCTTCATACTGATTCATGAAAATGAAAGTTTATACTTCCCAGAAGTACATTATCCAACATCACTGAAAAAATCTCAAAATCATTTAATAACTGAGAAAATAGTAATAACTTAATAAATTATTAAAATATTCAAGTCTAAAAATAATGAAAATTTCTATACATATTCGTTTTTGAAGTTATTCAATTTGTTTTAACAAAAATAAATTCTAAATTTCTCTATCATCTACGAACATATGCTTTACAGTGTTACTAAATTTTCAAATTAAATTGATATAAATAAATGAAATTTAAAATATATATGGCCAGGTTCCGGAAGTTAGTATGACGATAAAATGCACCAAACTGGTTTACTGCGTCAGAATGTTTTCTTGAGTTGGTATGATGCAACTTATTTTTTAATGTAACCTAATACGAGCATGCACAAAATTTGTTATGAGTTTTTATAACCCTTGAAGCATTTTTTATTTATGGCTGAAATTTAAATTGTTTTGAAAGTGTGTCAAAATGAAATTTAAGTATTTGAAATTGTTTTGTTTTGAAATCCACACCAAATTATTTGAAGTATTTGAAGTTCATATCAAATTAAAAAATTTTCTTATATTAGTGTGTAGGAGGAGGGAGTGGATAGTGATAAACTGAATTTACATTTTTTTTTAAATTCTACAAGTGATGAAGTGAGTATTTTTATTTTTTGTGTCATTTGTGATTTAAATCGCTGTTATGTAATAATTTATATAATTTATTGAATATTGTGCAAAAACGTGTATAATAAATAAAAATTATACCATGAATTGTAAGGCATAAATAAGAATTTTCATAAAAATGCTAATAATTCAGAAACAAATTTTTTTCATAAAACTGCATGTTATTTATGTAATAGATTTAGCTTTACTGCCCAGTTTACTCCAGGACTAGATTGCTCAGCACTGAATTTTTTTTAATGGGGTGCCACTTCCAGGTTAATTAAATCCCCAGTTTTTATAAAGAATGTTTGTTATTTACATTACTGATAAAGTTTTATTCCTCGGCAGTCACCTGCTATAAACTGAAATACATTTAGTTTCATACTTGTTTATTATGAAATCTTTGTAAAATTAGTTTCTAGTGATAAGCATTTTAATACTTCTGTAGCGAGAAATTATAATGAAATATTCAAAATTTTGATATATATATTTGAAATTTAAAATAACGTGTGATTGCAAAGTTTAAGTTTGAGCACAAACGAAATTTTGAAATTGGATACTGGGTGCAGTGACGTAATTTAGGTTGTTAAGAAACTATGAAGTGCTTGGCACAAAAATTGGAAATCCTGCCAAACCCACACAAACTCATAGGATTTTACCATATATATACAGTATTTTTAAGAGAAATTTAAGCATACTAATATTTTATCAATAATATTTCAAACTTTTTCATTCAAATATCTGTCACAAAATTACACAAGACCACCAATTAATAAAATTTCTTAAAAAAGTAAAAAGATAATTATCCTTTATTTTCCTTGAAAACTTCTGATACATAATTTCTCATTGAAATAGGTTTGTGTGAGTGAAGTTTTGAGGATTTTATCCTATTCACTCTCAACTACTTTTAATTTATGAATAGAATCATTGACAAATTTGCATAAAACTTATGATGCAGATGACCCTCCAAATTTTTTCAGGGAATTTATACATATACAATGGATTGACCAAATTAAGATTTTAATTCGTCCGTTCCGACACTAATCTTTAGTTGATTTTTAACACATGGCTCACTAGCTTTCTGAAATTTCCAGTTTGATGCTCCTAAAAGTCAAATAAAGAGTATAAAATGTTGGTAAAGAATGAACCGGTAACTACCAAGTCTTCTTCCAGGAGCTCATTCCAGTTGCCATCTTTTATGCGATACAAAAGTTTCACCATACCATCACAAAAGCTTATCATTACTATGATTTGGAAAGTTCTGTTGAGGAAATCCCAAGCTTATTTCCTAAAATCATGTCACTAATAAATGTTATCATTCAAGCTATCTAAATGTAGTTTCTTCATCAAGAAAATTTTTCCAAGTATTGCTCCAGGTCACTAACCTCCTACGCCAATTTTATTTGATCTCCATTATATCATTTTAAAAATCTTTGTTTTCTTTTAACTTCAAAAGAGAAATGTTTGATTTTGATCTTCAAGTCAGTTAGATTGTTGTACATGGGATATTAACTATCCATGGCAATATTTTACAATTACATAGGTTCCATTTTATTACAATTGAGAAAATCGGTCTTATTTCAAATTGATTATTTACTCTTTAATCCAAATCTCTTACTTAAACATTATGAATAACAGTTTTAGAAAACTTAAGGATATTGCTTATTCCCTTTTCAATATATTTTCCAGAACCTTTATAAAACCAAATTTTCAAATCTCAAAAATTTGTCTGAATAAATTTAATTAGAAGTAATTTATACAACATCATGAATTACTTCTAAAAAGATAAACTGAAATTTTCTTTATAAAAATTATTGATCACTTTTTCCTAATGCAAAATTATATTTTGCAGATGATTTGAAAGAAAAACTACAATAATTTTACACATTCAGATGATTTTCAATACAAAATAAATGTTCTCATATTTATCTAACAATGAGATTTCAAAAAATTATTCGTTTTGTGAAACTCAGTTTTTTCAAATGAGGATTTATTTAAAAAATATAACTCTCATGTCAATAGTTGTAGAATTATTCAATTCAAACATTAACTCACAATTATTAAATTCAAATTTATATAACACATTCAGTGCGTTATTTAAATGAAATGAAAAATAATCAGTTGTTGTGGATGCAATCTGATCTTTAATATTTATCTGCTTGTTAAGAAAAATGTATACATTTACTGAAATATTTATTTCAAGAGGTAATATCATATCTTAAAGATTATTGGATACAATGGTGAATCTGAGAGGTAAGTATAAAAATACTTTTTTTCTTCAAGAGTGAAGCTCAATTATCAAAAGTATAGTTACACAGTCACAGTTGTCAATTGCAATAGGCTCTAAAAATTCAGACTAGAAAACTCAAATCCCTTTTACAAATTTAAATTTTATACTTAAATTCGCTTGATTTTTAACTTATTCATTACAGTAATAGTGAGGACATCTAGGTAATAAATTAATAAAGAATATGTTTAGTAATATGTTATATTTTTACAGCTATTCAAGTTCATAAGTTTTATGCATTTTTATCTTTAGATACCTTATTACATTATTTTTTTCTAAAGTAAGAAACAACTGCTTTACTGAGTATGACAGATATACTGGCTTGTTATGAAAAACTTGCTGTCACTGAAAAGCTCAGTTCTGAAATAAAATCAAGAAATACACAAATTTATAATAATGACAAAATCGTTTATGCATATGCTTATTTTAAAACAATTTTTTAATATAATTAAATGACATATTTACTTACAGCATTATAAGAGCTATTCCTTTGAAGATCATAAACTTGGGCAACAATGACATACTAACTTTACACAGTCGATTTGCATCAACTCATAAAAATGTTTGTTAGTTGTTCATGCAAAATTGTTTGTATGTACTTTAATAATATAATTTAGATTTTGCTATATTTTTTCTCTACTTCAAATTTTGGTTCCTTCAATGACTGCATAATCTGAAGCTGTAATAGATATTTTGCTTCGATTTCACATGTTTCATAAAAAAAATTTTCTTGTGGTAGCGACAACCATTACCCTTAGCAACCACACAAAAAAGACAGAACAATGTATATAGATATATATTTTAAAAATTATTACAGGCTGGGAATTTATTGTCATTCTATGTTTCATCTTAGTTGTGCAAATAAAACAATTATATATGTAAATAAATTATTCCTTATAATAGTGTTAAATGTAAGCAAGCTTTACATACACAGTAATGTTTATTGTTAGTGATTCAGACAAAATTACTTGTATGTACATTAATTATTTTATTTAAATTTCGTTATATTTTCTTCACTACATTAAAATTTGGTTCATTCATTAAATGCATAATCTGAAGTTGTAATAAACATTTTCCTTTTATTTTATACGTTTCATAAAATCCTTTTTTCTCTTATTTTATTTTGCATGTTCTACTGAATTAGTTTAACTCTCTGCTTCTATCAATTGCAGTCTTTGAAAATGTCAATAAATCTGCAGGCATTTTAAGATATCAAATGAAAAACTAATGTTTTTTTTAAAAATACCTTAAACTAATTATACTGAATGTAATATATAAATTAATTATACTCAATGTAGTATAATATTTATTCAAAATAACAAAAGAAAAATAAATAGAAGACCTTGTCAACTGACAAATTGATATATAAAATACTTAATATTAATCACTAAGATTTCTTACATTTGATACTTCTTAAAGAAATTAATACTTATTGAATACTCATTTGCAGTTTCATTGCCAAGCATTAATTACAAGATCAACATTCTGCAAGATTTCAGTTATATTTCAAAAGGAAATAAGTTGTCAATGAATGATATTACGAGTTCAAAATCAGCTCAAATCATTAATCATTATGAAATAGTGTGTATGTATATACGAGGTTTGTCCGGAAAATACGTATAAAAGTTGAATAATAACTTTATTTTACAATTATTCACGTATTACAATATGGTCTCCTTCAAAGTACTCACCCTGGGACGAGATACACTTCTGCCAACGCCGTTTTCACTGTTGATAATATTGATGAAAGTCTTCAGTTGTGGTGCTGTACAGTTGCTGTGTTGTTTCTGCCTTCCACATCTCCCAAGTGCCGCCCCCGAAGCCCCATTTTGCATTTAGGGAACAAGAAGAAGTCACAAGGGGCTAAATCGGGTGAATAAGGTGGGTTGTCTGTAACGGAGATTAAGTTTCGGGCCAAAAAGTCACCCACAACGAGCGTCGTGTGAGCGGGCACATAGTCGTCATGAAGCATCGACCTGCCCCCATTTGCCAAATCGGTCGAACTTGGGCCACACAAGCTCTGAGATGTGTCAAAAGTTCAACGTAAAAATTTCCGTTCACTTTCTGGCTCTGTTCCTCAATCAGAGAGAGCTCTATGTCGACGGCAGGTGAAAAAGAATAACTTACATCAAGCAGCCGCACACTCCTACTTACACACAGAGTGGTCTGACTCGAACTGAGCGTTGATGGGATTGGTTACAGCAGTAGTACCACCTGGCGATGACTGCAAACAGTAAAATTAAGTTATTATTCAACTTTTATATGTATTTTCCGGACAAACCACGTATATTATTAAACAGTATCATTTTTTCACATGGTTTAAAAATATTTATGTTAAATGAAATCATTTTCTGTGAGAAAGTTATGTTTCATAGAAAGTTATTGTTAATAAACTAGTTGGTGTAAACAACAAAAACATTACTTCAAAAATTATTAAATAAAATTAATTTAGAAAATCCCATTAAAAGAAAATGGATTTGTTTTATTTTATATCTGTGAACATATCTATTTAAATTATCATTGAAAAAATGCATCTGGTAAATTTTAAATGTTAAGTAGACAGAACTAATAAAGCACTTTTAAAACCATTATTAGGATATCCTTTATTATTTGATACAGTTGATTAGTTTGTAATTTTATTTTTTGCACTTGAGGGCTAATTAGACCTAGTTTTAAGTGGATTCTGAACCACTATTACAAAAGTCCAAGGTGGGATTAGAACTCGCAAACTAGTAAAATAAAGGCCAGACTGCTAACTGGTCAAAAGCTTGAAACAAGATTCAAACTCTGAACTACTAAACTAAAGACAAGAGCACTAATCATGACAGCTCTATTCTTCATAGTTGAATGAAAACCTTTATTTGTAATAGCTAACAAAATAACATGATGGAAATAATCATTAAAATGAAAAAAATACTAGTATATGATTGGGAATTCATTTACGCATTACAATATGTCAGTCATTATGTCACATATAACATATCCATTAGTCTTCTGGACTATGAGGGGATAAATGCTGGATCAGAAACAGTCCTCTCATAAACATCTGCTGGACAACAGTGGAGCTTGCAATGGATATTCAGTATAAAAGTGCTCTTATTATGTAGATAGCAACTAATTAAAAATTATCATCCTAAAATGATACTTAGACTATTCTAATGGAATATTTGAAGGAAGAAATTGCTTCCTTATTTGCCATAAAAGAACAATGTTAGTCCTCCTGTCCTGTATTAGTCTTTATACAGATTCCCATTTAAAAAATAAATAAAAAATATTGACTGACCTCAAATCATTTTAGGTTCTACTTACAGAAACAACAAGGTTAATTACATAATACTGTAAAATCCTACGTAAGAGCAATGAGAAAGAAAAAATTTTCATTAAAAATAAAGTGATAAGTAAACCAGAATTTCTTAATGACATCCAAAGAATGTAAATCTCAGGGCACAAATCCTCATCATGCCAGCTTCCAATTAATTAAGATAGGAATCAAAGGATGTATGAACACTACAATCAACAATATAGATTCAAGTTTCTATCCAACATGGAGGAAATAGTTTTTACCAATGCTTCTTTCTCAGAGAAAAAGACAGTTCTAAAATACTATTGTGACGAACACTATTTCTTTCAGGAGTAATCAAATGGCACTTTTCAACAGGTAAGACATTCGACATCCTTCTGAAATAGCCTATTTTAAAAAATGGAAAGTATAATGTACATATTGTACTGATATGAATTTTTCTTTTCTTTGCTCAATTTGCCCACATGTTCATCAATATAAATTATACGTTTATAGTAAATGCTATTTTTTTTTTTCAATTTTGGTGTAAGTAAGCTATGTGATTTAAAATGGTTAATTTTAATGAAATTTTTTTTCACTTTTTTATCATCTAACAAAAAAACTAGAAAACACAAATACTGTAAACAATATTCAAGATTTTACAATAAACATTTTTGGGTTAAGAGTAAAATCCAGTACTACTTGGTTTGGCGATACATTTTGGTAATCCTATCTTTGTATAGCTTTTGTGTAGTTGCCATTTTGTTAGTTATATCTTGGCATCAAAAAAAAACCACTAAAGAATCTCAAGAGGTACCCAATTCTAAACTTTAATTCGATTTTTTTTCATCAGTCAGCTTATGATTAATATAGTTTAATATGTTTTATTTTCCAAGTTTCCAAATCATTTTTATACAAGTTAATAATCTGAAGAGCTGAAATCATAAGCTCAGTACTTCCATTTCCAATACAAGTAAGAAATTCTCTTCTTATCATTCATTTGATGTAAACTTTTCTGATTTAAATTCATATTTAAAAAATTTTCTCCCTACAGTAAAAACAATTTAAAAGAATTAATTTCTCTAACTCATTGTCAAATAAAAAAGATTTAAGCCAATTTAAAGCTACCAAATTAAAATTTTGACCAAAAGAAAATAAAACAACACAGGCTAAATGTTTTTGCTAATGAAAGTCAGAAGTCAAATTTATAATTTGTTGATAATTCACATCTTCACAAGGTTAATGGGCAATGGACATTTTACAAAGACTTACTTCAGAAGCTCACATAATTTTCTACAAACCTGTTGGCTCCAAACATTGAAACATAATAAAAGTTGATTACAAACATTGGACATAATACCATTTTTCTCAACAAACACTGAATAAAAAGGCCCTTTTTTAAGACAACATAGAACTCATTATAGAACTAAAGAGAATACTGTAGAAAACTAGGGAATTTATATAGAAAAATTATTTTTTCTCTTCATGATAAAATATAAGCATACAACAAAGGTAACTCTTTTAAAATTTTAAACATCAATGAAAATATAATAACAATTATGTTGAAATACTTCAATTGTGATAAAAAAAATAAATAAAACCTTATGAGTTACTCATATTCCTTGGCAACTCTCTGGATATAGTACAGCTGATTTGACTATTTATAACCTCACGATTCATGTATTTTAAGACTATCCACCATAGTAACAAAATGATTTAAAATTAATGAAGAATATATAAGTTGTATGCATTGTAAATAAAATCACAATCCCACTTTCGAAATCTTAAAAATTTCCCTGATCCATAACACTTTAATTTGTAAAACCAAGAAATATGATAAATGATTAATTTCTTACTCATAACAAATTAAAGGATGCTTATCTAAACGCTGCATAGACAAAGTATTTTACAAATTTTAGCCATGAATTCCCAATAAAAATTGGCAAAATTAATCACATATCTTTATTAAGTTTTACAAAATTCAAATTTTAATGCAGATGAGAAATATTGGAGGTAATCAGCTTATTATATAAAGAATAAATTAAGTGCATTTGAAGTAATAAATAATATTCCTATTTGAAGTTACTGTTCTTGGTTTGTTATCTGAAGCAATAAATTTTACAAGACAAATAACATAATTTTGTCAAGTAATTATTATATAAGCAATTGTAAACACTTTAAAATGAAAATAAAAATAATTCTATACTCAAAACTCTCAAAATAATAAACTACGTTTAATCATAAATGAAACAAATGACAAAAACATTTCGAAAATTGAAACATACTTCTAAGACAAACTTTATTTCAGTAAAACAAATACTGAGAAAATTTTCGAACAGATTTCCCAGATAATGTATATGATTCAGATTATATAAAAAAATAAAAGCGAAACTTGAAATAATATAAAATTTACCTTGATAACAAAACACCTTTTGAAGAAAACCGCGATGCATATCATAACCGTTCCAATACTGAATTTTAATAAAGCATTTTATTGGTGGAGAGAACACAGTCCAATCTAATATGAGTTCAATGAAGAAAAAATCACATGATCAAAAGTAGGGATGGGAAGAAATACCTGTAACAAGTATTTCGTAATCAGTATTTGAATGTAACAAACTGAAATCAGTACTTTTTGTTCCTAATACTCAGTATTTCGAGTAACAAAGTCGACGCGAGTTCGAGTATCCTCACACAGTTGCAGGTACAATGTACTTGATCAGTTTCAAACATGGAGGAAAGAATATAAGAGGAGTATTTCTAACCGCGAAATATCATGAGCGCCGGTGAAGTAGGTAGCAGACGATACCGCGCCCACTCTGTCTTTCAAGAGAAACAGTACTTTTTTTTTAATGAGGACACAGTATAGGCAAGCTTTATTTTCATTTAAATTGCACACACCGAGATAAAAGGGATCTAAATTACTTACTATTTTTTTAAATTATTTTTATTGATAGTTTTGTGTTTATTTTGTATTTTTGGAAATTATTAATATTATGTATTTCAATAAAGAAATTTTAGGCGTATTATTCACCTTATTGACTTTGAGATAAACACTTGAATATTTTGACTTAAGTTAAATATCATACTATTATATTTATAATCTTGAAAAATGTCGATTTTTCTTTACTTTGTTGATATTTAGTGGCAAAGTTTTCTACCCATGTTATTACCTGTAATTTTATCCATGCATAAAATATTCTGCTATTTGGTTATAACTTTTCCCTTTATAAGAAAGAATTATGCTTCTGTATGTAAATTTATTTATATCTATACAGTAAAAGTATTTTTCCTTTGGTGTATTTTTATTCCGATATTACAAAAAAAGAGTTTTTATTATCAATAATTTGTAAATGAATTTCGTTGAATAATGTAAAGTAAAAAAAATTTAATATAAAGTCAACTGTAAAAAACTTAATAATAGAACTAAATAAAATATTTTTTTATCTAAAATTGAATTCCTAAACTTATAAAATTAATCTCCATTTAATTAATATTTTTACGGATGAAATTTTTCGTTTAAAATGATTATTCAATAAACATTCATTAAAATAATTTCTGTTTAAACAATGAAATTTAAATAAGTATATTTTCTTTCAAATATTTCAATTCAACAAGAGGCTAAATAGTAAAGAACAGGTTTTAGTGTAATGTTTTGGCAGACAGAGAGGATATGGCACATTCGTCAAGCGCTGACCAATAGGACGGCTCCACTTATGTTCCTTCCTCCATGGTTTCAAAGACAGAGCGAGTACGTGTATACGTGCCTGTTACAAAGTAATCAGCGAGTACGTTAGTACGTGCTTGTCATAAAATAATCAGTGAGTACGTGCCTTTTACAAAGTAATCAGCGAGTACGTGCGTACGTGACTGTTTAAAAAAGTAATTAGTGTAGTTACAGTGTACTTGACTGAATGTAACAAGTACAGAAGAGCCAATGACAGAGCGAGTACAAGTAACAATGTCATCGATATATCGATACAGACGGATGAATTATGAGATTGTGGTAGCTTCTTATGGTAGGAAAGCTGGGTGGGAGAAGGGAAATGACAGTTGGTTTAACTGGTAAGTAGAAGAGGGATACTTGGGAATTGAAAGATCTCTTTGGATTGGAGAGGGAAACATTATAAATTTATGTTGCGAAATAAAATACGCATGTATAATTGTTTCGTTTTGGTCAATTAAATAAATAAGTTGAGAAAACCAATAATCGTGGCACATCTTTTTAGTGATTATCATTCTTTTTCAATTATATCACGTTTTTTTAAATATAACAGAAGAATGGAATTCTCTTTTTTTTGTATTTAGCAATTTTTATTAACTTTTATTTCTGTTATTATTTCTTTTAAAAATTTTATTTTATTTTATGAACATATATAACATATTTATTTAAACATTAAATTAGGTCAGATTTCTGAAACTAAAAAAAAATATTTAAATTAAATCTGCTTACATATTTCCATTGTTATTTTTACTATGAATATTTTTTATTATAATTCCGTATAAATATGTTTATTTTTTATTCAACCATATTAAAATTTCACAATATTTTACTGTGAATATATAGAATTTAAACTTTAAGAAAAAATGTTCTTTTATATTTTTTCCATATGATTTATTTTTATTCAGATAATGAGAATGTTAATTTAAACCTAATAAAGGTAGTTTATTCATTTTAGTTTAAAGTTTTGAAATGAAAAAAAGCTTTAATTAAGTTAATTTTTACCTCATCTTTATTTATACCATCATGTGTTACCGTCATGTTTATTTCTTAAATTATGTAAGTAAAGATTCATGTAAGTAAAATATATGTATCTCTGTTCCTCCATTTTTTAAACATTATTTCTCAATATTTTACCTTAAAACATTATAACATTTAGATTGTTGTTAAAACTGTTTTATGTTTTTTGATAGTTATTGAAATTTTATGCAACTATATCTAATATAAAATAATTATGTGTGTGTGTTTACTTAAACATTATTAATACAGTTTTAATTGCAAAGCTAGTATATTTAACAATAAATTAATTAAGTTTCAGGAAACTGAAAAAGGATATGAGTTAATGTAGTTTTTATTTTAGAAAAAACTTGCTTATCTACTACAAAAAAATATAAACAAATAAACGACTTTTATAATATAAATTACTATCAATTATACATAAAAACATTTTACTATGTTTGTCTCGTTAATGTTCAATTATTGAAAAATAAAGAATATTTAATTTAAGTTGATTTTTTTGATTAATTACTGTATATTTGTAAGTAAACTTAAAATAAAACCTCTTTCTAATTGATTAAACTTTCCACTTAACAATTCTTTGCAAAATATTTACCAGTAAATTATAAAAATTCTTTTATATAATTGGAAGTCTTACTAAATTCTAATAAAAATAAAGCTGATTAAGTTGAATAACTGAAATTAAATTATCTCATCTAATTTTATAATTTAATTAACATTGGAAGTCTTTGAAAATTACTATTGAGTAATTGGAAAATTTACTTAGAACAGATATAAATTCTGTAAACAAATATAAATAATAAAATGTCATGATTTTTATATTGAATGAAATACGTTTAAGAAAATTTAAAAATTTAGAATTTTTTACAAAAAATGGTTTGTAGATAAATAACTTATATTTCTTTGCCTCATACTAGAAATTAAAGCATTACAAGAAAAACAGAAACTTGAAATTAATAAAATGTTGCATAAATAATAAAAATAATTTTTTATAGATCGTTTTATTAATATTTAAGGGAATGCTTATTTATAAATGATAATAATTTAAATTAACATTAATTATATTAATTAATTTTATGGAGTAATATAAAATATTATTGATCTACTTATTTAGTTTTAATTAATTATTAATTTAGTTTTTATTCAATTTATTTTTAAATTTTTAAAATCTTATTCATTATATTTTAATCCGATAGATGGCAGTACAAAAGAATTTGTAACAAGTACAAAATGTAATCGATAAAATACTTGTTACTCTAAAAATAACTGTACTTAGTACGTACTAAGTACAGGAAAAGTAACAAGGTCCCATCCCTAATCAAGAGTATATTGAATACACCTTCCATCGCATTTCACTCTCATTGATTGTTCATTTGCGACTGGCCGAACAAAGAACAATTTAGTTTACCTTTTGTTCTTTTTTTATTCTCTTGAAATGATTATATTCTTTCCGTAGTTGTTAACGTTGCATATATGAAATAGATAATAAGAAAACTGATTTTTATAAGATGATTTTATTTCTAATATTGGATTTTATAAAATAATTATATTTTTCATAAAGTTTCTTGGAGCATAAGATGAATTCAAATCTCATATAAATTTTATTAATCATTAAAAATAAATTATATCTTCTTTTAATCAATAATTTGCTTGAAAACTTTAAAAATATGTAAATTTAACATATGATTTTTGCTTAATTATTTTATTTTATTTAGATTTTAGGACAATAAATTCAGTCCTACAATAAATAATACTAAGCAATTATAATATTAGCGTCAAACAAAGTTTGAATTTCCCTTGGCAATATTTATATATTTTACTAATAAACATTAATGTGAAAAAGAATTCTTTCCCAAAGAATAAATGATATGCATAGCAGAAATTATTATTTCTTCTCTATATATTTACCCAAATAGCAAAATATCTTGGCCCTATATTTGCTACTCGTGGCTTTGCCTAGCTCTATTATTAGCCAAACCTAGATGGTCTACATTTCATTATATAGGATCAATGTTGGTTGCCAAGATAGGACCAAGATTTGCTCCCGAAATTGATCCAATTTAGGCAGCCAAGTTAGGACCTATATTGGCTTATTGGTGATAAAAGGATAATGATAAGAGGATTTTATTTTGAATTACTGAATTAAAAGGAAGCTTTTGTAAACTAATGCAATAAATATGCATTTTTTCATTTAAAGCTGTATACTTGCACATTAAATGAGTAAAATAATTCTCATGCTTAAAATGTATTATTTTGCCTTCCATTTTGAAAAGTAACAAAAGTGACAAATTTGTTATTCTTTAAAGCAACATTTAAATAATTTAGCAAAATTTACAAATTATATTATTGTTCCGTCTCGGAATATTAGCTGCAGTGCAACTGTCTTAGTGTGGCACAAATATATAAACAACCAGAAGCCACAGATGCTCTTTAACGAATGTAAATTTTATTGCTTTTTCAGTGGATTGTATATTTAAGTTAAGTGAAGAAGTTCTTGCAATTAATTATTTTATTTTCAATATCGAAACATTCATAATCACGGCTTTAGTCGCTGCTGCAATTACATGTAGAGACGTTTATATGAATGATTTATTAAGTGGAGATGATAGTTTGGAAAAGGTTAAGGATTTACAATTACAGCTTATAAACCTTTTAAGGCGTGGTGGAATGGAGCATCATAAATGTATTTCCAATTATCCAGAACTGTTACTAGAGGTTTCAAGTTCAGATTATTAATTTAAAGAAACTTCTCATCAAATCCCTAGTAGAAATTAAACACCGGGGAGGTGATTGAGTGATCGTAAATTGTAGGCTCCAGGAAAACTGATGAATTTCTCACTTTCTGGAACGTTCGCTGCACCTTCGATCGGGGAAAAACTCCTCGCTGGTACTGGAGACCAGACTCCTAAATTCCTTAATCGGGAACAGTCTCTGACAGTCACTCGATAAGGTCGACGATCCTCTCCAGACTGCACTGGAGCATCAGGGTGGTCAAACTCGAGGCCTGGTGTCTCTCTGTGTCTCGATTCTTTCTCAGACTCTTCGCTCCGTCGCTGGGAATTGTCCGCTCCGGGACCTGTTTCAGAGAAGTATCAGGAACACAACACATAAGTCGAAGCTCTCTTCTGACCCTACAAGGGCCTGCTATTTATCTTAAACTTTCCCCCAACATCTGGCCTCCAGTAATCTCCAGATCCATCTTCTAATGTAACTTTTTGACCTCTATTCCGATTCGGTTTTTGGCCTCTCCACCGATTCGAATCATAATGAGTGAAGAAGCAATAAATTCTTCGAAAGCACACGACCCATTCACTAGGTGATTCCAGCTAAATTCAAAGAATTATATTGGTCATAAAGGATATATATATATATATATATATATATATATATATATATATATATATATATATATATATATATATATATATATATATATATATATATATATATATATATATATATATATATATATATATATATATATATATATATATATATATACCTTATATCCATAAAGGATATCCTTATATCCCTTAAGGATATATATATATATATATCATTTGTAAGTAATGCTTTTTTATCAGAAAAACTGCAAACGCGATGTACCCTTTTACATATAATTAAAATTTTGAAAAGGAATTACAATATATTAATAAATCGCAATTTATTTAGGTTGTTGAAATTCATTTAATTGTATAAATATTGAAAAACTACAACATTAATGAATCTTGAAAATTGATTTTTAAGTTAGTTAAATAATCTATTTGAGTAATTTTAAAGTGATATAAATATAGAAAAAAAGGAATATTATCGATATTTGATGTTTATATGTGAACTATTTAATCGAATATTTTTCAAACCATCGTATGATTAGTTAAGATGCTTAGCCCCGAAAATCAGAGAAAATTCATTATTGTAATATAATATGAAAATCAGATATAATTTTAGGAAAAATAGAATGCCTGTTAAATTTTATACAATATATCAACTAAAACAAAAAAAAATTAATTTATTCAGTATTTGTGATTTAGGTTCTGCTCATATTTTAAATAGTCTTTGAAAAAAATTGGAAAATTATTTTCTGTTAACAGCTGTGAAGGTAAATAAATTAAACATTTATGAAACACGCAACTTTTTAATAATTTATATCACTGCGAATTTCTTTCTGAATGTATATTTCCTAAAGTAAATCTTCTAAAGTAAATCTTATTTTAAGATTTATTTTAATATCGTATCTTTTTCTTTTGAAAAATAATTTAAAATAAGGCAAAAATATTGCTTATTCAAAAGTAAATTTTAATTTTCAGATTTAAGAGAATTACAATTAATCTTGTAATACTCTATAAAGATATAAACACCATAAACAAGAATATTTAATAATTAACTGTGACTATCAGAGCTGATTAAATTCATTTAACATGACAGTAATTTTTTTTATTAGATTAAGGACATCAACAGTTTTTAAATATTGGATCAAATTTGGACCTCAAAATCTACCTTACTCTTGCGAAAACTTATAGTAAAAGATACGATATTAAAAACAAAGATACATGAAACTACAGTTTTCTAGAATGAGTGTTCATAATATATAATCATTTTTGTAATAGATGGAGTAATAAAGTAAAAAATTGTGCTTATTTCTAAACAATAAAGAGTGATTAAAAAAAACAAATAATTTTCCTTGCTTTGGATGAGTACAAATCTTTAAACGTTTATTCCAATTTTAAGATTTATTTTATTACATAGTTCATTCCACACTTTTTAAGAGTTTGAAATTAAGTACGGAATTTAAATTCTTTTTATCATCTGAAATTTTATTAATTATTGGAATATATGAAGCTTCAAATAAAAGGCATGTTAAATTGATAAAATAAGAATAAATTATTAACATGATTTTAGATAAAGTAAATTGATGGAAGATAAGAGATTTTATTTTTGTTAGAAGTAGTTCGATAACAGATCTACTTTGATTACAGAATTTATTCCATGCAAATTTTATGCAATTTAAAAGAAAAATAATTTTTACAATCATTCTGTCCTTAATAGCTTATGAATGAAAAATATTTAATTTTTTTATTAAATAAAAAAATTGAATACATGTATCATTATAATAAGCGATTTTAAATATTATTGCATTAACTCTTGCTTTTGGATTCATAAAATTTATTAGAGTTTTCCACATTTGCTTAAATTGATTTCCTCTCCATCAACGGATTCCTTGACTTGGTCCGTCAAACCCTTGGAGATAAGCGACAACAACAACATTTGATTACATTATTACACCCGCCCTACTAGGTAATGTCATCGGTCACTCTCCTTTTCAGACAACCCCTTTAGGTCTATATTGAATAAGAGCCCTCGTCAAAATATACCAAGTACGGTTACAGTTTACCTTGACAACACCACTTAGGTAAAACTCTTCATCACGCATGTATTAAAACTTTTTGTTCCTAGGAACGGCAAAAATGTTTAAGAAAGGGGATTTTTCCACATGCATTGTAAAGTTTCTGTTTTTGTTAATGGCAACAACAATGGATTTTGGGAGACAAAATATGCGCATGCAAATTAGGACAAGTCGGATCTTTTTTTCAGCGATTTGATTGGTTGTTAGTGATGTCATTCACGTGTTGAGTAGTCCTTTTACTGAATTGAATTTTTCTATTGGTCAAATAAAATCGCACTACTAGGGATTGGCAACACTAGGGCAGCTCACTTGTAATTAGGGATGGGGCTTTGTTACTTTCCCTGTACTTAGTCAACACCCCCTAGAATACAAGGCCTGGGCGCAAGAATTATGAGTCATCAAGAAAAGACCTGTTAAAATCTTCGCCGTCGCTGTTACATCGTCAAAAGATAAACAAAACTAGCGTGTGTAAAACCATCAAATATCTAGTTACTTTTTTGTGTCTTAAGTAAAATATCACATTGAATTTAACAAACCAAAGTTTTTTTTTTACCTTTAGAAAATTTGATTACATCTGTTAAAGTAATAAACTTAAAGAATTAGTTCATTTTTTAAAGGTAGAACAATTTTACTTAATATAAATAAAGGTAGAACAATTTTACTTAATATATATATTTTTATTTATTTTTTTTAGAAAAATAGTAAAATTTATAAACAAAGAGTTTAAAGTTGTTAACTTTTTTATTTTTCATTAAAGTAGTTATATGAAATTTAATATTAGAATTTTAATATCATAACTATATCAAACAGCAATTTCCTCGATTATAAAACAAGAAGTACATTACACTAAAATTAAAACGTAAATTTAAGTTTAAAATATTTATAAATTCAAAAAAATATACACATTTTTATATTGATTATCCATCATAGTATAATTAGACACAATTGAAAAACATTCACGAGGAATATAAATTTAGTTTTATAAATAGAATTGCGTATATATAGAAAATACAATTTTTATATTAATAACTTTGTGTTGGAATATGAATTTACTAAATTTTTTCTTCTCATTAATGGATAGGATTTTTAAAACCAAAACATTATAATAACTGTAAGCAATTACAGAAAAAATATTAGAATTAACAATTTTTTTATTTGCAGAAAATATTTTCAGATTTGTTAAAGTAGCATTTAATTAACTTAACGAATTATATCGTTAAGTAGAGGTAGAAAAGTTTTACTGCACTTGGAAGAATTTATGAAAAAATAGTAAGACATATAAAGAGAGATTGTTTATCCTGTAAATTATTTGTTATAAAAATATTTCTATGAAATTTAACATTAGAATTTTAATGGCATAACTAAATCAAATTGCATATTTTTGATTTTAAAATAGTAAGTAAATAAAACACATCCTTAAGTAAAAAGCATTTATTTATAAAATTTGAAAAAATATACAGGCATTTATACACAGATAATTCATTACTATACAACTGGATGCAATTCAAGAATATACATGAGGAGCACAGTTTTATAAATAAAAATGAAATTATATATATATATATATATATATATATATATATATATATATATATATATATATATATATATATATATATATATATATATATATATATATAATTTCTTATAATTAAAAGTATATTTTATGTTATAATTACAACAAACAGTAATGAAAAATATTATAAAAATCAGTGATAAAAATTTAATTAGAATTAGACATATTCAATGAAATGATATTTTTCTAATGTTTTTAATTTACGTAGTGTTGTTATCAAACACTTATGTCTCTCTTTCAATATCATCCTCCTTAAAGTGCAATTCGCAAACCTGAAACAAAATTTGATGACTGGATTTAATATTTTTTTCTATTTTTTTTCTTTTAACTTAATCACATCAGCAATAAACATGTCTAAATTTTGTTTCAAGTAAATATTAATTTCTTAATCCCATCATTTCTATACCACAATATTTCAAGAGCAGGCTAATAAAACAATTGTGCACAAGAAGTAAATTAAATACTAATTTTTAATTAATCTTAAGATAATTTAAAAAGCAAATAACATACTTTTGAAAATGATTTCATTTCCAAACAAAGCTAAATTTTCTTAGACTTTTTATATTTTTCTCTTTATTTAAAATTAAGATGTTAAAGATTAAAACCTATGCATGTAAAAACAGGAAGAAATATGTTTATTTAAATTTATTTATCACTATATATATATATATATATATATATATAATATATATATATATATATATATATATATATATATATATATATATATATATATATATATATATTTATATATATATATATATATATATATATATATATATATATATATATATATATATATATATATATATATATATATATATATATATATATATATATATATATATATATATATATATTATTTTCTGGAAAAATCAAAATGGTATTGTGATTTATAAATTGAAAAGTTTAAATTCATCACATAAACTAATTAATATTTAATTTATATCTTTGTAAGTTCTTTTATTATGTAAATAAAGAATACTTCTGTTTTTAGACTAAATAGAATTGTTAGCATTTCAAATTTACAAATTGAAATTGTTTCCCACTTTCAATTAGTAAATTTGAAACATTTAATTGCACCATAAGAAAGAACGAATATAGTAAATATATTATTTCTCATGCTAAAAATATTTCCTCCTAATAAATATAACATTAAAAAATTATATTTAAGTTTTTGAAATATTTAAATTTTTATAAAATGTTAAGTATTTAATTGGCGAATCAGCACAGAGCTATAAATAAAATTAAAATATGCAATTTCAACATTAGATTTTTCATTAAAAATATGTGTTATGGTAATAATAGTTGTTTTCACAATAATTTGATATTAGTGTGTATTAATATTCACATATATTTATACATTTGACGTATATACCATGTGATTAAACATTTATCTATTATTAAATTGATTTTTTACATTTCCCCTCATAAGTTTATACAAGCATTTTTCCCCCCTTAACAAAATAATTTTATCATTCTTTCTCTTAAATTTTAAAATATTCATGAAACATTTAATTTTAACATTCAATTATTTTTAATATCATACAAGTAAATCATGCATACTAAATAAAAATTTTAATTAAATGTATGAAACTTACCCTTGATGATTTCGTTGGTTAAAAATCCTTCCTTGGAATAGATAGAATCCATTTCTTTAAAAATTCTTTATCCATTGGAAACTTGAAAACTGTAACAATAGTATTACTAATGCCGTAATTTCCTTTACAATAAGGAACGCAGCACCTAGATGGCATGATTCAGAAGTTTTTGTGGAAAATGCCCTATCCAGGAAAAATAATCAGAAGAAATCAATTTAAAAGTAAGCTAATATAAAGAAAATATTTAAAAATCATTAAAACACCACCACGTTGTTCACACGTTTCACGTCGAAAATGTAAAAACTCCCTCATTCCAGTCGAGAGAAACAGGTCTTGTCTTCGTGACGTCACAGCCCCTTCCTGTTCGAGGGCTCAGGCCTTGTATTCTAGGGAGTGTTGGCTCAGGCCTTGTATTCTAGGGGGTGTTGACTTAGTACGTACTGGGTACATTTACTTTTAAAGTAACAAGTATTTTACCGATTACATTTCATACTTGTTAAAAATTTTTTTGTACTGGCATCTATGGGATTAAAATATAATGACAAATGTTTTAAAATTTTATAAATAAATTGAATAAAAACTAAATTAATAATAAATTAATTAATAATTAATTAAAACTAAATAAGTAGATCAATAATATTTTATATAAAACCATAAAATTAATGAATATAATTAATGTTAATTTAAATTATTATCATTTATAAATAAGCATTCACTTAAATATTAATAAAAAGATCTATAAAAATAATTCTTATTATTCATGCAACATTCAGTAATGGCAAGTTTTTGTTTTTCCTGTAATGCTTTAATTTTTAGTATGAGGCAAAGAAATATAAATTGTTTATCTACAAACCGTTTTTTTTTTTTTTTTTTTGTAAAAAATTGTAAATTTCTAAATTTTTTAAACGTAATTCATTCAATATAAAAATTATGACATTTTATTGTTTACATTTATTTTCAGAATTTATCTCTGTTCTAAGTAAATTTTCCAATTACTCAATCGTAATTTTCAAAGACTTCCAATGTTAATTAAAATATAAAATAAGATGATATAATATAATTTCAATTTTTCAACCTAATCAGCTTAATTTTTTATTAGAATTTAGTAAGACTTTCCAATTATGTAAATGAATTTTTATAATTAACTTGTAAATATTTTGCAAAGAATTGTAAAGTGGGAAGTTTAATCAATTACAAAGAGGTTTTATTTTACGTTAAACAAAGAGGTTTTACTTACAAAAATACAGCAATTAATCAGAAAAATCAACTTAAATTTAATTTCCTTTATTTTTCTATAATTAAACATTAACCAGACAAACATAGTAAAAAAAATTTTTATGTACAATAGATAATAATTTTTATTATCAAAGATGTTTACTTGTTTAAATTTTTATGTAGTAGATAAACAAGTTTTTTCTAAAATAAAAATTGCATTAACTCACATATCTTGTTTCAGTTTCCTGAAACTTAATCAATTTATGTTTAAATAAAGTAGCTTTGCAATTAAAACTATTTATAATGTTTAAGTAAACAAAATTATATTAGATATAGTTGCATAAAATTTCAATAACTATCAAAAATATAAAATAATTTTACCAATAATCTAAATGTTAAAATGTATTAAGGTAAAATATTGAGAAACAACGTATAATAAAAAATGGAGGAACAAAAATACATATATTTTATTTACATCAATCCATAATTTAAGAAATAAACATGACAGTAACACATGATGGTATAAATAAAGATAAGGTAAAAATTAACTTAATTAAAGCTTTTTTTTCATTTCGAATTTTTAAACTAAAATGAATAAACTACCTTCATTAGGTTTAAATCAACATTCTCATTATCTGAATAAAAATAAATCGTATGGTAAAAAATACAAAAGAACATTTTTTTCTAAAAGTTTAAATTCTTTATATTTACAGAAAAATATAGTGAAACTAAAACATGGTTGAATAAAAAATAAACATATTTATATGGAATTATAATAAAAAATATGCATAGTAAAAATAACAATGGAAGTATGTAAGCAGATTTATATAATTTAAATATTTTTTTAATTTAAGAAATCTGACCTTATTTAAGGTTCAAATAAATATGTTATATATGTTCATAAAATAAAATAAAATTTTTGAAAGAAATAATAACAAAAATAAAAGTTAATAAAAATTGCTAAATACATAACAAGAATATCATGCTTTTCTTATATTTAAAAAAAACGTCATATATTTGAAAAAGAACGACAACCACTAAATAACTGAAACGAAATAAATGTACATGCGTATTTTATTTCGCAATATAAATTCATATCTCCCTCTCCAACCCAAAGAGATCTCTCAATTCCCAAGTACTCCTCTTCTATTTACCCAGTTAAACCAACTGTCATTTCCCTTCTCCCACCCAGCCTCCCTACTATAAGAAGTTGCCATAATCTCAAAATTCATCCGTTTGTATCGATATATCGATGACATTGTTACTTGTACTCGCTCTGTCTTTGGCTCTGCTGTACTTGTTACAGAAGAGCCAGTGACAGAGAGCAATGTACACTAATTACTTTGTAACAAGCACGTACGCACATACTCGCTGATTACTTTGTAACAAGCAAGTACGTGAGTACTTGCTGATTACTTTGTAACAAGCAAGTACAAAGTAACAAGCAAGTACGTGAGTTCTTGCTTGTTACTTTGTAGCAGACACGTACTCACGTACTGGCTGATTACTTTGTAACAAGCACGTACTGACGTACTGGCTGATTACTTTGTAACAGGCACGTACTCACGTACTTGCTCTGTCTTTGAAACTGGTCAAGTATATTGTACCTGCAACTGTCTGAGGATAATCGAACTCGCGTTGACTTTATTACTGGAAGTACTGAGTATTTGGAAAAAAAGTACTGATTATAGGTTGTTACATTCAAATACTGATTACAAAATACTGGTTACAGGTATTTCTTTCCATCCCTACTTGTAATTTTATCCGGAAAAATTAGTTCAGTGTATACCATTGCTGAATTCTTTCTCACGTGTGTAAACTTAGGCAAAAATTTTTTAATATGGATGGAGATATGGATAACTAAAATACACCATCTTTCGATGAAGAGGTGAGTCAATGTTTAATCAAATTATTTTAAAATTAGAAATATAATTTTATTTTTGCTTTATATTTATTTTATTTTTTGAAAAATTTAAAATTTTATTCACAGGTTATTTTATTTCATTTTTTATGTATTTCTAATATATAAGAAATATATTTTGATATTATAATATATTATGATTTAGTTCATCGATTTCGAAATTCCGTTAGTATAATTAAATGAAATAGTAAATGCTGTAGAAGTGCCAGAAGAATGGGCTAGAAATGATCCAGTATGGGATAGTGAGAATTTGAATGCAAATACGCCCGATTTTGATGAATTATCCGAGGTTAGTTTTTTCATAATTTTCGACAGTAATTATATTCTCTTTTCAAGGAATGCATAAGGCAGCTTATGATTACTTTTTTTTTTTTGATAATTTGGGAAATATATTACACATTTCCTTTTTTTTCTTTATTTTTTCTATCTTTAGATTGTAGGTGAAAACACCCAAGATTTTTTTGATGCATCTTACATCTTTTTCGATGGCGCCCTTACATAATTTCAAGTTGGTTCTGGGTTTGAAGTATGTATCAGATATATTTTAGATTGTTCATTTTAAAATTCGATTTTTTTCATACACTTTCACATGTTTTATTCTTGGAGAATATCCAAAAAGTGAAATTACTGATTTTTAATATTTTTTCTATTTAGTTGGAAAATGCAGTCGTACTTGCTGAACGTTCTCGTCGAAGAAACATCAAGTACAAATACGAAGAAGTTTCCTTTAGGGCCAGGATAGATGCTCAATCATTGCCACACCACTTTCAGAAAACGCCTTTAATATCAACTGTGAATGCCGTAAGAGATTTGTTTACGCTTCTGATTGAGCGCATGACCACAAATTTAAGACCAACGGATCTAATTCGTTTCTGCATACAATCCAACAGTTTAGATAAGCCAATATCCATTAATTTGATGCCCGTTTCTGCCTTAACAGTGGAAAAACGTGTCTCCATGGTAGTTAAAGTGCTGCAATCAAAAGATCAAATTCAGCTCGACAAACTTTTACAGAAGATGTACTAACAATTTTGAGAGATTAGGTGCAGGTCCCAGTCGTATAAGAAAGGTAGTAAATGGAGAGGTGGATCGCCTTTGAAAGCAGTCTATACTAGCAATTCCTTCAGACGCGGAATGACTTTGCTGTGCGAAAGCAATTGTTTTTGTTTTGGCTCACTTGGAGAAGGACATAACAGACATTAATTCACTGAAAAATCGACTTCAACCCGCTCTTATGAAACGAGCACGTGGTCTTCATGAAGTTGCAAATGTCCCTTTAGGTCCCACATGTGGGATTTCTCAGTTTGCAACTGTGGCTATCGGTTTGAGGGAATAATTATTAAAATTATGAGGTCATCAACTAATACTTTTCTTAATAATTATTGTTAACTTAAAAATGGTATTTATCAAGGAAAATCAAATATAAACAAAAGAGAATCTAACAAGCCTGAAAGTAAATGGAAATTAAAAACACTAACCACTAACAATTTAGATTCCAACTCTTCAAAAAAAATTAAATTAAAATAAACCTTTCACAAATTGTGCATTGTAAATAACAATACTTTTTTTTTTATTTCATGTGCATAACCGCTTTTACTTCTTATAAATTTAAGTTACACTAAATTTTAAAAAGTGGATATAATTTAGAAAGTCTATATACATAAGTTACTTTTAAAAATTTTTAATTCTTTTGTGTTTTATAATATGATTATTGTACTGGGTAACTATATTGGGGAAAATATAGCTGTAACAATTTACATATCATCTAAATAAAAATAATTTGGTATTAAAAAAGGTGCTTATATATATTTTTTAAAAATTTTAATTCCCATGCAAATGTTTGTGAAATATGTTAACTTTGCTGTCTTTGTACTTTAAAATCATAATTGTTTTCTTTTATTACTGTTTAAAATTCTCTATAATTTCATAAAGTTTTCTTTTTCATGTATCTCTTACCAATTTTTTTATTAAAATTTGATGTATTTTATGTGTAATAAATTAATTTTATTTTTTGTATAAATTGTTTACAAAATAAAAATATTGTCACGAAGAATTAAGTGAACACACCGTTGGTCTTAAGTGTTCAAGTTTATTGAAGGAAAGTAGCAACTTGTAACCTTACAATGTCGAGAAGTTGCCCACGACTAGTGGGTATAAGCTTTAATACAGTAACAGAATATTCGAGAAACAACTAATTAACATAACAAAGAAAGGTCTAGAATGTTGGAGAACATAAGGAAACAACAATTAAGGAAACAAACAAAAAATCCATACTTTGGATACAACAGCCGTGGCTAGTATCGAACCCGCAACCTCTGGGTTTGGATCGCGTGCTTTGACCACTCGGCCACTGATCTCGTTGGTAAGCTTTCTCTATGCGGCATTGCTCCTCTCTCAAAAAGACAGCGTCTCGCTGTTATTTGGGTCTTGAGCATGTTAAAGGTCCTTTGTAAACTTCTGCCTCCTTTTCCGGAAGAACGACACCTTGATTTCGTCTGTCTTCAATGTCGGTCTGCTTCGCCGAATCATGGTACGGCTTCATACGCAAAACATGGACAACATCTTTTAGTTTCCTTTTCCGGGAGGCAGGATCAAAATCTTACACTTCGTAGGTGACGTCGGATAAACGGCGCGGCACTTGATAGGGCCCAAAATACCTCCTTAAGAGCTTCTCGGGAAGACCGACCTTTCGGACTGGGGTATAAACCCATACGAGGTCTCCAGGACTATAGGACACCATTCGGTGTTTGGAATCATAATGTCGACGGTCTTTTTCTTGCGCTCTCAGAGTATGCGTTCTGGCCAATTGTCTCGACTCTTCTGCCCTGGAAATAGTCTTGGCTAGGTAATCGTCCGTTGCATCATCAGGCAAGAATGGGAACATTGTATCCAGTGTCGTTTCGGCTTCACGTCCATGGAGCAAGTAGAACGGCGTAAATCCTGTTGTCTCCTGCTTAGCGGTGTTATAAGCAAACGTCGCAAATGGCAAAATTTCCTCCCAGTTTTTCTGTTCGATATCAACGTACATGGACAACATACCAGCTAGAGTTTTGTTAAAGCACTCCGTCAATCCATTCGTTTGGGGATGATACGCCATCGTCATTCGATGATCGATATGGCACAATTTGACTAGAGCGGATACAAGTCTGGACTGGAAAACGGCACCACGATCTGTAATAATGATTCGAGGAGCTCCATGTCTCAGAAGAATCTCTTCGAGCAGAAACTTGGCGACATCTTCGGCTTCAGCAGTTGGTAAGGCTCTGGTTACTGCATAGCGTGTACAGTAATCTGTGCAGACCACGATCCATTTATTTCCACAGGCAGACTTAGGGAACCTCCCAAGCAGATCTATCCCAATGCGGTGGAAAGGTGTGACAGTAGGAGGGATGGAAACCAGGCGTCCAGGTGGTGGTTGCGGAACTGATTTCCTCCGTTGGCATTCTCGACAATGCATGACGTACCGCACAACATTCCGGTACATCCCCGGCCAATAAAATTTTTTCCTGATTCTGTCGTACGTTTTCGCAAAGCCAAGATGCCCTGCGGTAGGAGCGTCGTAGAAATGTTTAAGTATGTCCGCTCGTAGATGCTTGGGAATGACAGGCAACCATGGCTTCCCGGCTGGATCAAAATTCTTTCTGCATAAGACTCCGTCAATTAACTCAAATATCTTTTTCTCGGTAGAGGGGCTGATCTTCGGAAGGATAATTTTTGCCATGTCTGGATCATTCTTCTGTTCGATAGCGAGGTCTATACTCATGGTTACAGCTAAAAATTGGTCTTGCGTCTCAGTCGCTTCATCCACTGGATTTCTCGAGAGAGCGTCGGCATTATTATGCTTCCTCCGAGATTTGTATTTTACCAAAAAATCGTGTTCCTGGAGCCGAAGAGCCCACCTCGCCAGCCTGCCTGAGGGATCTTTTAGATTCATAAGCCAGAAGAGTGAATGATGATCCGTAACAGCGGTAAAATGTCTTCCGAACAGGTATGGCCGGAATTTATTAATAGCCCATACGACGGCAAGGCATTCTCGTTCTGAAGTAGAATAATTCCTTTCGGCCTTTGTCAGGGTTCTAGAGGCGTATGCTATGACTCTTTCGACTTCATTCTCAATTTGAACCAGAAATGCTCCAATACCATGCTGCTGGCATCCGTATACCATGCTGCTGGCATCCGTACAATCCGCTGGCATCCGTATGAATTTCTGTAAGACATCTTTCGTCGAATATTCCCAATACTGGATCAGATGTAAGCGCCTCCTTCAGGTTTTCGAAAGCCTTTACCTCTTTAGGACTCCAATGAAATTTCGCATCGCCTTTCAACAGCAATTGAAAGGGCTCGGCGAGATAGCAAAAGCCCTTAATAATCCTTCGGAAGTACAAGCAAAGTCCTGGAAAGCTTCGTACGTCATGTACGTTCTGTGGAGTAGGAAAGTTGCTCACGGCTTTCACTTTGTCAGGATCTGGACGGACACCGTTTCTGGATACGAGATGGCCTAGTATTTTCACTTCTTGGGCAGCAAAAAGGCACTTCTTGGGGTTAAGTATGAGTCCAGCTTCTTGAATGCATTCCAGAACTGTTTTTAACCGGATAAGGTGGTCTTCAAAAGTTTCTGAGAAAACTACTATGTCGTCCAGGTAACACAGACACATAGTCCATTTGAGATGGCGTAGCAAATTATCCATCATTCTTTCGAAAGTCGCCGGTGCATTGCAGAGTCCAAACGGCATGACTTTAAATTCGTATAAGCCTTCTGGGGGTAATAAATGCCATCTTTTCATGATCCGCTTCATCCACTTCTATCTGCCAGTAACCAGATCGGAGGTCCATGGAAGAAAAGAACTTGGCGCCTTTTAAACAATTTAGAGTGTCATCAATGCGGGGTAGAGGATAAACATCCTTCCTCGTGATGCTATTCAGTTTTCGATAGTCTACGCAAAAACCCCAGCTTTTATCTTTTTTTCTCACGAGTACAACGGGGGATGACCAGGGACTCTCAGATGGCTGGATAATACCTTGGTCAAGCATTTTCTCAACCTCTTCCCGAATTATGCGTCTTTCAGTCGGTGAAACTCGGTAAGCCCTTTGGTAGATTGGAGCATGATCACTAGTATTGATCCTATGTTTCACATTTGTCTTTGCGGCTGACGACTTGTTAGATTTTGTAAAGATTCCAGAAAAGGCTTGTAAGAGTTCGGATAATTTGCGTTTTCTTTCGATGCTCAACTCAGGGGATATCATTATGGTAAAATCTATATAGGAATTCGTCGGCTCCTGCAGTGTACTTTTACTTTTTGCTGTATCAGCAATCTCGCATACATGCCCGTCATTCAGGAGCTCAGCTTCGCCTATGTGCATCCCTTTAGGAATGACTTGATCTTTGGCCTGCATGTTGGCAACCCAAATTTCACTTTGTCCATTATGGTATGAGGATACCATGGATGGTACAGCAAGGTTTCTTTCAAGCAGCAAATTTCTATTGCTGTCTACGATTACGCTTATGTTTCTTCCGACATCTAATCTTGATACGGCTATTCTCGTCAATGAGCGTGGCTGAAGCTTGTAGTCCTTCGTGGCATACAGCTTCCAAGCGCTTAGCGCAGTGGTTTCTAGGTCAGTAGCTTCCAACAACAGTTCACTCCGGCCACAGTCTATCACGGCTTGAGAAGCTTCCAAGAAGTCCCATCCGAGGATTACGTCGTGACTACAATGCCGTAGAACGATGAATTCAAACAGCAGCTCTCGTCCGTTTATAACGACACGCAAAACGCATTTTCCCACTGGCCTAACAAAACTGCCATTAGCGACTTCCAGTATAGTGTTCTTGGCGTTAGTAAACATAACTTTCTTTAAGGATCGATGAAACTTATCGGAGATGACAGAAAATGAAGCTCCCGAATTCACTAGGGCACGGAACGGCTGATTATTTACCATGATGTCGAGGTGGTTACCTGTCATCTTTGCGGCTGATGGAGGATTTTCATTACATGCGGCCTCACCTCCCCGAAAGGTCGCTGTGCTCAGTTTTCATCGTTTCTACGGCTTGGAGACCGACTTGATCGACGATATGGCGACGGTGATCGGAAACGACGGGTTGGTGATCGGCCTCTAACAGGACTAGGGTGAAGAACGGCGTACGAGACTTGGTCGGCGTACCTCTTCTTCAGCGTCAGCGTCGTCGAAGCTCCATTGGCGGGCTCGATAATTGTCAAAAACGGCTTTCCTCTCACGGCATTAGCGTACGACGCGTCCAGGGCGTCCACAGTGAAAACAAACTGGTCTGTTGTCGGCCGTTCTCCAAAGGTCAGTTTTCCTTGGCTGCGGTGCTGATTTCTGGACAGGGCTACTAGGTTCCCTCGTCACAGCGGCTGCATAAGTGGGACGTCGTTGGGTGCCTGCAGACTTTGCGACAACCGGTGCCAAAACTCTTTCGACTTCGTCTTGGATGACGGTCTGTGGCGGCTGGGAATAGGAGTCCGGAAACTCGTCAGGTCGATTAACTATTCTATGAACCTCTTCTTGTACAATTCTGCGGATAAGGGACACCAAGTCTGGCTCGTCCTCCATGGCTGCTACTGGTACGACATTTGGTAGTCTTTAAAATCTTCTTGGACCAACTCTTTTCTGTTTCATGTCTTCAATGTAGTTGCACCACTTGATGAAGTCAGCCGCAGTCTTAACTTCTTTCATTAAAAGCACCTGGTAAATATCTTCAGAAACGCCTTTCATTAAGTGCGGCACTTTTTCGTCGTCGGACATCGAAGGGTTGACCTCGTGACAAAGCCCTAATACACTCTGAATGTAGGACTGCGTAGCCTCTCCTGCCTTTTGAGCTCAAAATTTCAGTTGCTCTTTGGTCTTCTTTGTGTACTTCTGACGATCGCCAAAAAATTCCTTTAAACCTCTCTTGAATGCGTCCCAGGAGCCCAAGGCATCTTCATTATTGATGTACCACTGCTTGGCCGTACCGTCTAGGAAAAAATAAACGTTCGCAAGGCACATCATTTCATCCCATTTGTTGAACTTGGCCACCCGATCGTATTCTGTAAGCCATTTCCGGGGGTCATCACCAGGCTCTCCACGGAAGGTTGATGGGCTCCTTAGTAGCTGGTGGGTAGAAGTTAACACGACAGGCTTCGTATCATCGGCCATTATCTGCTTCTTGCCTCGTTCTGGAACGTAGAGATCAAATTCCAGGAGCAATCCTCTTAAACGAAGACTTCTGCGAATACTTTCAGAATTATCCACAATGGTAAAATCGGTACCCGGAGCTTCCACCAAATTTGTCACGAAGATTTAAGTAAACACACCGTTGGTTATAAACAAACAAGTTTATTGAAGGAAAGTAGCGACTTGTAACCTTACAAAGTCGAGAAGTTGCCCACGACTAGTGGGTGTAAGCTTTAATACAGTAACAGAATATTCGAGAAACAACTAATTAACATAACAAAGAAAGGTCTAGAATGTTGGAGAACATAAGGAAACAATAATTAAGGAAACAAACAAAAAATCCATACTTTGGATACAACAGCCGTGGCTAGTATCGAACCCGCAACCTCTGGGTTTGGATCGTATGCTTTGACTACTCGGCCACTGAGCTCGTTGGTAAGCTTTCTCTATGCGGCAATATTTCTGTGAAAATTTGTGTATGTTTCCTCTTCATTTTATACATAATTATTTACAAAAAAAAATGTTTTGTGAAAAAATTACGTAAAAAATTCATTTTATTATCCTTTAAAATTATTATTTAAAAATGATGAATTTAATGTTTCAGATTGGAAAAATAGAAAATGTTTCTTTCACAATATAAAAAAGGCTGTATAAAGGGAACACTTTTTGTATCAAATAAGTATTGGAAAATATAACTAATATTTAAAGAGTAATATATATTGTAAAAATTTAGATTATAATTTAAAAAGTATTTGTGATATCTCCTTTTTTTAATTACATACATTTAAATAGTAAAATTATTAAACGTTTTTACACGCATTTAAAATCTTTAAAACTACAATTCAAATTTGTATTTTAATGAAATAATTTTGCCTTTTAAACATCGTATTTTAACTTAGAAAAAATAAACTTTGCTTATTAAAAGGAATAGGAAAAGGTCAAAACATTTGAGATTTAGAAAATTTTAAATATTTAACAATAATGAAATCATTAAAACATTTTCTAAATCCGCAGTAAATGAGCGCCGAAAGTAAAACTTCTGTATTTCTAAAATAGTTCTCTCCCTTCTTGTGATGACTCATGATCCCAGTCAGCAGGCCTTCTTATTCTCGAAGGTCACGTCACTACGCGGATGGAAGAGAGATGGTATTCAAGGGATATGATGCCCTACCTAATTTTTGTACATGGCTTTTTTTCTCAAAAGCACAAAAAATACACAATCATTGCCCACAATATGAAATTGTAAGTAATCATCATCATATTTAAATATATATATATATATATATATATATATATATATATATATATATATATATATATAATGTATGTGTAGGTTTTCATTGTAGGTTTGGCGGGCAGTTTATTTTGAGTTGGCTCCCGCAGCAAGGAACAACACCTGAAATTATTCCCTGTGGATCGAAATTGATGCGCATCACCCTGACAACAATGCAAATTAAAGTTATAGATTTCTTTAACTTTTTGCCAATGTCGTTGTCTAAATTGCCTTACAGTTTTGGGCTAACAGAAATAAAAAAGGGGTAGTTTCCTCATTTATTTAATAACTGGGAAAATCAAGCTTACGTGGGACCCTTACCTGACTTACAATATTACAGTTCTGATACCATGTCACCACCCAATCGCGAAGCATTTTCAGCATGGCATAAAGGACATGAAAATGATGTATTTGATTTTCAAGATGAAATTCTGTTGTATTGTAGGTAAGTACATTTTTATGTATTATTTCTTCATTTAAATATTTTTCATGATACGGAGGAATGATTTTTTTATTTACTTTTTTAGATCTGATGTGGATATTTTGCGCAGGTGTTGTTTAGAATTTAAGGAGAAATTTTTGGAAATTAGTGGTGTGGATCCCTTTCAGTAAGTTTTTTAATTATCTATATATTTTTTGCTTATGTAATTATGTATTTTTTTAACAGATGTTTTACTTTTCAGATATGTTACTATCGTTTAAGCTTATATGGCTGTTTTCCGAAGTCGGCACATAAAAGACAATACCATTGCCATGGTTCCCATCCGTGGTTATGTAAATAAC
Organism: Latrodectus hesperus; assembly: GCA_037975125.1. Classification (NCBI taxonomy): domain Eukaryota; kingdom Metazoa; phylum Arthropoda; class Arachnida; order Araneae; family Theridiidae; genus Latrodectus; species Latrodectus hesperus. The sequence continues at coordinate 93,796,586 of CM075859.1, read as the reverse complement.
ACAAAATTTTTTTTTGATAGAATCAGATGGTTAGATTTCTTGGCCGACGTAGAAGAAGTAGCAATTAAACATGCATTAAAAGGTTTTGGGGAAAAACGAATTGGTAGTATATCCGTAGATGGTTATTGCGAAGAGAACAACACTATTTATCAGTATCATGTAAGCCTATTTTATAACACTACCTTCATCTAATAAAACATTTATAAATAAAACATTTATAAATAAAACATTTTTATTTAATAACTTATACCTTCGTAGGGATGTTTCTTTCAAGGGTGTCTTACATGCTACGATGCAGAGGTAGTAAACCCTGTAAGCGGCATGAATTGAAATAATTCTCTCCTCATCTATCTTATAGTGGCTCATATATTTTTGTCCAATAGACGATGAGAAAATTGTTTTTAATTAGCTTGTTACTAATGAAATTGTACTTTCGTATCACATTTTTCTTAACTTTCAGTCAATAATGCGAGATTTTTGACAGATTTACTATTCAAGTTTAGTTAATGTAATAAAATTCTTACAAATGATAAATTAGCATTTTTTTATGCTCATTATTTTATAATTAACTTTTGAAAATTTAGTTTCTTATTGTTAAAAATAAAACGATTTTTTTTCTTTGGAAAAGTTAAAATTACTTCTAAGATGTTTCCAGTGAATGCATAAATATATGAATTACTATTATAACTAGAGGGTAACAACAAAATTGTCAAGGATATTTTTATTTGTAGAGTGTAATTTTTTATATTTAAATATCAAGTAAATTATTGTTTATAGTTTTTTTTAATTAATTTTGTAGTAAGAGAAATTAATATGAATTATTTATTTCTCAGCCTAATATGTTAACTAATTAGATATAATTTCAACAATATCTTTTTTGTACAAGATAAAAGAGATAAACTTTTATTTAACTAAAATTTTCCAATCAACTGAATATTCCAAATTATTATGACAAAAAATTCTAAAAATTACTTATTTCATTGTTAAAAAGCTGAATTATTTTTCTTTGTAAAAGTTAAAATTTGATTCAGAAAACATTCAAGCAAGAGAGTGTAAATATTAATATATTCAAGAAAAATATAACAAACTAAAAAAATTTATTTTTAATGCACACAATTTATTCTAATTATTTACATTATACAGAAATATTAATTAACTGAAATGTTTGATTCTTTCATTGATAAATCTTGCTTATGCATGACGTAACCAGTTCACTATCGTAGTTTTCATTTCACCATCGGTTGTCTTTTAATACTGTGGAGTTCGCCCCACAGCATCTGAAAATAAAATAAAGTACATTTAAAATAATTAACAATAACAATTAACATTTTGAGATCAATAACCTCAGACAAAATAGTAAAAATCCAGAAGACAATTTTCATGAATATTGGATTTAATTTTTATTAATCTGATTAATACATAAAACTGATTAGATGTAAATCTCATTAGTAAAAAACAGCGTAAATTAATCAGAAAAATATCAAAAGTTTCCTGCAATAATTTAAGACATTAAGTAACTTTATAATAACATTGTTAGAAATACTTATATTTTTAATTCAGAAAATGATTTAAATATCTAATTACCAATTCAATTTTTAAGAAATATCAGGTTTGTAAATATAGTAAACTTTGTGCTTGATTAAATAATTAAAATTACAAAATGTTTAAAATATGCTACAAAAACCTTCAAACGTTATCAGATAGAACTGAACATTACTTAAATAGTGCGAACAGTGCTTAAGTAATCAGAGAATTGAATTTACATTTTAGCACTTACATAAATATATTTCATTAAAATTTTTTTTTATGAGAAATGTATTTTTCCTTCATTTCTACAAAAGAAAACTTTTAATGACATGCTTATTCAAACATTGCACTTACCAAAAACTAACTGCTTCATATTTAGTGCATTATAAAGGATTTGTCATCCCTATCACAAAAATAACTGAACTCAGATCCAAGTTCATTGGTCATCAATTTTTTGATGATACTTATGGTGCAATTTCCGGAAAAAGTTCCCCCTGACAAGCTTAAAAAGTGGCACTGAAACAAAATAAATAAAAATATAAATATTTTATAACTAAAAACATTTTATTATTTAAAATTGAAATTACTGTATTAATTTTAGCAACATGTATACATTATATAGTCATAATAATAATAATTAATATTTGCAGCATAAAATTCACATAAGTTTTAGAAAAATAAATCTGTAACATATTTCTACATTTAAGAAAGCATTTATAAAAAAAATAACTATTTAAACAATACAAAATAAAATAAAATGTAGTATAAAAATAGGCCCATACGACACAATTTCGTCCAGTAGACATCGATATGACATCATCAGGTAGATGTACTCTAATCCAGTAGACGTCAGTAATAGTAAGAGCCTTACTACCAGAGGTGAAAGTGCCACACCCCCTTGGGGGTCACGTGACTTCCGGTTTGCTCGTGTAAGAATACGAGGGTATTTTGAGGGGGGCGTGTCACTTGACTTATACGAGGCAGAAGGAAGAAACAACTCAACAATGGGGTTTTTGGAGGGGGTAGCAGATTTTGTGACGTCATGCCTCGTGTAAGAGTATGGGGGTATTTTATGTGACGTCATCAAGATGTTAGTTTCGGAATTGAGTGTTTTATAGAGCCATCTAGCGTTTAAATGAGAAAATAAAATTATTTTGGGAAAACAATTTTTCAGAAATTGGCCTTAAGACCGAACTGCGGCTCTATTCAACATAGGAAAAAAAAATTTGTAAGAAATGTCCAGCAGTGGTTAGATGTTTCAATCAATTGTGTATTGCAATACCTTTCACCCTTTGTTCCATTGCAACCAAAAGAAATATATTTTTCAATTATCTGACCGTTTATCAGTTGTCTGTAGGTAATTCGATGCGGCCAGGTGAGAATGCTTTCTGTCGAAAAAGTTAGTATTTAAGATGACACCGCATCGTATCTGTTGCAATAAATCTCAGCTTTATTCTGCTACCACATTTAAAGAATTCTTTTCATTTGCCGCCATGAGAACATTATTGTTGGTCAATTGATCTGGATGACCGCTTGGACATCGATAGCCAGGTGGGGAACTTTCTTTTGTGTAGCGGTGGGTTGAAAAGTGAGCGGTCTCCGCTTAAGACTCAACAGAAGCTAGAAAAGTTCTTTTATCCCAGTTTTTGCTCCAATCTACCAATCATAGTTAAAAATTTACTTAGTTTACCAATGAAATTCTGAGTTTCTGAATAAGGAGGGGTGAATTAAAATATTTAGTGTTGTAGTAAATGAATCTGATGTTTCAATTCGCTACTGGTTGTGGCTATTCAGTGTAAGAAATATATAAAAGTGGCCACTCTGAATGCCGAAGTCAGTTGCATCCATTAAAAATAAACATTTTTTAAAGGTTTATTTTCTCTTTACTTGAACGAAGTTTTTGATAATCTTCAGATTTTATTATTTATTTACTATTACAAATCATCTGAATATTTTTTATTAAAAAATATGGAAAACAACCATTTACGTGAATCGGATTCTTCTTCTAATATAGTTTTTGAAGATTCTGAGTTTTGTATGGCAGATTCAGATGACAAGGTAAGCTTAATTTCAAAAGTACTTAATGCTGTAAAAAAATATGTATTTTAAATTAAAATATTTCTTCTAAAATGCACATACAGATATAAAATAAAATAAAATTTTTAGTTGTTAGGGGAATTGTCTCAACAATTTTTTGAAAGAGAAGACGACGTAAGATATTTTTTAATAATTTACTTTTTTAATATTTTTGACGTTTTGAAAATGTTTTTATGTTATAGTTGTTTTAATTATTAGATAATTAGTGAATGTTCGCAAGGATTTATAGAGGCCTCTCAATTTTTTTATAACTTGCCAGCATATAACCAAATAGGCTCAGGATTTGAGGTATACAATTATAAAATATTTTTGTTTTCATTTTATGTGCATTTCGTATTTACATAACACATTCATTTTTGTTTCCATTTTGAAGAATAAACAAGATCCATCCACACTAACCGCATCACATCATGAAAATGATACATCTGAAAACGTATGTAAATTTTGCTCTTTAGGAAAAATTTTACTTTAGAAATCATTTTATTTTTTTTACATTTAATGATATTTTTTAGTTGGAAGATGCCATTATTCTAACTGAAAAAAGACGTAGAAAGAATAAAAAATCCAGTGGTGAAGAAATTACATTTCATGCTGAAATTGATCCCGATCGTCTTCCGCAACATATGCGAAACAATCCACTTTTGGGCGCAACAGAGTCAGTGAGAACAATTTTCCAACTTTTAATTGAAAGATCTACCGAGAATCTAAACCCAACCGATTTGATTAGGATGTGTATACAGTCGGATCAACTTGATAAACCCATATCTAAAAATCTTATGCCTGTATCTGCCTTGACCATTGAAATACTTTTAGCGGTAGTAATAAAAGTTCTCCAATCAAAACAAGGTATTCAATTAGATTCTGGATTTACCGTAGATGTGATAACTGTACGTAGAGATGCTGGATACCCTCATCAGTGATAAATGTTAGAGTGTATAAGCTTTTCCATTACTTGTATCCAAAAAATGTAATTGTAATATTATTTATAATTGTCCCAATACTAAACAAAGTAAAAGAAATCATATTCTGTAAAGTATATAATGTATCTTTTAAGTATATTTAAAAATATTAAAAAAAATGTATTTTAGAGAAAATTATTCGTCTCTTTAAATTGTCTAATTATTTTATTCATTATTTCATGTAACTCAAAAGAAAAACCAAAAGGTATTTTTTTCTTTTACAAAATGCTATAAATGATTATCAATTTTATAATATTTTGAAAAAGGTGTAAAAACCATGAATAGAAAATATTGCAATAATAAAACAAATGAAAAAATTATACTTTATTCGTATTCTCAAAAAGGTACAAAATTTTAATTTTCATAAATTGAGCCATTTATTAGAAGATGTTCTTCGTCTTTTAGTTAACTTTGGCCTTGCATACATAGTTCTCGGATAAGTCAAGTATTTATTTTTTATTAAATCTTGAGATAAATTATAAAACTTTAGCTTTTCATTAAATTGATCAAAAGCAACTGGTTTTTTAGCTCTATTTCTCAACAGAAAATTGATGAGGTCAATAATATTCGATTCTGGAACAACAACATTGTCCATTCTGATTTCTTTATTTTGATTCCAGGAAATTTCATGATGCTTTAAGAAATCTATAATTTTTGTAGCGATATCTGTATGTTTCGTGGGAACTGATTTCAGTATTTCATTTTCTATATCTAATTTCTTTTCAGGATCGACTTTCTTTTCCTCTGGTTTAATTGCATTAACATTTGGAAAGGACACATATTTTTGTAAAATTTGACTGTATAACCTGGCTTTTTCATCATCATTAACTTTTTTTTTCAAAATGTTTTTCATTTGTGTGTCTAATTCACTCAAATGTTCCTTCTCAAATTGCTGCAAGCGATCTATAGGTACTAAAGCAAACTTTTTACTATATTCCATGAATGAGAGATGACAAAACACTTAGTGCAGCTGGAATGATGAAAGATAAAAATCCTTCCCCTTTTTGAATTAACAATCGTCTTTTCTTATAAAGTGAAATTTTTTCTCAGCAAGTTTTCGTGAAGTTCTCTTAAAAGGAATTAGTTTATTTTTTATCCTTTTACTGATATGAAGGTTTCCTTTCAATAGGTTTAACACGCATTCACATATTGATTTAATAAGACTATTTGGACAATTTTTTAATAAATTTGACTTTTTTCTACATTTTCCAAGAATTTTCAAGCTTTCTACGTCCTTCTGGTGAAGCATTCTACTTTGAAATGAATTATTGATCTTGTAAGCCTTTCTTTATATATGCAGAGCAAACACCTACCTTCGTCAGAACACAGTAGTAAATTGTCAAAGGATAATAAAAGCAGCTCAATAAAAGTACTTTATTCCAGTCATGCGAAAAAAGTCAGTTCTTTTACAATATACTTCATTTAGGCTCATATACGTAATGCTTATCCCCTGGAAATATGCCGGTGCGCAGGCGCAGTCTTTCAATGGTTTCAGGTCTTAAATCAATGAACAAGTAAGTGAAAGGTTGCAAAGTAGCATCAAGAAATATTTCCTGAAAAGCTTTAATTTTTCCAGGAAACATTTGCCTTGCCAAGTGCAATATTTGACTTTTATCTCTAGGGTTTTTGTATAATACCATATAATGAAAATTTAAATGAATATTAAGCATTTCTTTACCTTGATGAAACAAATTTTGCATTATAAAAATAATTGAAAGATTTCTATGATGGCTTCCTTTTGTAAAAAGTTTGCTTAAACGTACATCATTACTTAATTCTGTCATTAAATCGTCTATAATAATTAAAACGTTTTGATAAGAGCCCAGGTTAGAAGGTAAGCCTTCTTCAAATTGAACATTTTCCATCGACCGGAAAAGTGGTTGATAGCTCCCGTAACAGTAAATAACGTTTGGCGGCATAGGATTAAACATTTTATGATCTATTAATTTTTTGACAAAAAATGTCTTTCCTGAACCTGTTGGACCACACAAAAGACAAGTTGAAGGATGAACCAGCTTTGGGAGTTCCATTTTAAGTAATAAGATATAAAACTAAAAATCTCATTCTTTTATAGGAAACAAAAAATATTCTAACTTTTAATTATATTTGTAACAAAATAAAATTCAGAGAATGAATAGATATAATTTTATATAGTAAATACTTTTTAAAAATAAAAGTGCTATTCTGAAAAACGATTGAAATAATAAGTGATGTATGCACGCATTGACTTTTTTCATGTTTAATGCTATTAAACTTAAAAAATAGAAAAAAATATCGTAACACACATTCATATGATAATAAATATATATTTAAAAAAATGTTTTTCATGCGAATAAATTAATTTAGTAATATAAAGTAAATATTTTATTTCAAATAAATAAATAAAATAAAAAATGTATAACAGAGGAAACTTCATTATTTGCAAAACAAATTTTATTACTATTTCTTAAAAATCATGTTTACACCATATCTTAATTTTACAAACTTTAGCATTTGAAAATCATTCATTTTTTTACTATTGAAAAAATTATAGATTTCATGCAGAATCCTTGACATCTCTTCACTATAAAATAAATACAATACTGTCCACAGACATTAGACGTTAAACTTTGAAGTGTTGTCTTGTTCCAACGAATGCAACGATATTGATGAACAAATCTTGAAATATCTTCTCCATATGATTCGGGTGGAAATCCATAGGAATCAAAAAATTCACAGGTGTTTTTATTTGGTATGTAAACTGCTAACCAGTGAGTTCCTTCTTTATCATGTGTATCTGTATTCACAACTATTGTACTTGGAAAATTCTGAATGTCAGGAATTTGGTCGGATGGAAAAACACCTACGAAATATCTCATCGATACAGGATCGCGAGATAAAATGCTATAAATTTGTGATGTATTCATTTAATTACTGAAATCATACAGAACTTGTCTAGCTTTATTAATTTCGATTAAATTTTGAAATTCAGCATAAACTAATAATGAGACAGTTTGTGGCAAAGGATTACTAAATTTTATTTCCAATCTTAAATTGCTGTGACGAATAAGATTTAAATGTGAACCATCACACAAGTCAGGAGACAAATCAAAATGGAATAAAGAATAACCTTTCGCAAATTCTGATCTTGAAAGAAACAGTCCTCGATTTTCTGCGTTTAAAAATAAATTCTTATAGGAACGAATAAAATTATTGGTGTCAAAGTTAGGTTGAAGTGGGTTATGGGGTACTGGTTGACCATCCACATAGACTCCTATAAAATTAATATTATAATGCTTAAACTCAAAGGGTGACTTTTTAAAACTGCCGTTGAATGCGTCATTATCAACACATGCAATAACGATGCGAGTTGGCATCTGACCCGTAAAAATATTATCTTGGACAAAGCTCATATTTCCACAAGGAATTGAGAATGCTTTGCAAAGTACTCTATTGATAGGATATTTGGCAGTTGATTTCTCAAGACTTTTTCCGTGTCCCAATAAAACACCTGGACTGACTTTTACTTTTCGGACAAACAAAGAAGCTTGTTCTAGTGAGACTTTAAAGTCATTGTCTCCTAATAAACAAAATTCTGGTTTACTGCGTATAAGTTTGATTTTTATATCGACCATGTTGAGAAGAAGTCTTTCTTGATGAAACATATCAAGGTGTAATCGTCCAATCATATCAACTGATGAATTAAGTTTAAACATTTCAGCTCGTTTATTAAATCCCTCATTAGGGTCAGGATCTTCGGTATCAAAAACATTCATACGACCTGCTGTATCTTTAAAATATAATTCTGATGATAACTGTGACGTCTTTGTTTCGAAACCATGATTCAGTAGCTTTTCTATCATAGCTCTATATGGGTAGGTATTATCGCTTGAAGAAATAAGTCTTTCATTTAAGCTGATGTCAACTTGAGAAAACATGGAATGTAAAAAGAGATTTACAGGCCCCACTTTACTTTCAGTGGTAATCGGTTTACTATCACTTTTTAAAATTTTAACTTTGACGTATACTTGAGTTTGTGACAAATCGAGATAATCATCTCCGCTGCCTGAGATATTAAATTCTACAGGACCTGCATTTGAAACATTAGCTAAAGGATGAAATTCAACCCAATGTCCCCTTTCAATGACTGTTTGAGTAGGAGGCAGTGAAAACAAGTCCAATTCAGATTTTACGCATTCTGGGGAATCTTTCCAGAGAAAAGCCATCATGTAATTAAATATTAAAGCCGATCAAAAATGTCACGTCCTTGGACCTTCCGAACTTTTGATGAAATGACACGTTTGGAAGGCTTACGCTTCCTTTTAAGCTTTCCACGACCAATCATATCATCTGCTTTTTTAATAGCCTTTCTAGCTAAATTTTTTCCGGTTTCCTTTGCCCTGGCTTTGAGAGACGATTTGAAACTTTCACCCATCAATACATCGTTAGCAACCATTGTTCCAGTTCTTAAGGATTCCTTCCCTATTGTTTTTGCACCACTAATTAAAAAGGGCAAAGCTCTGCGAAAAAGCTTTGCAAAGAATCCTCCTATTCCATATCCTCTTTGTAAAGCTACACCTCTGTAGTAAGGCAAACCTCTTCCAGTCTGTCCTGCATAATATTCTTCAAACTTTTTTGTACAACAAGCATATGGCACTAACATTTTTTTTATCCTCTGTTATTGGAAACAATTTGTAAATGAAATGTATAATGAAAAACTAGCTCTTTTATATGATTTGTCTGGAGACGGAAATGCAATACGACAAAAACAGTGCCTCTCTCAAATGGGACAAGGTTTCCAGAATGAAGCCTAATATCAATATGCACTGTTTGAAAGTGTTGACGAATAACTGGTAAGTAGAATGGTCTTGGGTAGTGTGCATTAATTATTTCTCCATCTTTCCCATTTACTGTTACAATTTTTAACAAAGGAGCTTGCACATCACCTATGATTTGAGGTTCAACAAGATCGCAATAGACGTACATAACTGGAAAAGAAGAACTTGGATCGGCTACAAAAGGACTTTGATTTAAACCTGTATATACACCAGATTCAAATCCTAGAATCTCAGCTATACCTTCGTGAAGAACAACTTTTGATTTTTCATTCGTTTTAATTTTAACCTTTTTCGTAACTGGATTATATAGGAATTGTATCTTATTTTTATGTGATGTTATCGACATGGCTTGGATAAGGTCTGGTATTGTTTCGTAATAGCCTGGAGGAACTCTTCTTGCTTCCATTTTTCCATCTCCCAAGTCAAAGCCAAATAAATTATTATCTTGGTGAACGTTATACCAAGTATGGGGATAAATCAAATCAACTAAAGCCATTTCCCATTCCCCATTTAAATTAATCGATCTGGGAAGTTGAGTTGTAAATTGTGATATTTTATTATTTGGGAAAATATTCGAAGAATTATCACTGATAAGTGTTATGTAGAAGGACATTGTTAAATGAAATGGCAGATAACAGCGTGAAATGATCTATTTATATCATTTCGACATCTTCAACCCATGAATTGAATTTTTCAGGATAACCTTCGAATTTCACAAAATATTCTATTTTCCCGCGGCGTTTTCTTTTTTTCAAAATTTTCTCCACAGGATATAATCCATTATCTGCAATTTTTTGCAGTTCTTGTTGATAAAAGCTTCCTTTAATAATCTCCCCTGATAAGTCTTTTAATTTATAAACAACTGGTATGCGTGATAAAATTTTATAAATAGTAAATATTTCAGTTGTCCAATTTTGTTCATACCCTTTCTCAAACACCATTTTTTCGCGACTAATGCGAACGGTATCTCCAATCTTTAAATTAGAGGTCACACGTTTTTCTACTGATTGCTCTTGACCATACAATATATTCCAAATGATATGTTGATTTTTGATGTTAACCGATACGGGTTCTGTTTTAATACTACGATGCCACGTATGATTATAACTATGCACCAATTGATTAATGACATTGATATATCGCTTTGTATTCATTTCGGTAAAATATTTCCACATTTTAGTTTTAAGAGTTCGATTAAAACGTTCAACTACAGAAGCTTTTGTTGCATTATGTGTTGTGAAAAAATTAATTTTTCTCTCTTTTAAAAAGTTTTGAACAACATTATTAGTGAATTCTTTCCCAGAATCAGTTTGTAAGGACACTGGAGAGCGTTCGGCGAATATTTTTTTGAACGCATTTTTTACAGTTTCAGATTTTTTATCTTTTAAAGGAATCACCCAAGAATATTTTGATAAAATATCAATACAAGTAAGTAAGTATTTAAAACCGTCGTTATGTGTGGCTAAGGATTGCATGTCTACTAAATCAGCCTGAAATTGCTCATTTATACCTCCCACAATGACTCGATTTCTTCTGAATTTATGTCGTAAAGGTTTATGTAGAGTATAGGAATTTTTTGTTTGCAGCCATTTCTTTATATCCTTAGTTTTAACACGACCTTTTAAAGCACGATGCAAGGCATTTATACCCCCAAAACTAGCGGGATGTTCTGGGTTCTTATATGTTGGAATTAAAGTTTCTTCCATTATAGCAGCGTATATGGTTTACCCAATACTGGATTTGATATAAATGATAAAACTTTAGGAGAAAACAATCTGTTTTTATATCATTTGAAAAAAAATTTATACTAGAATCTGTTTTTGCAATCCTAAAAATTACTAAATAAAAAGATAATTTGATTTTAAAGTATGCATCATCGCGAGGAATAAATACATATGAAGTAATTTTAAAAAAGAGAGAAACAGATATAGTTACAATAAAAATAGAAAATAACTTTTCAAAACAAACTAAAAGCAAGTATAATTTTATTATTTTACTAAGCAAATCATTAAATAACGTTTATAAGTATACATGAAACATAAATTACAGATATTCAAAATATTCAGTCGTATAAGGTGGACATAGGATATTTCTTACATCTTTTAATACATCTTGTAATTTAATATTACAAAGAAAATCTTTAGTAATATATTTACAAAGCAGGTTTTGATAGCAACAAAAAGTCCTTATCTTCCCATAGTTTGTGGTAAAATGAATCAGCAATTTCAACAACGTCTATGGTTAATGCAGCCAAGTTGAAAGATTTAATTTTATTTGCCCACAGATCTTCAGCATATATTAAAGGATCCTTCAAGCCTCCTTTTTCTTTTATACAGTCTGCGATGGAGTTTTTCAACTGTTCTAATAGACACTGAGTACCAATTTTTATATCCAAACTAGAAGGCAAAGTCTGATCAACATTAACTCCCTCAATATTACTGTAAGCAGTGTAAAAATCCATAAAAGCGTAAATATGATCCACAACAACTGTAGAAATATCATATGATATCATATTGTCTCATCATTTCAGTCCACTGTACGGACGTTAAATTTATAGTTTTTACATCATTCTGTGAAGCTCTGATTCTTGAAAAAGTGAAGTTTTCAAAATCCACAGTATCTATTTTCATTTGATCTTTCTGCAAAAGATTCACTGCATCAATTTCTTGAGGAGTTTGAGGTATATTTTCTCGGTCCATGATACAAGGAATCCATTTAGGGTGAAGTGCAATTCCAACTTTTGTTGGATAAAAAATATTCCCATATTTTTGAAATTTTCGGATGTGTACGGAAACATTTCCTCTGAATATATTCACATACACGAACACAGAATCACCAAGACTAAACATATCTTCTGGAATTCTATCTTCTGGAAATACCAGTCCCTGTTAAAAGGAAAAAAAAATTAAGGTGAGAAAAAGAAATGTTATAAAAATAAAGAATTTTTTTTATAAGAAATTTAGGAACAAAGACAATTGTAAGAAATACTTACATTTCGTTCATTTTCCTTTACTTTCTTGTTATTCTCCTCCATTAGTGTATCATCCATCAATTTTCTCTTTTCAGGTCTGGTGATTCTTTTTTTACTGAAAGTTAGGTTAACGCAAACGCCAGAACGTTTCTGCTGTTTTGGGATTCCATAACTCCAAAGATTATTAGTCGGAGGATTCACAACCAACAATGAATTGGATTTTAATTCTATTCTTTGGCTTTTGAAATCGGTTCTTTTGAATAACATATTCCTTGTCTCTCCAAAACTCAAACAGCAAATGGGATGATTTACATCTAAACACTTTCCCATGTCTTTGTGTTGCCCAATACAGTCGTTTCCATTCTCCAGGCGATCAATTAATAGAAAATTGAAATCAGTTTCAATTAAGCTCTCCACTGCACTTTTGATTTCAAGTAAAAGAGTTGTCCAAGGTTGACTATTAATTGTTAGTCCTGAAAAAGTATACGATGTTCCAGGATCCCCAAATGCTACAGTCCTTCGTGAAATTTTATATGACTTATCTTTATTACGAACATTACATTGTTCTATTGGCAAATACTCTATCTCATTATTTAGTCTTTCAAAAATATCATTAGGTGAAGAACCCACATTTTCATGTATCACAATACAAAGTCCGTCTTCCATGTTTAAGATATAGATAAAATATGAAACGCAGTTGCAATCTTTAATCGACACTGGCAAGGGAGTGACTGAGAGAACTCTGCTATAAATACGATTTCAAGGAATCTTTCATATGATTAGCTGATATCATGTATTCATCCGCAGTTTAGTGTTAAAATATATCTGTAAACAGGTTTTCTAAACTTGTTCTAGCAATCAGCAAGATTATACAAGATTGAACATGGTTAAACAAGAACAAACAAAGTTAAGTACGGTTAGATAACTTTTCCTATAATATCACCAACATTTTATTTCAAAGTAAAAGAAAAAGATGATTTAGTTATGAAAATAAGATTTAGTATGAGCTCGTGGTCCAATGGTTAAAGTATCTGACAAAATTATTGGGCCACGAGTTCATTTTGTTGATGTCAGTTCGAATCTCGGTGAGCACAATTAAACAAAAAGGTTCTTTTTTTCATGAATAAAAATATTTAAAAACGTTAGAATTCCTCAACAAATATAGAATTATAAATACATTTTTAAAAATTATTTAATAACTGGCACTACTAGACATATTGATCTTGATTTTAAAAAACCAATGAATAAAATTAACAAATTTTAATTTAAAAACATTTCTTTAATAAAGTGTAAATTTTATTCCTGTAAATATTTCATCAATAGATGGCACCACTAATTTTTGCCTTGTGACAGCACTGCATATCTTGAAATCAAATTCTAAAACATTGTTTTCCCAAAATAATTTGTTACTTCTCATTTAAACACTAGATGGTGCTATAAAACATTCAATTCCGAAACTGACATCTTGATGACATCACATTAAATACCCCCCATATTCTTATAAGAGGCATGACGTCACATACCGAAAGTCACGTGAACAAGGAATCTTGGGTCCTCGGGTCAACTTGTAAAAAAAATGTTTTTTCACAAAATAATTTTATTTTCTCATTTAAACACTAGATGGCGCTATAAAACACACAATTCGGAAACTAACATCTTGATGACGTCACATAAAATACCCCCATACTCTTACACGAGGCATGACGTCACAAAATCTGCTACCCCCTCCAAAAACCCCATTGTTGAGTTGTTTCTTCCTTCTGCCTCGTATAAGTCAAGTGACACGCCCCCCTCAAAATACCCTCGTATTCTTACACGAGCAAACCGGAAGCCACGTGACCCCCAAGGGGGCGTGGCACTTCCGCCTCTGGTAGTGGGGCTCTTACTACTGACGTCTCATTGTGGTCCAGTTTAGATCCATGGCACGTCAAATATCATAATACCACTTTTAGGAATGTTTATCTTTTTAATTATATATATCCTAAACTTAAGGGACTAATATCTGGAATAATATACTATTTAATCTTTTACCCATTTTGGAATTGATTAAATAACTGAAATTACAAAATGTTAAAAATTTGTAATGAACTTCAAAATAGCAAAACAAGAGTTAGATTAATAGGTAAAATTTAACATTACCACTAAAAGAACAGAATTTAAGTAATCAAATATAGAATTGAATTTACATACATTAGTGCTCAATATAAACAGAAATGTTATTTACTAAGGGATACATTAAATGATTTGATTAAACATTTTTATCATTTTTACAACAGTAAACTCTTAATAAAATTTAATACATAAATGTTTATTTACAATTTGCATGCAGTAGAAACAAATTGCCATGTTTTTAATCTTTTAAAGGATTTATTTTCTCTTGCTCTACATAAGTTCCCAAATGAGCTTAAATAATACAGAAAAATTTAAATTTTGAAGAATGTGAAAACATAATAAATTAAAGCATTTCTTTTTCTGGTGAGATTAAATTTAATTTTTTTAATTTGCTTATTTTAAATTTAATCTCATTCTCAGGTATATAAATTTGTCAATCTAATTTAACTGAAAAAGAAAACAAAATTTAAAATTTATAAATGAGGCACATTTTATCTCTTAAAATGCAATTAAACTTTATCAACCAAAGTAATTAAAGCATAACTCAATAAAAATATTTAAAATATATTATAAATATAAAAAGCTAACTATTTATAAAACAAATAGTTTTTTTTCGATTTATTTAAGACTGGGTTCAGCTCATCATAAGCAATTCTTCATGCATGGCAGAGCAGAATATGAAACACTTACTATAGAAAAAAATGAATTTCCAATCAATATTTAATAAATAAATGATATTTACTGAGATTAAATATGTACATCTTTTTTAATAACATTCAAATTTGATCAATAAAGAACACAGATATTTAATAGAACTAAAAATCAGGTTATTGTGTGAAACGTAGATGCCATATAGTTTATTTTTGCCCGTAGTCTTCGAAATCTGTAGAAAGCTGAATTACTACAAAATAACATTAAGGGAATACTATGAAAAAGAGAAGAATATTGATATTTCTGCTTAAAACTAAATCAGAGCATCATTTATTAAAGCAAATTAATCAGCAAAATTTGAATGGAAATACTCATATAATAATCATTCCAGAAACTTTGATCTTTGTTCTGTTTACGTAAGCATTTTGTTTTTAATTTCACTGAGAGCATGCTTCTTAATTTCCTTTCAAAGGCATACATATTAGGGTGGAGTGAAAAAAACTTTTTTTTTTCTTTTCTATTACCATAGTGCGCAAAAGTTGTCTAGGGTGGTGGTATAAAAGACATAAAAATATTTTTGAAATTGGATAATATCTTCCGATCGGGCATGTACCTTGATTATTCAAAAATTCAACAAAAATTGAAGATTTTCAACAGTTAAAAAATATTTATAAAAATTCATATTTTTACATGCTATACCCTGAAATTATAACATATGACACAAATGAGAATGATAAAAAGAAATTAAAGAAAACATGTAATATCTTCTGATCGCGCATGTACAGTAATTTTTCGAATATTTAAAAAATTTCAAGTCGTTTCCCCTAAGACAAAAAAAAGAATCCATTTATTTTTGGAGCAATATTGTATTAAAAATTAGTATTTAGATAATAAGATATGTATTTTTTAATGTGTAATGCATTCCAATCATGTATATATATTGGATTTTGCTTACAAAATCAATCTACTCAGAGAAAAAATCTACGCATCTTATGGGGTCATGTATGGCTATTGAATTGCTTTAAAACACACAATTAAATGGCATTTAATTACATTTCCTATGCAATATTAACTACATTATTTAGTGCATTAGTGCATTCTTTAGATTCAAATGCTACAATTGGCAGCATTTCACACCTGATAAGTTGCTGCCCAATCGGTCCACAAAAAGAATTCGGCCCCTTTGATTCTCCATCTAAATGTTTAAATATGTGACGTAATGGCAATTCAATAAAATGGAGTAAACAAATAGCCCATTGCAATGGAAGTCTAATATAGGCTTCTATTTGACGAATGACGCTATTTTTACTGCCAGTATTAATATGAGTACCATCACATCCAATAAAGTCAAGGTCTTCTAGCGAAAATTCGTTTTCATTCAAAAACGATAATATGCTACAAGCGATGTTCCTTGCCTTGCTAGAGCATGGAGACACATGGTTAATATAAATGGAACCAGGTTATTTAATTAAATAATAATGCTCTTCTTTTTCTTGTTCTTATACACTGTTTTGAACCAATATTTTGTAAAACAAAAGTCTCATCATTTCTCCCATCGAAATAAATACCACGAAGCAGCTCTACTAAATTTTCGTTTTGAAGCTCATTTCTGCTGCGAATTCTTTCTCTCCGAATATTAGATCTGTCTATAACTTGGGAAGAATCTTCTTCAGTTATTAATCCAACGTCTTCAAGTACGCTTGAAGCAATAGCAGCAGTTGCCCTGTCGGATTTCCGTAGCGATCGCTATGTAATGTTGTTGCTTTTAAATTCAGTCTCATTTGCCACGGAGATGACTTATTCGATGAGCTAGGTAATTCATAATCAGGATCATTTCCTTCAATGGGAGAAGCATTTAATTGCATTAAAATTTCTTCTGAACAATCCATTTCGCTAGAGATAAATTTAGAAGAAGTAGCTTTCGAATCACGCTCCTGGTGTTGAGTGAATTTTCTTTTAAGCTTCTTTTCCAATTTTTTGGCCTCATTTTTATCTAATGTTCCAATTTTTTCCTAATCCGTGCATTCTTTGAAGATAAAGAAAACGTCGATTAATAATAGGAATCTTTTTTGATTTCTCACAAGTACAGTTCATTAAAATAGGGCATTGATACTAATAGGGATTCTTATTACAATTGCAATTCACACTCATTATATATATACACGATGAAACATCAAACAGCTTAGTTGCTTCTCTCTTAGAGTCCTCAATTCTTTTTTTAAAAGCTTCTTTCTCCTGATCTCGAGAATATGACTTTCTTAATTTATAGTACTTGTCATGGTATGCGCTAATGAGTTGAATAATTCTGTACTTGGAAACTGTAGGGATCGATGCCTTTTGAAATAGAACCATAATCTTTTTTGCTACTACAGAAAAGTTTACTTTTTTATTGTTACACTCTGAAGCTAACTTTCTTCTTTCTTCAAAGCAACAAACTAACACGTGACTCGGGAGAATGAACTCACTGGTGAAGGACACAAGTAATGCACTGAATAATGTAGTTTATATTGCATAGGAAATGTAATTAAATGCCATTTAATTGTGTGTTTTAAAGCAATTCAATAGCCATAGCATGATATAGCCCCATACGATGCGTAGATTTTTTCTCTGAGTAGATCGATTTTGTAAGCAAAATTCAATATATATACATAATCGGAATGCATTACACATAAAAAATACTTATCTAACTATCTAACTATTAATTTTTAATACAATATTGCGCCAAAAATAAATGGATTTTTTTTTTGTCTTAAGAATAACGATTTGAAAATTTTTAAATATTGGAAAAATTACTGTACATGCGCGATCGGAAGATATTACATATTTTCATTAATTTTTTTTTCTCATTCTCATATATGTTATAATTTCAGGGTATAACAAGTGAAAATATGAATTTTTATAAATATTTTTTAATTGTTGAAAATCTTCAATTTTTGTTAAATTTTTGAGTATTTAAGATACATGCGCGATCGGAAGATATTATCCGATTTCAAAAATATTTTTTATGTCTTTTATACCACCACCCTAGACAACTTTTGTGCACTATAGCAAATCGAAAAGGAAAAGACAGTTTTTTTCGCTCCACCCTAATACACATACAAGCAAATAGTTTGAATTTCAGAAAATTCAGCTAGTTACTAATTTCATTTTTTTCACAATAAACTAAATTTTTCTCATACAAAAAGGTTTTAACTATAGTGATTTAAAAATAACTTTAGTAGAAACGAAATCAAAAAGTTAAGATTTTCATTTGCTATTATAATTTAGGATTTTTTCCTGAAAATGTGAGCATTCTTATTTTAATTTACTTAGATATATAAAGTGTAATGAAAAAAATAATTTATTTTGAAGATATCATGATCAGAGTTTTTGTAAGAGTATTAAACAAAATAATAAAACAAAATAAGAATATACAAAATTTTCAGAATTACAAGCATTATGGAAGTAGGAAATTTTACTTCCAAATTAAGTGTACACAAAATCTTAGAGAAAATCATATTCACAGATCACACAGTCACATTCTAAAAGCTAAATCACTGAAAATGTAAACAATTCATACTAAATCATTTTACACAATCTTTAATATTTTTTTTCAGTAAAATAAAAAAAATGCTTACCATGAATCAATACTTCAAATTCTAGAACCTTTAGAAGACAACAAATTTAAATCTCCCAGAAGATTCTCCAGGAAAGTAAGAATTCCAAATCTGGTATAGGAAATAAACATATCTTCCACGTAACTACAAAATATAAAAATTTATTTTCAAGTATTTATTTTAATAGATTTTTACATTTGTAATATTAGTCCAGCATAAATTAAAATAATTGGGTGAAATAATTTTTTCTTGCTAAGTAGAAAAATCTTGTATTATGGATTTAAAATTTGATATTAAATAAAAAAAACTCACATTTTTAATTCAACAGTAAAAAGTATTTTAATTAAACATTAAATCCTAGAATTAAGACTATCGTAAAAATTAATTTTATAAATTTGAATCAAATCCTAATATTGATAAATATTTATCTTGTTAAAATCAAGAAATAAATACATAAGTCTTTGTCTGACAAAATAATAATAAATATAAGTAATTTTGGAAAGAAAAATATTTTGGATTGCAGGACATAGAAATGGTTTTTATTTAAGAAAATTATTTTGTGGTATAACAAATTTTCTTCCATCAATTTTCATCCTAATCGCAATGTTTGTATTTTCAGCCTAAAAATAACTGGAAAGTTTAATGATATAAAAAAAAATGATTACATTCTGCTATCAAGCACATTTTATAAATAAAAGCAATATGTATCTTTCAACTTTAATTTAAAATAGTTACAAATGTAATTTTTTAAAGTAAAAATAAACTTAAACATGGTTGGTTTTCTACTCTTAAATAACACTCTTCAGTTTTTAAACTTTATTTCTATTATGACTTCTTTAGAATAAAAATAAGTTATTTAAAAATACACTAAAATATGAAGCGATAAAAGAAAAGCAATTATTTTTTAACTGACTTCGTTAAACACTTCTAATGTAGCAATAAACTACTAAAGTACATCCACCATGGATGTCCAAATTACATCTATCATGGACATATAAATTGCGTCTATTACAGACCCAAATGTTAATACTCCAAAACTCATCCATCGTGGATGTCAATCCGACGTTCATATGTAGTCGACAGAAAACCATCCAGTTCACATCTTACCATGGACGTCTTTATGACTTTCAAAGGAATTCCAGGACGTCTTTTGGACTCTATGGATCTTTAAAAGACGTCTAATAGACGTGTGTGGTTGTATGGGTAATTTTTAAATCAAAAATATTTAAATTTTTTATTAAACAGAAAAAAAATTGAATACATGTATCATTATAATAAGCGATTTTAAATATTGCATTAATTTGCTTTTGGATTCATAAAATTTGTTAAAGTTTTCCTCATTTGCTTATATTATTAAACACGACTACTAGGTAACGTCATTGGTCACATCCCTTTTCAGACAACCCCTTTAGGTTTGTTGTTGTTGTTTTCCTATGACACTTGGACAAACCAAGCTCGCTTTTGCCTTTGGCAGTGCGAACTAAGTCAGTAGGGAGCGTCTTTCGTTTGGATCAGAGCATCATGAAGGTGAAAGTACGACTTTGCTCTATTTAAGGTGCCTCGTAATTTTGAACCACGGTTAGGTGACGAGGCCACATATGAGCTGGCACCCTCTTCTCCAAATCCACGCCACACCAGCGGAAGGACTTTGGACGTTACAGATTAACGTGGACACGTCCCCAACCCACGGAGCTCCAGCAACCCAGTGAAGGAGAGTACACCGTGGTCAACCTTCCAAACACTGCCCGCGGCAAATGATGCTTTACTTTGCTGAGCTTACGGGAAGCGGCGTGAAGCTACTGAGCCACTGGAGCTCTTTTAGGTTTGCATTAAATATAAGAATCTTTGCCAAAATATACCAAGTACGGTTACAGTTTATCTTGACAACATGTGTAACGTTACGCTCTGTAACGAAACAACTCAAAAAAGTTGAAGCAGCGCTGACATCTACCCGATGTCGTATTTCGACAAATAAGAATTTTACTGAATAAAACTCAGAATGTGAAACCAAACTAACATTTAATGAAGCACACTGAACACTACAAACTACATGGGCCAAGGTTACAAGTTCTACTAAAGAGAAAAAAAAATATCAACATATAACGTCAGCTCGTGCGGGATGCGCACGGCACATGATTAGTGGGTGAGGTGCTGCCATTCGCAACAACACGTCTTCGGTAAAATTCTCAAAAATTAAACACGGGAAATATAATTTTCACTTTTCTTTTTGTGGCGATGCTGTATCAAAATAGTAACTTTGGAAACAATTACTAAAGTGATCATAAAAACTAACAGGAAGGAAATCAACGATATTTTTATGCGATAATATGGCAACATTAAGAATAATAGCTATTGCCAGTGTTTGTTTACCTTAAAATATACCGTTATTTGAAAAAATATTTCCTTCTTGGTTCTAATTATTTGAACCAAGTAAAGCATATTGCTTATTAATACAAATTAACTAGACAAATGCAAAATTTAACAAATAATTTAAGGGTATTTTCATTTTTATTTCGAAATTTCTTGAAGTTGTAAAAGGTAATGTTTTGTTTATTTATTTTTTTTATTGCATAACTTCTAGTTGCATACTACAATTTTTTACATTATTGTTAATTAAGGATTTCGGTTGATTGTTTTATGTAAGATAATTATTTATATATATCAAGCATTTATGACTTTCGACGCAAAAAAAAAATTGTGCAACATTTATGAATAAAAAGTATATTTTTCAAGTATTTTTACTAGTATTACTGTATTAAATATTTCATAATTTCCTTAGTATCGTTATATATATCTCATTATCTTCATCAATAATATTTTAAAAATAATTCTTTTAAATTACTGATTTTACATGTTGGGGACATTTTTCAAAACATTTTGCATCTTTTTTTTTCAATGTATTTTTATTTTTGAAAACAAAATTTTAAAGCTTAAAAGAACTTTTATTTATTTCATCAATTCAATGATTTCATTTTAATCCTTTCTTGTAAAAGAAAGAAAGCTCTTGTACAAGAAAGAATTAAAAGGGCAAGCATGGAAAGGGTTGTGGAATTGATTTTAACATTGAAAGGGTAGGGGAAGTAATTTGTAAGCCGTTTTTACAACATTTCTTTTATGAGATAAATTTTTAATGAATTTATAAATATTTATGCATAGAAATAAAATACAGTACTCTTAGTTTACATTACATTAATTGAAGATCAATATTAAGTAAATTAGAAATATCTATGTGCAATATTAAACCCTTTGATGTGATTGAAGATAAGAAAATTTACTAATCAAAGGTGTTCATATATATTAGATGTCTTTTATTTGTGAAAAAATGTAAAGCATATAAATAAATAAAATATTGTAGATTAAAAATGCAAACATAAAATATCAAGTGGAAGAAAAAAATATGAAACCTATATTTTTATATAGTGTTGTATATTTGTTTGCGAGTGACCAGATGTTAATGGATTGGATTCCTTTTGGCCATATGTAACAACATATAGTGTTGTACATAATAAATATATTTCCCTTTTGAAAGATGTATCTAAATGCCTTAATGTAAATTAATTATCAAAGTATAAACAATGAAGATTTATAATTGAAAAAAAAAGGATGTAAAAATTTAGATAGGAAACAAAAGTTGATGATTTTCAGCTTAGCATTGCTCACAACGAATTCACCAAACTTTTTGTAAGCAAATTAAAAATTGTTTTACTGTTTATAAAATTAAAGAAACAAAAATGATAAAGTTCCCTTTCATTTATCCAATTTTTATTTATTGAAAAGTTACATTTGAAGAAATGGTACTTGTATGAAAATCAGGATATTGGTACAAATATGGCTAAATTGACACCAAATAATTTAAAATATTTTATGAGAATTGAAATAAATAGATCATAGCTAAAAAATTGTACCATATTTAATTTTCAAAATTAACAAAACAAGAATGTTGTAACTAAGAATGTTATTGTTTGTCATAAATTTTAAAATTCCAATACCAATGTTTGTCTCTCCAGAACTCTTGGTCATGAAAATAGTTATGGGCACTGTAGACCTTGGCTCACATGGACTGTCATGCCGTGGAGTTTAGTTTTTTAATGTTTATGTAGTTTTTCAAGCGAAGAATCAAATTGTGCATATTGCAGCATTTGTTAGATGTTAGAATTATGTATCTTAAAATATATTTTATTTTGCACTATGTATAACCTTGTTTTAAAAGCTATTAAAAACTAAATATGATGTATTTTACTAGAATCTTCTGATATTTTCAGCTCAATTTATTGCACTTGCTGATAAGAGGGATCCAAATAGGATTCAACTAAATGTTTTTCATAGTAGTTTTTTCTGTACAATTTATTTTATTTTTAATCATGCTGTGCATTTTTTATTTTATATGAAACCACATTATCAATAGTATATATTTTGTATTATTTCCCGAAAGAAATTGCTGTGGTGGATTATATACAGAAAAATACAGTATGTATGAATATATATATAGGCAAGCTAACTTCCTTATTTCATATTCACAAACACAAAAAGCATTAAAAAAATATTTTTATTTACTTTTGTATTCAGAAGTTACATAGTTTTAAATGCCATATCAGGGAAGAAACCTCCTGATATGGTATAACACTATTGTAAGTACATTGGTTGAACCAAATTTTACTGTTTTTATCACTCTCTTCATCATATTGGTATGTATTTTGGTCATATCACTTTGAATGCTTCTCTTCAGATCTTTCAAAGTTTGTGGGTGGTCAGTATAGACTTGTGACCTAAATACACCTACGAAAAGAAGTCACATGGAAGAATGCTCCACCCACTCAAAATCGCCTGTCATTGAAATGAGGAACCCTAGGAAATATATTTTAGCAGTACAACCCCATTGATACCCTTGAAGTATAGACTGTTGCTGCATCTTGCTGAAACCATTCTTCTCCTAAGTGCACTTCCTGAAGTAAGGGCCAAAAAATATTCTAGCATTTTCACATAATGATTTGAAGTGACTCTGACAATTTGTTCATTTTCGTTGAGAAACCATGGGCCCACCATTCCAACTGATAAGATTGTGCTATATACTGTGACATGTGGGGAATGCAAAGGCCTCTAGAGCTCTGAGGTTCATCAAAAGCCCAATTACACATATTTGTTTTATTGGCAAATACAGTCAAATGGAGATGAGCCTCATTATTGAAAAAGGGACATGATCAAGAAGTGCTTCATGCATTTCTTCTAGTCACATTTGAAAAGTTGCTGCATAATGCTCAGCTTTTATGTATGAAAAGAAAGTTTATTGTGCAAAATTCGCCTCACGAAATAATCTAATTCCAAGTGCAGATGCATGTGCACGCAGTGTGCATAAATGACATTCTTACCGCTTTGATGTTTGGTGATGATCTGATGGGACATCTGTCTCCACCTTTTCTTTTTTGCACACAACCAGTTTCTCTTGAACATTGTTACCTTTAAAAGAATTGATTTCCAGTTCAGGACGTGCTCAAATGGTAAAATATTAAAGCGATTTCGGAAAGTATGCTGGGTTGAAATAACCGAGTGATTGTTTGAAAAATAGGCCTCTATGGCAAAAGCACTGTGCTCATTATTCCAATATATTTCTTTGAGCATTAAAATCATGTTTGGAAAGCTTCTGCACAATGGCCAGCTTGTATAGCTGAAAATGAAGTTCATTGTGAGAAATTCGCCCAGTGGAATGGTCAGAAATTCCAAGGGCAGATGCATGTTTATGTGCCAAATGTCACGATTATTGAAAAATGACACTCTTATTGTTTGAATGTTCTCTGGTGATCTGATGGGATGAGCATTTCTAACCCTTCTTTTCTGCACAGAACCAGTTTCCCTGAATGTTGTTATCTATAAAAGAATAAATTTCCAACCCGGGACAGATCATTAAGGGGCAATATTAAAGCCATTTCAGAAAGAATACCAAGTTGAAATAGCTGAACAAACATTCTAAAAATAGGCCTCTATGGTAAATGCATGGTATTCTTGCTCCAACGAATGGTGCTGACTGAACTACAATGTCACACAACTTAATAATCTCCCCCCTTGAACAAAACAATGCTTACTTAAATTCTTTCTTTCAAGCAATGTCTCCAGACTGCTATTGCAAAGCAATTCAGTTGTGGGGAAAAAGTGTGCTTTTATTTAACTGTTTATATATAAATAAGTAGGGAATAAAAAAAATCTATTGAGTGATTAAAGAAATCTCTAGTCTCTAGAAAAGTCTAGAATATATGGACATAAAATTGTTTTGTTTTAAAAGAGTTTGAAAGTAAACAGAAGGAAAATTTACAATTGCTTTTATTAAATTCTAATTTGGAAAAAAATCATCATTAAACTTTATCTAATAATTGTATTTATTTTGAGTAAGTATATTTATAATTGAAAAGAGGTTGTTCTACATATCTTGAAGTACTCAATAAACTAATAGATAGGAATCTATTGAAGATGTTTAAAAACAATAAAAATTACCCTTTATTTTATACAATGTATAGCCCAGTAATATAGAAAATATTGATTATTTAAATAAATATTTTTCTGTTTTAGTTGTAAAAATTTATTGAAGGCTTTTGAAGCAATCATTAAATGTAATTCTAACTTAAATAAAAAATATTCTCATTAATTTTTGCAATTATTTCTGTTATTTACACCTATAATCAAAAAATATTGCATGTACATAATTGCATGCATATTTTTTTAAGAGCAATTTTTAAAATAAAAAATATTTATTATGAATGTCAATACCTCCTGGAAATATTTGATTTTACTCTTGAAAAACTCTTAAGGCTTTTGGAATTTTTTTTTTGTTTTTGAAATCTATATGAACCCTGTATATCTGTTCTGACAGTCAAGCTGCATTACTGGCTTTGCAGAAATTTATTTTAACTTCTGTTCTTGTCTGAGAATGCTTCTTTACTCTGTGCAAATTAGTTAATAATAATAATTTCCATACCTTAATGTAGGTTGCTTGGGTACTTTGGTGTTCCTGGCAAAGAGTTAGCTGATGAATTTGGGGAATATTGGATCAACAACCCATTTTTTTGGTCCTAAACTGGTGCTAGAGATTTCAAAAGTGTTTATTAAAAGGAGTTTTTTTCCTTCTAGAAGCAACAGTTTTTGAACTACTAAAACGCCAGTGATCAAAGACAAGCAAAGCTATTGAATAATATTTTTCTTAATAAAAGGGAAACAGAGCTATTAAAGCTCAGTAGAAGCTGTTTAAGGAGAGCAGTAAGACTTAGAGGGCACTGCCACCTTAAGAGACATCTCATCATAACGGGAGTGTTAGATGATATAACTTGCAGAGGTTGTCAATATATGGAGGAAACCTCCATTACATATTCTATGTAAATATGAAACTTTTCCAGAATTGAACATTTGTGTTAACATTAAATTGAACTTTGGATACTGCAGGATATCCGTGTTAAATGCTGAATTTTGTTTTATTTTTGAGTTACAGTACTATAGACCTATGGTTGCAGTGCTAAGTTCTTTTAGACCCAACCTACCCTAAATATAATCTAATCTAGTTTGCTGCACTTATATATAGTTAAGTATATCTAATTTAAATTCATGCATAATTAATGTTAGTGTAATTTAATCTTCTGTGTAATGTACATTTTTTGTACTAAGCTAATGACAGTTAAATTTTAGTATTTCTTTTAGATATATAAAAATTAATATGGGACAAGCAATATTTCTATGATAATGGAGTCAAACAATTTTGTTAATTATAATGTTATGAGAGAAAGTGAAGTAAGTTTTATCTTTTGTTTTGAAATATTTTAGTAATTTGAAAAATTTAGATTCTAAATTAATATTTTTAATGTTTCTACAGGATGGATATAGAAATCGATTAATGCGCAAGTTTCAAGTTACAAAGAACTTTGTGAATCGTCTAGGATTGGAATCTGAATTAGAAGTAAAATTTTTACATGTGCTATTATATTTATTTTTAAAACTTGTCTTTTGTTTTAAGAATTATAAAAGTTTTAAAAATCAGAAACTGAAAGTCTTTAAGCATCTAAATTCTTTTTTATTTACTGAAAAAAGAAAAAATCATTTGAATATAATCATTCCAAATTTTAATCATTAAACTATAGTTTTGTATTCTTATGTTAATGTATCATGTCATTATGTTTCATCCTCAGTATTGGAAAGGTCAGCTTCATGTTTTGTTTCTTTGTATTGATAAAAGTGAGAATTCGATATATATGTCTGGAAGTAGAATTTATGTAAATTAACTAAATTTATAAAGAATTGGGACTTTTTTGGTCTATTTTCTAGGGGTTTGTTCAACTCCTAAAAATTACTGGAATTTGAAAAATTTTTTAAAGGGCCCTTGACATTTCTATAATTTTGATTTGTCTCCTTGAAAATTGGGAACTACTCCCAGAATATTTACTTATCTTGGTGCATTTATTTTTTTGTTAGAAAATATAATTTTTTAATTTTTGTTTTAATCTATAATTTTCAATAAAATTGTTCAAAAACCAAATTAAAGATTAGTTCTTAATGTTACTACTAGATGACTGTATGATAATAATATTTATAACTGTTGACTAAAATAAAGATCTAATTCAGCTACAATAGTTTCATGACAATACAATTCAGTCAAGATAGAATGTAATGTTTAGATATGTTTGTGAAGTGAAGAGTAATCATCAATAAGATCGTCATATAGTGCCAATCAGGGGGTGGATTTAAATTTTAATTGATTCTCTTCATATTTGTCTTTCTATCTTTCATATTGTATAAAATTCACTGAATATAAATATATTTTCCATCTTTCTTGGTTAAAATCACATAATTTCAGTGAAACGGGTTGAATTTGTTTGTTTTTCAATGAAATAAAAGTTGAAAGAATTATTTAATATGCCTGGTGGAAAGTGTCATTTCAATGACCAGTTGACTATGGAAAAGCAATACGAAGATTGGCTTTTGTGTGGTTCAGAAAAAATTAGAATTTTGTAATTTTGTAGTAGATTTTAAATTATTTCAACTGACTGGGATTTCAGGTTTATATTGAAGAGAAGTTTTAATCCTATGAAGGAGAGAATAGATACTTTTTTTATTTTAATTAATTCTCAAATAAACAAAATTATTTTCACTCATGAAAAATATAGTTAATTTGCTTTAAATAATCTTTCACAGTGAAGCATTTGTTGATTGTGGGTTTTCTGTGAACAAACATTTGCTGGTAGAAAATTTAAATAATCAATCAATTGTGGCTAAATGTATTATTGATGATCACATCTGAAACATAGGAGGTGTCAACAATAAAATAATTAGAAAAGACCTAATTAGTTGTGCTGGTGCTTGGCAAAAGTATAAATTACATTTAAATGAATTAAAACAGCAAAAGAAAAAAAAAAAAACAAGCAGCCAATAATAGAAGGAAAGTAAAAAGCACTTAAAAATTGATGAACTGAAAATCAAAATATGGTGTTTGGAAGATGACATATATGAACTTGAAAAATCTACAATAGGAATTGCTGAGGAAGCTGATAGAACTCGTAAATTAACATTAATTGCAAAATCAGACACTTGTTGCTTGGGTGCTTCAGAGAAGCATCAGTTATTACTCAGTATTAATAATGCATTAAAAGTAAAAGTTTTAGGGATGTAAACTTAGCATTTTCTGATAGCAATATTGTGTATATATAAATAAGAAATGTGAAAATCCTTTGAACTCTAAAGGAATGGAAAAAAGTCTAGAATGTGATTGTGAAGCTGTATAGTTTAAAAGAGTTTGAAAGTATATAGAAAAAAATTTAGAATTGCTTTTATATTAAATGATAATTGAGAAAAAGTTACATCCTGATAACTTAATCTAATAATTGTGTTTATTTTGTTTTGAATAAGTATGTTTATTTGAAAAAAGATTGTTATATGCATCTTGAAATACTCGATAAATTAATAGATAGAAATTTAATGATGATGTTTAAGAACTCTAAAATTACCCATTATTTTATACAATTATTTTATTCAGTAACATGAAGAATATTGGTTACTTAAAAAAATTTTCTGTTATAGCTGTAAAATTCATTGAAGGCTTTTGAAGTAATCATTCAATATAACTTAAATAAAAAAATATTGCTATTAATTTTTGCAATAATTTATGTCTATTATTTACAAATATTACTGAAAAATTTTGCATATACATATTTATATTCATATTTAATTAAGAATAATGTTTAGAATAAAATGTATTTAACACGAATGTTGATATCTCCTGGAAATTTTGATTTGACTCCTGGAAAACTATTTGAAATTCCTGGAATTTGATTCTTGGAAATCTACAAACTCTGTTTTTCATAATTTGAACAATCTAGAAAAATTGACTGGTAATTCTATGTCAGACTAACCACTGCTGTTTGCCATTATTATATGTATGATTTAGTACCGAGGCAGGCAAAAAATAATGAAGTTTAATTTTCATTTTTGGATATACATGTTTGGATATAACCAGAGATTATACAAAATCCCCACTAAATTCTGTAAATGTAATATATTATTGAATAATTATCATTTTTACTGGTAAATATATATAATCCCCATCTTGTTATGGGGAATGTGGTAAATTCCGATTATTTTGTACAAAAATAATATTTTAATTTAGAAGTAAGTTAATGTGCTAAAAATATAATGAAATGTGGGTAAAAATGAGAAGTAAGTACTTTCATGCAATAACAAACATTTTGTTCTGAAGGATTTCATAAACATCATGATGACTTAGAATAAAATTTTCAATAACCTTTAAATTTAAAAACTTAAAATGAGCACTTTTGTTTGTTCATTTAAGTATATATTTTATAATAGCATAAATTATTTTATACTAGTAGATATAATTATGGATATAATAATTACTTTATAATATAGATATTTTATAACAATATGTATTATATAATAGCATAAATTATACATCTGGAATAAAAGATATTGTAAAATACAAAATGATCAAAATTACTAAATGCAAAGTAAAGTCTAGCTTATTATTTCAGTAAATATTTTATTATCTAAACAAAACAGAACTTTAAATTAAATTGTAACTAGTGCTTAAAGTGCTCACAATTAATTTTGTGAATATAATGTTGAAATGATCTATTTTAACCAGACAGATATTTTAACTAGGCAAGAACAAGTAAGAAAGAAAATGTGCTAAAAATATAATGAAATGTGAGTAAAAATGATGTTGAAAATTTGAAATCTTAAATTTAATTTTGATAATATTGGTAACACAGTGAAACTATGAATACAAGATGTAGACATAGCAAGTATTGTCCCAAGAAATTTATTATCAATGATATTAAAAATTCAAAACTGAGACATTTATATTTTAGAAACAAACCAAGGAAAATTTGTTAATGGAATACCAGAAATCTGTTCATTATTTGTGAAGAAAAATGTCTTTTTCTTCGAAGATTATTCATATTAAATATCATCACTTCAAAATTATTTTAGAAAATCATCTTTCTGAAAATTAGTGATATTAACAATGTGTTTGCAAACCAGAGTGAAAATCTGATAAATGCAAATGTAAAAAATCTGGAAAATTATATAGTTCTTTAATGTCTTAACAATCTAATATATCTAAACAAGTAAAATTTCAAGTAAATATAAATAAATACTTTTTTAGATTATAAGTTTAGTTTTCTTTGACATGGAAGTGTTTTATAAATTCAAAAAATCAAATTTGTTTCCTTTTTCCAGCTTTTATTGTTTATAAAACATAAAAATTACCTATAAGTACTAGTTAATATTTAAATCAAAGTTCTCTTTTGTTTATATAAAATAAAGTATTTACTGAAACAACAAGCTAGAGTTTATTTTGATTTTAGTAATTTTGATCACTTTGTATTTTACAATACCTTTTATGCCAGATATACGAGGGTTGTCCGTAAAATAAGGTTCCCAAGGATTTTTCACAATGAAAAACATGTTTATTGGCATTGAATAATACATGTTTGGAAAGCTTAGACTTTCCCCTATTTTTCGACATAATCGCCGTTGAGATCAATGCATTTTTGCATGCGGTGTACCATCTTTATGCTTGAGTTGTAGAACTCTTCCGCCGCGCCCCGAAGGTAGCTTAAAACCTCTTCTTTCAGCTCCTCTCCGTTTGTGAAATGTGTCCCACCCAGGTGTTTCTTCAATTCAGGGAAGAGATGGTAGTCACTTGGGGCTATGTCTGGACTGTGGGCCGGGTGTGTGACAGTATCCCATCCAAATCTGTTGATGAGATTGGTTGTTACACGGGCTGTGTGCGGACGAGCGTTGTCCTGATGGAGATGCACTCCCTTCGTGAGCGTGCCTCTTCTCTTGTTTTGAATTGGGCAGTGAAGGCTCTTCAACGTCTCACAGTAGCGATCCGCATTGATTGTTGTACCGGCAGTCATGAATTCGCACAACAGTAACCCCTTCTTGTCCCAAAAGACGCTCGCCATCACTTTGCCTGCAGACAGCGTTTGTTTGAACTTCCGGGGCTTCGTCGACCCTGGATGCTTCCACTGACGGGATTGTTCTTTCGTTTCCGGTGTCGTGTAGTGGACCCAGGTCTCGTCCCCAGTGACAATAGAGTCCAAGAATTCCTCACCATCCGTTTTGCGGGCCTCTTCAACACGCTGCCGTTTATTGTCTTCCGTAAGCATTTTCGGGACACACCTTCCACAAACCTTGGCATATCCTAAATGATCTGTCAAAATTTTGTGAATGCAGGACTTGCTGACATCAGGGATCATGTCGCAAAGGTCTTGAACCATCACCCTTCGATCTTTCAGCATTTCTTCTTCCACTGTAGCAATCGTTTCATCCGAAACCGGTGGCCGTCCAGAACATTGTTCGTCATGGACATCTGTAAGTCCTTCTTTGAGTTTTCTGCACCATTTGCGTACGTGTTGTATGCTCATACAATTTTCACTGTAGACTTCACGCAGTTGGGAATGAATGTCCACTAGCGCAGTGTTTTTTGCACACAAAAAACGAATCACAGAGCGTAATTCACACCTGGCGGGAGAAGTGAGTGGGAGCTCCATCTCTAACAGCTGCCAAGCCAAGAATGAGCGCGCAAACAGCTTGCCCGGGCGGTGACTGGGAGAGAGGGAGCCAAGCTACACGCCAATGTCGCCAAATAACGTGTAACAACATTCCTCGCGTCTGTAGCTCCATGGGAACCTTATTTTACGGACAACCCTCGTAGAACTTATGATTGTATATAAAATATCCACTGAAATGAATGCATAAAAGAGTCCCTGTTATTTAAATTTTTAAATTGAAAGATTATTGTGTAAATTTTACTCTAAGTCATCATGACGTTTTTCAAATCCTTAAGAACAAAATGTTTATTATTGCATGAAAGTACTTATATTTTGAATTAAAGTATTTTTGTACAAAGTATTATAAATTTATCATATTTCCCATTATGAGTTGGGAAGTATATATATTTATAAGTAAAAGTGATAAATTCAATAATTGATTGCATTTACTGAGTTCAGTAAGGATAATGTATAATCACTAATTATTATACGTAATTACTAGATTAATAATTTATCATAATATATATATTGTTCATTAAGTATTTTAATTTACCCTCATTTCTCAGTGCTGAATGTCTGAAATTCTACCATGAAATTTAGCTTTGTGACTCTTGGAAATTTTATAAAGTCTTTAATATTTAAAATGTTAAGGCAACTTTTATAAAAAATGTTACTTATATCTATTCCAGTAAGTTTAGATAAATAATTCAGACTGCTGTTTTGAATGAATTCATGTGCTTGTAATTAAGTTTTGAATAATTGGACTCTTTTTGAAAATTTACTTGAAACAATTATTAATATTTTTTTAATATTATTGAATTCAACATTTTAAATATTTTAAAAATCACTTAGAATGTATCTTGAGTTCAAATTAGAATTCTGTGTTTGATTAAAGTTTTAGTACCACTCTTGTATCTTACAAAATATTTGAATAGAATTATTTTCTTTATTATGTCAAATAGAAACTTATATGACCGACAGTTTCTATGAAATTTTGAGTTGACACAATGTAAATATGATATAAGTAATAAAGCTTAAAATGAAATAATCACTTAAAATTTAATAATAAATTTGCAAAATATTAGTTAATACCTCAATTGCCTCTATCAAACATGATGGCAGGAACTGAGAGGATAAGCTATATGTTTTTATTGTACTGTAAATCTGTTGCATAGCATACAAGATTTGCAAAATGAATAAATCTCCTTTTCTGTTTATAATGACTGAATTCAACAAAATTATATAAATAATTGCTATTAACTGAAAGTTTATGCATATTGGTGATAGTGAATAGTAAGAAACATTTATAGTTCAATAGTTTGTATTAAATACCTGATATATAATCCAAAATTTCAATTTGAGTAATAGATTGGCTAAAACAACTGGTAACATTCTTTATAATGTGGTTATAGGAATAATTAATATTGAACTTAAAAAAAACAGTATTTTTGAATTATCAATCAAAATTTATTATTCATACTTAAATTACAGGGTCATGGTGGGTGTGTTAATTGCCTGCAGTGGAATGAACGGGGAGAGTAAGTTCTATATAATTTTTGTGATATTATGTGATATAAATACTTTTTCTGTTTATAAATGTTGCTATTTTGGTGTTAACTTTCAGTTTATTCAAGTCAATGTATTGTCTGCATCAATTAAGGTTTTAAGTATACATAAATATCACGCAATAGATTTGTAGGATAACTAATAAAATAACAATTTTTAAATAAAATTTGTCTTTAGTCATCAATAAAGTTTTCTTCAATAGTGACGCATTCCTTCCAATGCTTATCTAACATTTTGATTATTTTTTGTAAAACAGTTTATCTTTCATCTCAAAATAATTTTCAGAATATCTTTTTCATAAGAGATAAATCTTTCACTGCAGTATCCTTTATAGGTCTGCAAATAAGCTGTATTCCTTGGAAACTTGATCCAGGAAATGATGGGGGTGCGATAGTAATTGAATGTATAAAATTGGCAGTGATGCAATTAACTTATTTTGGAGTTAAAACTTTTATTACAGTTATGACTTATTTTGGAGTTAAAACAAATTTTTATTCTTCATTTTGGGTGATTTTTTTTTTAATTTCGACTTTTAAAAATAGTTTTGCCATATACTTCTTAATGGCTCTTTTTTTCATGGTAATCATTGAACATAAAAATATTGTGGGCATCTTAAAAAAACCAAAATTTATGAGCTGATATTGGCTTTTTTATTGCTTTTGGTGGCTTTCATTAGCTACTGACAGCTCATTTTATTGCCAATTTGACTGTGGGTTAAAGGGTTGCATCCATGTTTCATTCATCATATATGACATGAAAAAATCCTTCAATCTACTAAAAGACTTCCAGCTTCACCATGCTGTTTGAAGAAGTTCTAAACAACATTCTGAATTGATAAGCTGTTTTTTTATGCATGACTGTGAGCAAATGTATTCACTTCAAACAGTTTTCTCTCGAACTAATATTGATGCATTAAACACAGTGCTTTCTAATATCTTTAACCTTTTCATGAAGGTGCACCTTTGTTTAAGATACATGCTCAGGGCGAAGCAGAAGTGTGAAAGTAATTATTCTACATAATGAAGGTTTTGCTCCATTAGGCATAAAACTAGGAAAAAAATTGCAAATAATGAAGTTTAAGGCCTACCGCCATAATTTTAGGTAGCATTTTGATTATTATGTAATCTGTCTTATAATATTAAAACTAGACTTTGATATTGTTTTTTCTTCTATTTATATGAAAATATATAAAACATTTGCTTCCTGAAGAAAAAAATTTGGTAGGAGCTATTCCAATTATTTCAAAATTGTAGCAGCCAAAACACATTAATATATTTTTAAATTTATAAAAAATATATGTGTGTGTGACAAGGGCTATTTACTAGAAGAAATAACAGAATTTAAAATGAAGAGTGAGTGGAGAAAATCTTGAAGTATGGAGAAATGCAAAGTCCTGCTTTGCCTGATTTGATTTGCCAGCATGAAATGTTTGTTTTGTTTTTCTTTCTAATTGGTTCATTATCATATGAGAATATTCATCCTCTAATAAATAACGTTTCCTTGCCGTAATAATCTGGAGTCAAAGCTTTTCGAAATTAAGAGAGAAGTGCACAAAATATATCCAAAAGCAATACAAACTGTAACAAAACTGATGCTAAAATCGTAGAAAACCCAACATAGTAACGAAAACATATAAAAAAAAGTGTTCAGAGAGGTTTTAGAAGTGGGAATGCTTATATCATGTGGAAAGTTAAAAAAGCAAGCTGTGTTTGTTTACATTACAATTTCCCCCTTCCCCAAACAAAGCTGATGAACCGAATACCAAAAATTGCTAAAATTTGAAGGTCAGAATACTAAATTTTGTTCAGTTTAAATGTAATGGACACAGAGTGCTATCTAGTGGTTATTAAAAATTGTTTCAGCTTAAAATGCATAAATGCACTGCCCCTTCACTAGGCTAGTTCTCCAGGAATGCACAGGTGAACCACCAAAGCCTCACGTTTGCTCGTAGGAAATGCAATTCACTCGTCGCAAAGAGGTTAAGGTGACAGCTGTCTTGTGCAACTTTAATTAACAATCAAACAAATGAATTTTGTGAATTTCTTTCATATTTTTTTGAGGCAAGTGTTGAATTTTAGAGGTTAGAGAGTTTAACATTATTTCTATTTGTAAATTCCTGTTTAATATAAGTGAACTTTTCTACTGTTTACTTTGATGGTAAAGATTCCAAATAACGCTTGTCAATTCTGCTTTTCTTGATTAATATTTCTTCCCTTAAAAAAAATCAATCCTTTATCAACATACAAAATTTGTTTTTTCAATTGGTTTGAAAATTACTTAAGTAGTTTCACCAAAACTATTGTAAATTAATTAATAAATTCCTGACTGTAATAAAACTTTAACATGTGAAGTTCATTTGCAGGTTAGTACTTTTAAAAGTCGCATATATTTGTTATTGTTGCAACATCTATGTGTACCATCCTATGAATTAAGCAAGTGATGTGTTATAATAATTTTTGTAAACTTTAAATTTATATATTTTTTTTACTGCAAAGTTTACAAATTTTCAGGTAAAATAAAAGGGTAACAGTTTAGAAATTTTTTATAATGATTAGAATTTAATGAAAACATATGACTATTTGAATTGCATTTACAAAGGAAAAGATGCTTTTTCTAGAATCATTCATGAATCAAATGACTTAACATAATGTAAAGAATATTTTATATTTCTTTAAAGGAATATATTTTTTAAATTGGAATTTTTGTATCAATGAATGAATTTTTTTTAAGTGTTTTAGATAAAAGCATTATTAATTAAAGTGCAAAATTAAGCTTTACTTTCTGACTGATGGAAATGTTTCAGGTTTATAAAACGTGTATAATTATATTACTAGATTGTGGCTTGGATCATGGTTTCATTAGCCCTCATTCTTAAAAAATGGTTCTAGAATAACTAACTAAACCTGGAATGCTTCAATCAATATTAGCTTTCCTAGTTAATGCAATTCATGTGTCAGTAGGAATGTATAATTAAGTAAAGTTCAAATACATAATGTAATCACATATAAATAACTGAGATGAGATAAATGCAAAGATTATTCAGTTATTACTGAGCTATTTTACTTAAAATTGGTGTTTTAAATGTTTCATTTGGTAACTTTCATATTTAGTTAGTATAACATCCTTGACAACAATGCTTTCGTGCTATTTGTAAAAGTACTTTGACCACTTCATATTTGTCGATTTCCAAACACCATGAAAACTTTTAAGCAGAAGTTTTAGATTGTACTTATTTTCAAATTTTCATTTATTGACAGATGACATTCAGGATGTGGTATGTGGTAAAAAGTGATATCTGCTTCTTTTTTCATTTTGTTTATAAAGATTGTATTGGTTGCTTCCTTTGTATTGGTGCAATTCTATTGATTGATGACTTAACAATTCATTTGATGATTTTGACATTTAAAAATAAGTGTTAAAATTTTTTCAAAAATAACTTTTTTCAAGTTTGTTTTAAACTTTTTTTAAGATTCAAATCAGAGTAAATCATTTTGTTTGCTGTGACATGGAGAATTTTAAAAATTTTAGGACTATCCTTTTCATGCATGTTTGGGATTTTTTCTTAGATCAACATACCTTTTCTTTTGCTCTAGTCAGAATTCAATTTTTTCCTTTAGGTAGGCAATTATATAAACATGTTACCTTCCTCAGTTGTAAAATTTCTTGTTATAATTTAAGATATAAAAAACAAAATTGCATTGTTTATAAATAAATTTCTTTTAAATTTATAAAAATTTTTATATCTTAATGTTTTTAAGTAACTGAGTACAACCATTTTTTTTTTTTGCAATGAACATAAATAAGTCCTGTTGCTTCTTTAGGTCTTCTATTGTGTTCTTTAAAAAAAAATACTGCGTTTAGATCCAAATGGACACAGTGTTTCTAATTTCATTTCATATTTTTTGCACGTAGAACATTATAGTGAAGTAAACATTTGGCAAAATATTGTTCAGCTGGATTTATTAACATTGCAATTTTTAAGATTCAAAGAAATATAAATCATTTTCTTTAAGAATGACATGGGGAATCTCAAGGATTTTCTGACAAGCCTTTTCATGTATGTGTGACTGATTACCTTAGACTAATATATCCTCTTTTTTTACCTATAGTATAAACCACCTATTAGTTTTCCATCTACAAGCATGATGTAATTTTAGCAAGTAGCTAGTGCAGAATAATATAATATGTGATTCCCTGTGGTTTTTAATTCTGAAGTCAAATAAGGCAGACCATGAACTATCCTAAATCCCTAATTGCTCATATTTAGTTGGTTTGTTAGCCTTCTAAGATATGTTTGAATATAACTGGATTCATTTTCTTAGAGAACACAATATTTTATGCCATATTGTGCTCATATTTTTGGTGTGTTTTATCCCAGTAGATTATTTCCTCTGAAGAAAATGAATTGCTCATTTTTGTAACACATTGGAAATGAATTTTGCTGATATAAAAAAACCAGCAAATTTATTCTATATAATATGCATTAGTAATAATATATATTATATATTGATATTTTATAGGCTATTAACAGGAATATTGTGTTAATTTTTTAATAAATAATATATACATCAGCCTTAAAATCTAAACGAATTTACAGTGCTATGTAAACTTATGTGACTTATATGTTCATGTTACAGTTTAAACAGTGAGTAATCAGTTTTTGGATTCAAATAGTTCCAAACAAAGCATTTATGTCAATAGCACTGTTTTGCATTTAAATGAACTTCCAGGCTTTAGACAATAATTTAAATGTAAGAAAGTGTTACTTTTGTGAAAATAAAAAAATTGACACTAACAAATCTTTTGCACAGCAAAATAATTGGTCAAAAAATGTGCAGAACACTTCTAGAAAATTTTGTAATTACTTTCAAATTTATTGTAATAATATTTTTTAATCCTTTTATTATGATTATTATTTTTTTATTTGTTTTTGCCTCCGGTAATTGCAAAAAATGCTTCTCAAGAATATTCAAGAATAATCTCTTTTAATCTGAAATTGAAGCATTTAGAAATTTTTCTCTTAAACATATAATTTCACATTAATCCTATTTTTTTTCACTTATATGTAAAAAAAAAAAAAAAAAAAAAAATTCGTCAATCAGGTCATTGTCATGGGAATTTGGTGAAAAAATATATATTGTTGCATTTGTTGTGTGCTAAAAATATCAGAAATTTTTCAAGTGATTTATGTAAGTGAAATTTTTAAGTAAGTATATGGAATATATTTTATAATTGAATTCTTGTTTCTAATTTAATTGAACTTTTTATTTTATCTATAAAGTTACATTGGTGAAATAGGAGTTAAATTAGCACCAACACATGTGTTTATTATAGCTAGTTTTTAATTCTGTTAGATATTAATAGCAGAGTTGTAGATAAATGCTGGACCTATATTTTAATCTTCAATTTGCATAAAAGTTTAGTGATTTGTTTGAGAAAGATTTTGTTAACTTTATTAACAATAAAATAGATTTATAAAAAATATATTTGTCAAGATTGATTTATGAATTTATTTTCAGTTTGCTGGCAAGTGGTTCAGATGATCTTCATATCATATTATGGGAGCCTTTTAAGCGAAAGAAATTGACTAGTATTTTGAGTGGTCATCATGGTAACATATTTTCTGTTAAGGTAGTATGAGTTTCATTACTTTTACATTTATTAGTTTTTTCTAGATTTTACAAAAAAGAAATTAAATTAATTAAATAAATATTAATTTAAAAGGAAATATTTACAGCTTAACTTTTTAACTTTTACAAATTTGATAATTAGAAATTTACATGGAAACATATTTTATTATTATGATACTTTTTTGTTTAGGAAACTATGTTTTACAATTTGTACTATTTAATAAATATTTTATTTGAGCAAAATCTTGTATTTTTATCATGTGTTTAAATAATATTTTAGATTGGTTACAAGTATTTTAACAATCATTAATAGTATCTAATACGAAAAGACAGTTATTCGTTCATGTCAAAAATTCATATCATAATAATTGGGTTGGCAACTAAGTAAGTAATAATAGTATAATTATACTAATTAATAATTAATAGTAATTGTAGATTTTTTTAGAAAATCAAAAACAATTTTTTCATGGAACTAAATAACTTTATTCTGTAATGTATTGCCCATTTTGATAAATGACCTTTTGCCATCTTTCAGGCAGCATCATAATCCCACATTCATAAAACTTCTGGTTTTTATTAGCAAAAAACTGAATCAGGTACGATTTGACATCATCATTATTATTGAAATTTTTACCATTCAAGGAGTTTTGTAAAGATCAAAACAAAAAGTAATCAGATGGTGCAAAGTTAGGACTACATGGTGGGTGTGGAAAACATCCCAACTAAGCTCCAATAACTTTTGCCGAGTGACCAAAGATGTGTGAGGCATGTATACATATATATATATATACAAGGAAATATATATACAAGGATGTATGTATACATATATATATATACAAGGAAATAAGTATATATTGCATGATCAGAAGTATCATAAGCATAGCGCAAGATAAACAAGTGCAAAAACTATAAGCTTAGCACTATATTTAGAACAGAAGCTAAAATAGGATTACAAAAAATATAAATAATCGAAGATTGTTAAATATTTAAAACAAATATTAAAAGAATAATAAAGCTAATAGACAAGTATAGCATATAGCTAACAAATAGAATATGCAACTAATAGCCCAAGTGAAATTTAAAATGTAAATCAAAGCAAATATACAATACCATTTAAATATAGCAAACAGAACATACAACCAATAAACAAAAGGAAATTTAAAATATGGAATTTAATATTTTAAATTTGAAACTTAAATCTTTCAAATAAATTTACAGGATAAAAGGAAGTATGGAAAAAACAAATATAGTGAAATAACAACGTAGCCACCTTCATCAGGTAGTGTTGACTATATTGATACTAATGCTTTTCTCCAGTAGTTGAAGACTAAAGTCTCAGTCAATTAAATTCAAATTTGAAGATAATAACACAATAAATAAATATAAAAATAATGAAGAAATTCATAATTGCAAGATAATATACCGAAATCCAAATCTGTAAAATTGTAAATAAATACAGAACGTAAGGAGTAAAATAATCACAGAAATTGAAAGACTAAATGTAAGCACTATTGTCATTTCAAGCTTCTCTATAAGATCTTCAAGGCTTGGGTGACTCTTCTGTTGCTTATAACTATGCCTTACTTCATTTATATGAGGAATACTCTACTAGGCAAATAGTGCTTAATAAAATTAATTGGAATATTTTTGTCAAATGAAATATTTTCTAGTCTTTGTATTTTGATGCTATTAAATAGCATCAAAATACAGAAACATTAATATAAATTCTATTTAATCAATTAAAAACGTTTTCGACGATTATCGCCTTTTTTTATAAATTTTAAAAGACATTTGATGACTTTATTGAATGAATTTATTTACTTAAATTTAGAATCATTAGTTTTATTATAAATATTTGTATTTGTATAATTTTCTTTTGCTGTAATAAAAATATCCAAAAATTCAGTTTTTAAACCATCATTATTTGTTTTAATTAATTTTAGTTATTCAGGATAAATGTCCTTTCTAACTTTATTAAATTCTAAAAAATTAAAATTTTTATGTAACTGTAAGCAAAAGCCATGTGAATAATTAAAGATTTTTTGTAAAAATTTAAAAACAAATTTGCTAAAAGACTAGAAAATTTTGAACCCTGAGGGATACCACTAACTTGTCCATAAAAAATTTTTTCCATGAAAATTAAAATTATTGTACTTTTTAAATGTTCAAAAATCTTTCCACTAATTCAAATCAATATTTAATAGTGAACCAAAATGATCAAAATAAAACATGAAATTAAAAAATTTATCAAGTGAGTTACTAGTGAAGAGATCTTTGAAGTTGTAAGTTGAAATATTATAAATTTTATTAAAATAAACAAAATCATTAATTGCTTTATTATTTTTCACAATCCAAGTACTCTGAGAATCAATAAAATTTTTTAAAATGAGTTTAAAATAATATGAAAGTAAAATACTAAATTTTTCTACACATGTATTACATCAATAGGTAATATATCAAAATTTTATTTTGTTTTTATGGAATTTAGGACAAATAATGTGAGGAATTTTAAAATTGATGTATTTAACTTGTAGCTTTTTAGAAAAGGCGAGAAAGTTTTTGAATATTGTTATTTTTGCATAGTTAGTAATTTATAAGCTATTGAATTAGAAATTTCTTCATTGAAGAGTTGGTAAATTAAATTTTTTACAAAAAGTTGTGCTAAATTATTTGACATTTTTTTTGCTGGAGATCATGGAGAGTTGTTGAAGCTCTTTTATAGAATGCTTAAGATAATTTTATTAATTTCTTTAAATTTAAAAGTTTTTGCATTCTTTTCAAATTTATTGTATAAGTACAATCTCCACTAAGAGAAAAAAAAATTCTATTAGAATTGAATATGAATCAGAAACCTTCAAAATAAATTTATCAATATCAATGAGAAAAAAATGGTTTCTTTATAGTTATAATACTGTATCAGTCTAAATATAGTACCCTTACTCATTAATTATTTATTCAGTATTCAATAGTATCAGTTTTTCCAGTAACAATGTGTCTAAAAGAAGAATTTACAAATTTACTATATTTTGTGTCCTTACAGAAATATAAGCATTTTCTTTATTACAATAGAAATTTTACAGAATTTATTATAATTAAAAGCATGTCTACCAAAAGTATTATGTATATACATGTATGTATACATATGGACTACTGCTCACCTAAAATGCCTGAAGGGAGCATGCACATGATATGAAAATTACATCATACATTTACTGTGATGAGATATGCAAATTATTAGTATTGCAGCACATGCACATGTTAGATGTGACTGCTGTGCCACTTGCAAGAAGAGATTGCTGATTTGATGTATGACAGTAATTTTTTGTGTTTTTTTTTTTTTTTTTGCCTAAACTATTTAACCGTTTTACAGAAAATATTGTCTTTCAAGTAAGCTTCTAAATTAGAGTGAGCTAAGAATAGTAACCAATTGTCATCCGAGACTGTTCTTCAGAAATATTAGTAATCGTTATGGGTGAAATCATGAAACAGATATGCAGATCTATAATAGCTAGGTGCAGGATGGAATGGTGCCAGCTGTCAGTTGAACAGTTAGCACTTTTGCCTTTATTTCTGCAGTTAGTGGGTTGTTTGGTATCCACTTTAAACCATAGGCGCCGAGCTGGCAGCCGAATGGTTAGCGCTCTTGCCTTCGGTTCAACAGTTCGTGGGTTCCAATCCCACCTTGGGCATGGATGTTTGTAGTGGTTCGGAATCCACTTTAAGCCATAAGTCCCGGTCTAATTAGCCCTCGTGTGCAAAAAATGACCGTTGAGCGACAAACAAACAATTAAACCATAGGTTCTGTTCTTACTTACTCTTGCATACAAAAATGGACTGTTGAGTAACATACAAACCAAGCAGTATGGAATGGTGGACTGATTACACCCACCTCATTGCACTGATTCTCATATTGACCGGCTTATTGTCCACATGGCAGTGATGGTTTGCTCAGCTGCATCTTAAACCATTGCACAGCAGATTCAATTTGTTATGCATCATTAGATGTCCGCTTGTACTTTATTCAAAGTCATTTGCAGTTGAGTAGCATTTTATTTATAGTTTGCGCCATTAACAGTATAAACTGACTAGGGTCTGCTATGACATTTCCTTTACAAATGAATCCAGCTTCTACCTGCGACACCACAGTGTTTGTATTCAAGTCTGGAGACATTGTGGTGAGAAACTGCTGTGTTATTATCATTGTCAGTACACTAAACTGTCAGTTTTTTTTAAAGTGACTTAAATTGATATTTACTGAATTTGATTGCTAATAGAGAAATGCATATTGCTAATAGAAAAAAAAAGACTAAAAAAATAAAAAAAAATTTCTACAATATATGAGGGTTAGTTAAATGTGTTACTTAATGTAATATTTAAATCCAAACATTCTAATCAAAGAAATATATTTAGTTTTCTGAAATTCCATTTTGAATTTAAATTCAACTGGTATAGTTTTATTAACAATTCTACCTGGGGAATTGTTAATAAAACTATACCAGTTGTTTCTATTCTATTCTATGTGGGAACTTTTACTTATTCAAATGAGGACTATTTATATATTTTTATTACTAAAACTCTTTTAACTATTTTATTTTTAGAGTACATAGAAACTGAGATTTTATAATTGAATGACATTAGACAATATATTTTGAAATAATGTATGAAATCCATTAAGTTGTAAATCATTTATTTATTCTGATTCTAAGATAATTGTTGTGAGGAACTGAGATTCTTTTAAAAATGACAGTTGTTATAACCATAAGATTATTAATTCATAAACCTTGTTTGAGCAAATTTTTAAAATTACTTTATCAGTAATTTTAGGAGTTATCAGTCATGATAATGCTTTTATATTTTTCATATAGTTCCTCCCCCATTCAAATGATAGAAGTATTATAAGTGGTGCTGCTGACTTTAGAATTAGAATATATGATGTCCTATCGAAAGAAACTACTATGAACTGTACTTGCCATTGGGGGCGTGTAAAACGTCTTGCTGTAAGTCCTAATGCACCGC
Organism: Latrodectus hesperus; assembly: GCA_037975125.1. NCBI lineage: Eukaryota > Metazoa > Arthropoda > Arachnida > Araneae > Theridiidae > Latrodectus > Latrodectus hesperus. The sequence continues at coordinate 93,752,598 of CM075859.1, read as the reverse complement.
ATATGTTTTGGAGTGCTGCTGAGGATGGAATGATTATGTAAATATTCTTTTGTGACTGAATATAGTGATAATTACTTTTATTTGAAAGTGTTAAAAGTTGTTGAATTGTTTTAAACATATATTTTTTGCTATAAACTAAAATTAAGTTTATGCATTAATGAAAAGATATCTATTGTTTTTGTAAATATTATTTTAAAAATTTTTGTAAATGAAAGGTTATTTCTCACTTTTGATTTTTTTATAAAAAATTATTATTTTTTAAGTCTCATTTAATTACTATTTATGTTCATGTTATTAGTAATATATTAAAAAGTAAATAATATTCTGTGAATTCAGATTAGAAATCTTGTACAGCAGTTGAAAGTGAATTTTTGTAGTTTAACATTTTCTTTTGAAATTTTATTTTCTGGATAAATTCAAACACATTAAATTGTTGAATAAGTTTAAAAATAACTTTTCAGGCAATATGATCTGAGGACTCCTCACCAGTGCTCAAACGTTTGTAAAAATGTTTTAGTAAATTTAGTTTATCATCTTGGAAGAAGTGCTGAAGCAAAATGCCTTGCTATTAATCCTGTAAAACCTGAACTCCTGGCTGTTGGAGCAAATGATCCTTATGTGAGATTATATGATCGTAGAATGATTAGAACTACTGCTGTGCAGGTAAAAATATTTAAAAATGTAATGCTGATTATTTCTAACTGCTTGATATGAATGGTTTCCCAACAGCAGGTTCTTATGTCTTGGCTGGTATAGTTTAAAAAAATTTGTAAAAAATTTTTTAGCCAGCTAAATATTAGGGATATTTTAATTTAAATCAAAATTTGGCAAAAATCGATTGCCATTTTTCTCTGGTGAATTATAAAATTCATTTGCCTATTAGAAAACAATATTACTATAAAAAATTTTTTGTGTTTATTTTTTCCTCAAATAACTAGTTTGTATTTTTCTAAAATAAGTAATTTTTAAAATTTCATTAGAATAAATCTTTCAAATAAAATATATACTATATAAAGAAAAAATTTTATTTTATATACTATATAAAATAAAATATATACAATAAGATAGAGCAAAAATTTTACATCCCAAATGCCAGATTTTCCTATTTTAAATTTAATGCTTTCTCTGTTAGCTTTATACTTGTTTGAATGTAAGTACATATTTTTTAAATAGTCTGAAGGTGAATAGACTTATAAGTCTGTATAGAATGTGTCTAACACTAGGTCATATTGTGTACTTTATATTTTCTAATTACAGGGCATTAGAAAAGGCTTCTGTAAAATATCAATAGAAAATGAATCATGTTTTTAATGTTTCTTGAAAATTTGCTTTGATTGTTATTAAACCTTAATTTAAATGCTAACTAAAGAAAAGCATTATGATTTGATTATAAAATTTTTTAAAGCTAAAAATTTTCAATGACAACATTCCAGAATAATTTATTTTATAATCATTTGTCAAATCAAAATGCTTTGGTATTGTTTTTTAAAGAAATCCTGAAGGTTTTTGTTTTTAAAAAGAAACTAAATATTGAAAAGTATTCAATTATTAATAATAGAAATCTGTTTTTTTATTTAATTTTCCCTAGTTTTAAAAATTTTTGAATTTTTATTTGCATTCTGATCGACAAAGGCTTTATTGAGAAATTATGTTAACATTTCATATGTAATGGACAATTTCTCTTGAATAAATCAAGGCTCTCTTTATATAAAAGTCCTTGTTTGACTTATTGTTAATTATTAAAAATATTTGTACACAAAATGTGTTAGAAAGTTGTTTCTTAAGGTTAAAAGGCCTTTATATTTATTATTTAAGTGTAAAATTGCTAAAAACAAAAAAAAAGTTTTTTTTCCAAAATATTTTAGAGTTGCATTTGTAAAACTTTTTTTTCATTTTATATGAAAATGTTTTGTTAATTGAACTTAAAAAAGGTAAATTTTTCTTTCTCTGAAAAAAAAATAGATTTGAAAATATTCAAGTGAGATGTAATATCTTTCTAAAAAAATTTTATACTATTCAATCACTTTAAATAAATTATCTTATTGAAATTCATTGTTGAGTTCTTCAATAACGTGATTTGTACTTTTATTAGTAATCTAACATAATGTAATTAATATTCTTAATTGTAAAACACATCAGATTATAAAGAATAAAACAAAACCTGATTGCTGTAAATGTGACAATTTAAGTGCAGTATAAACAATGCTGAGGAAAACTGTCATGCAACAGATTGAAATTGTAATGCAAAAGGAAAGCTATCCATAAATGTTTATTTATTCACTGTGGCACTTGATACTCATCAGCAAAAGTGTTTGGACATGCTTTGATTTGTTACCTGTCATTCTATTGTTGATTGTTGCTTCATTTAGTAAATACATGACTACATTACTTATCAATGTCTTGAAGAGATATTTTAAATGTGTAAGAATGGAAATAAGAGTTAGAAGATGGAATAACTCATTTAAACAAATTCTATGCAGATATTTCATAGTTTGATGAGCAACATTCAGTCTGCATTGAAAAATTGCAGAATGGTTTGTGAAAGAATGATTAAAACCATATCAATGAATTCTTGATCTTATAGTGTATCAGACTAAAGGATTTCCACCTTGGATATAGATGCTGGTAGTGATTTAGAATCCTTATATAAATTTAGATGTCTGTCAAAAAGTGCATTCAGGTCCTGAAATAATTAACCTTGTATTTCAAATCTTTTTCTCCATATGGAGGTACAAATGGTGTACAATTAGAAATCTTTTATCACTAAACAAACAAAGTGCAATTTTGATAATGTTTCACCTTTCTTAATTAAAAAGTTTTGTTGGTGAAAATGGAAATGTCAAAAATGTTTGCAAGATTACATCTGATGATATCTTGATTGAAATTTTATCAGTTAAAAAGGTCAAAGCCATTCTAAAACTGAAATGCCTGTAATGTTGATGTTATAGTATCTGCTTATTGTAGGTTAAATTCTACCTGGGGAATAATTACAGCTGATGATTTGTTTAATGTTTCTTAGGAGGATATTTTTGATTATCTTGTTGACCAAAGTGTACATCAAGTATAGTGCATTACAATCAAGAGAGAGGGCACAGTTATAAAAATCAAAAACACCTCATACTCCTGTTTGTGACTCCTACACTACCTCAATCTATTAGAGCTAGTTATCTAAATTGCAATGTTAAACCTTACATTCCAAACCCTTTATTTTACATTAAATGTCAACGTTTTGGATGTGCAGAAACTACTTGGGGACTCTACTTGTTCTCGATGTGCTTCAGTTGAACTTGACCTCAATTCATGTCAGTTACAAGAAAAGTGCATTATCTGCTGTGGTTAATATCCCTTTTACTCCTAGTCATATCCAACAGGGATATTAGAAAAAGAAATTACTACTCTTAAAATAAAACAAAATTCATGTTACCCCAAAGCCTGCTCGTCTCATACCCCTCAACAAAGTATTAGTTATTCATAAGCAATCAAAAAAGTTAGGAAAATCTTATAATACCTAACAGATATCTTAAGTCTTCTGATTCCAAAAATGTCCTCAAATATTTTTAATATGAATGTCTCACCTATTCGAAATTCTCCAAAGTTTTCTATAAAAAATCCCAAAGATCCCAAAAATTGAAGCACGCAAAAGTAGGGCCTGGTAAATAATCTTTTACAAATAAAAGAACCCTAACTTCCTCTAAAATAAGTACCTACACATGATATCCTTCAGATGAAGAAACATTGCAAAGAAGATTCGTCTAAATCCCTGATGGCTTGCTCCACATCTAGAGCATTTAGTTTTGCATAATGGTAATCTTTGTTTCTTGAAACTGTAAAGGTTTTCCCACTCATTGAAGATATCAAAACGATTATTAATCTGTGCAATCTATTCAAGAAACATTCTTGAAGCCTCAGCATTGTTTTAAATTGCATGGTTATAACTGTATGAGAAAAGATGTTAGCCAAGATACAGTATCTGGAGGTGTATGCATTATTGCATTTTTGACTTCCCTAGCTCTGTACATTTTCTTAACACATCTCTATAGGATGTTGCGGTATGCGTACATACAACATCTCATTACTATTTGTAGTCTTTTATTTACCTCCCCATGCTGTCATTAGTGATGGTGATTTATGCAGTTTATTGGATCAACTACCTACACCCTTTATATTGTTTAGTGATTTTAATGGTTATAACACCCTATGGGGTGTGATAATAAGAATTTTCAGGTTATCATAAAATTAAACAGTTATTTCTAATAATAGTATCTGCCTCTTAAATTTCACAGAAATAACTTATTTCCACTAACTATCAAGAACTTTTCATTCATAAGATTTGGCTATTTGCTCTACATCAATACTTGTTTTTGTTTAATTTAGTGTCAAAAATGAATTAGATTATAACGATCATTTCCCTTTAATTATAACCCAAACTGGTATAAGTAGAATACAAGTTTTGCATTCTTATCCTTATTATCATGCAGATTGGCCACAGTACACTGAATTAGCTATGATTACTGATGGCATGGTTAGAAGAGAGGACATTGATGATGCTGTGCAAAAAGTTACTGATGCTCTTGATGCTAGCAAAAGCATGATTCCCAAGTGCTCCCCAATACCATGCAAATGTCATAAACCATGGTGGAACAATGAGTTCCAATGGCATATAAGAAACAAAAATTTGTGTGCTATTTTACTTAGGTGTCCCACGAAAAAAAATCTCATAGCTTTTAGAAAAGCTAAAGTTTTTACACGTTGAGTATGAAAAAATAATGAAAAAAAAATCTTAGGTAAGATGTTTCCTCCATTACATCATCAACTTCCAGCAAAGAGTTCTGTAAGAAAGTTAAAGCAGCCGGTGGTTTACATGAGGATTTCTCTTTCCCAATATTATACACAGGACCTGTCACATGCTCTTCTCAATATGATATTGCCAATCGTTTATGTTAAACATTTGCAAGGGTATCTACTCCAGCCTCTTATGATCCTAAATTTTTCAGGACCAAAGAACAAGCTGAAAAGAAACCTATAAAGTTTCGTGATAAACTCTTTCACCCATATAATTGCAATTCTGTATGCCAAACTAAAGATACTTGTGCGGAATCAGATGGTATCTCATATAAGATGCTTTGTCATCTTAGCCATGATTTTTTAATTAACGTTCTTTTTCTATTCAATAGACTATGAGCATGTTTATCCTTGTTTTTGGAGCATAGCAATAGTTATTCCAATATTAAAACTTGGGAAAAAGCCAATCGATCCTTAAAACTATCATCCAGTTGCTCTCACAAGTTGCCTCATTAAAATTTTGGAGCTAATGGACAATGCTCATCTTGTTTGTAGACAATCAGTACATATCACTTTATAAGTGGATTCTGTAAAGTTAGACCCACTCTTGACAACATTGTATACATAGAAACACAAATTAGGAATGCCTTTGTGCAAAAAGCCTATGCATGGTGTTATTGAATTCTTAGCACTTTATTTCATTTTAATTTCAGAAGATATTTACCAGTTATTATTCAAAATTTTTTAAAATTCTTGTATTTTTAATGTCTGTATAGGATCTATTCCAATCCATTTATCCAGTATGAGGGGTTCCTCAGTGAATTGTCTTAAGTGTTACTATTTTTAATATTAGCATCACTAACATTCTACAAAATTTACAACCATCGATCCATGGAATATTATATATTGATCTCCAACTCTTTTAGCATGGTCCCAATATGTGACTGAGTGTACAACAATTATAAACTGCAGTTAATCTTGTTGCTTGGTGTAATGAATATAGGCACATTTTGTCTTCTTCCAAAAGTAATTGTATCCATTTTTACAGAAAAACTGTGCCTCATCTTGATATGTATTGCACAAATTAGACTGTTCATCTCTCAGGTTTGTGAATCTGTTCCTGAGCATTCCAGACTTTTCCTATTCAGAGCCTTTATGTAATTTGCAACCAATTACTTCTTGATGCTGATAGCATTTTAAAATAATAATTGGACCGATTGTCTATGAAGTATTATTTTAAAATGCTATCTGCATCACAACACCTTTTGAAATCTATGGTTGTTTGCTCTACTCTAAGAATGATATGTAATGTATAACCACATGACATACTACCATTTTGTAAGCTTACAAACTCATTCTGTTCTTATCAGAGTTCTCCAATTCACAAATCTAAATTGTAAATACTTTGAAATTTCTTCCATGCAACATCCCTTCATCAATATAATCAATCTCTTTGCTGGATACATAGATCACTATATCTGCCTTTAGTTTGCAACAGATGTTCTCATTCTTTCTCAGTATTCATTCTACATTCATGTATATACTGATGGGTCAAAATCAAGTGATCATGTTGGTTGTGGTATTGCTGTTGGAAGTACAGTTTACAACTGTAAACTCCATGCATAATGTTCTGTTTAAATATTTTGCAGCTGTTGCCAATTGCTCTAAAACTAATACAAAACAACTCTCATCAAAAGTATTGTAGCTATACAGGTAGCATGAGTGTGGTCATGCAGTTAGACCATTTCAAGGACAAATGTCATTCAGTTATTGTGAAAATATTAGACATTTTGAATATATCGAAAAATAAAGGATTTGACATAGTGTTTTGTTGGTTTCCAAGTGATGTTACCATTGCTGGGAATGAGCTTACAAATAATACAACTAAAAATGCCACTGACTTTTTACATAAAGTATTAGCATTTTTTTTACATTGAACAATTTATGTAAGATTTTATTTCCTGCTTCTGGCTATAGACTTGATATATGCAGACAAACAACAAATTATATTATGTGTCTTCTCACATTTTCCCATTCTTGTTCATTTTCTCATTCTGTTGTTCTTGTGTAAAGAGTTAAAAATGTAAAGCTTACACGCTTTCATATTGAACATATTCAATTTACACAGAAGCACTTGTTTTTGTCTCAAAATGCTCCAATTTGTGACACATGTAATGTACCATATTGAGTACATCACATTTTAATTGTCTGTCCTAATTTATGTTTAGCAATTTTTAACAGCTCAAATTTAATTTTATCAGATTTAATTGATTTTAAATCACATAAAAATTTATTTTTTAACATTCAACACATTTTTTTCCGAAACATTTTTATGTACAATTGTTTTTTTAAATTTTATTTAAACTTGTATCCCTTTTAAACTTTTACATATAGTTTTCTAGAATTTTAGTACATTCCATCTTATACATTTGACTAGCCTTTTATCACAGAATTTTTACTTCTAATTTTAAACATTGTACAATGCGGAAATGTCTAATATTGGAGCTTGCAACAGTAAACCTTTCAAAAATCAATCCTTCATTTCAACGCTTGGAACTAAAGAAACACATCATTAAGTTTTTGGTTTTTTTAGTTGTGTTTTTGTCATTTTTGCATATGGAATTTAAAGCAATTGGACTATCAAATAAATTTAGATTTCAACCTTCTACTTGCATATAGGATTAGGTTTAAATTTAATCTATTAACTATTGAACTAAAAGTCAAAGGGCTTATCATTCAGTTGTTTTTCTCTGTGTAGCTTATAACCCAGTAATGCATTAAAGCTTTCTAATGACTTGTTTTTACTTCCTGAACAGAAGCATTAATGTTTGCATTGAGTTTGCAGCTAAATGGTTAGCCCATTTACTTTTATTTAACAGTTTGTCGGTTCAATTTTCTCTTTGGGTTTGTATGTTGTTGGTAGTCAGAATCCCCTTAAAACTGTAGGTCTTGATCTAATTAACCCTCGTGCAATAAATGATTTGATTGACAAGCAAACCAAGCATTAAATTTAGCTTGTAGTAGAGTAAACTACTATGCACCCTATTTTTGTAACTGTCTAACAGGGCAGTTGTTCGCTATTTTTCCAAACTCATAGTTGTTGTGACTATCACTGATTATCATTATTGGCAGATTTGACACAAACACTGCAATTCATCTGTATGATAAACCATACTGCTTTGTAAGCTTTTGTTTTAGATAGATGATAAATGTCATGTTTTTGAACATAAATTTCATATAATTTGCTGCTTTCGAAGAGTGATTGTTTGACTGACAGATATTTTAAATTCATAAGTTTTAATACCATTTTGAACATATTTTATAAATCTCTATTTGAAGTTTGTAAAGAATGTCTTATGTAATACACTATGGCGCACAATCTCTGAATTGTTCTCCAAAAAGGCAGTTTTGGATATTAAAATGCCTTGTAACAGCTTTGGAAAAAAAAGTATATTGTACAACTTTAAGGAATGTAGTAAACTTTATAACTTTTTTTTGTTAATACTGTAATTTTTTTGTTGAGTCATGTGTTATCATGTAACATTAAATGGAACTTTATAAAGCAACAAAATTTTCTGTAACCGAATTTTTTTTCCATAATGGAATTTATAATTTTATGCAATTTCATGTGAATTGAATTCTATAAAACGTATACTGTAAAATTATTATTCATTACTTTCAAGGAACTTATTTATATTTCAAATTAAATAGTTTATAATGTTTATTGTGATTTGATATTAGTCTTTTGAAATTGTTATTATGTAATATTTATAGATTCACTTAATTAGTATGATTTACTGATTCATATAATTTTTTGATTCATATAATTCATATAATTGAGTATTTCTAAGAAATCTGAATTTAAAGGTTTCTAAAATAATAATTACATTGATATAACAACTGAACATTTCATGTAACAATATATGTAGTTTTCATTAATTGTTGCCAAAGAAATTAACTACTTTCTAACATGTACTCAAAATAATATTGTGAGTTATATGCGAATAATTATATATAATTATAGATTTTTAAAATTATTTACTGTCTTAATGTTTAATGATATAAAATATTTCTTGAAATGAATATCTTGTAAATTTTTTTGTGATGCTGGTTGAAATTATTGAATTATTGTGGATCTCTGTGAAAGCTGGTTCAGCCTTTGATTATGTTAATATATACTGAGATACTTTCTCCTAGCTATAGTTCATCTACAAAATCTTTTAAATTTTTGCAAAACATTTGGGAGCAAATTTTGTTTCCTTTAATTTACTCTTGCAGTGAATGGAATATCTGTTTTTATTAAAGTTTTATTCCTGTCAAATTAAAAATGTTAACATTGCTTTTCTTGTGTGGAGCAATCAGTCTCAGCAATCAGGAAATTTTTTAAATTTCCTGATTGCTAAGACTTAACTATAAAGGCAAAATGAATCTTTACAGTGACAAATATGTTTTAATTTTACATTGATGAAACTGCTTATTTATTTATATTTATTCACAATTTTATGCTAAGTTTTTTAAATTTTTCTCTGAAGGTTTAATTTTGAAAAGCAAAATTTGGTTCTTATGAATTATAAAATGTTTTTAAAAATATTTCCTTTATATTTGCGTAAACATAAAAAATTAAGAGTTCATTTTCATATTTTCAGTATAGGAGAGAATACCAGTCACCTGGAGCTAGTTCTGATGCAGGAGATGAAGATATACTTGAACATGGAGAAGATAATATAGCTCCAGGAAGTTGTTCATATTTTGTTGCTGGTAATAAAATTATATTATGAAAAGAAAAAAGGGATTCTCTTACATATCTCTAGGTTTTAAACTGGGTCATTAAATTTATTAGTTATTTTAACCATGCAACAACTCTTATTTATAATTCCAATGTTAAACTGATAACCTAAATTTTATTAGTCAATAAAGAAAACTAAGATCCATTTGAAATTTGGAATATTGAAAGAAAACTATGCATGTTCATCAAATCATGATTGTACAAATCTTGCTGCTTAGATTGATGCATTATTATCCTGGAAAATTTCATTGCCTGCAGGGCCTAAGTTTGCCTCATTTGATGAACCTGGTCAGTTCTTAAACAATATGCATTAAATGTTGAAGCACATTTAATTTTAAAGGAGGCTACAGTGATTCATAATTTTGTTGATCTTTGTTGCTAGTGTTACACTGATTAGTTGAGTTATGTTATTTTGTCAAGGAATCAAAAGTAATACCTTCAAAATCTAAACTTGCATTGTCTTTAAAATCAACCCTCTTGATAGTCTGTAAAGAATATATTCTCAACTTTGAAGATCCATTTTATGAAGTATTTTTGGTGCAGTTCCATTATACCCCATATGATAATTATTGTAACGAAAAAGAAAATATTGTAGTTACTGTGATGCTGCATTTCCATCATATACTGTTTAAAAAGATTAACATTTTAGGAACTACTGAAAATAGTACAAGAATTTGATTTATATTTTAGAATTTAAATAATTATTTTTTGAAAAACTTATTTAAACACCTGTGTTTATTTTGGTGGAAATTGCTTAGGAATCACTTTGATGATTCAAATGAATTTGTCCTGTTCAGTTTTTTTATATTCAAAATTTCAGTCAAATATGATGGCAGTCTGATAGTACTGCAATGTTGCTTGTTCCTTTTTTTGCTGAATCCCCAAGCATTACTGTGCTTATGAATGTGATGTGAAAAAATTTTGAGAAATAAATCTGTATGTTGATATATATTTTGATTATTCTATTTTTCTTCTAGCAAATATAAATAACAAATTTTTAACTTCTTATTTTTGTCATTTTGCATCATTTTTATTCTTTTATATTTATAAAGGGTAATTTTATTTAAGTACTTTTAAACTACAAATTTGATTACCAAATTAGTAGTTGAACTATTAGTGTATCATCTAAAGTTATAAAGCTCATATGTTATAATCTTATCTGAAGCCTAAATATTTATCTGCTTTTGAATTATTTTTAAACAGTATATCACAGTGAAATTTAGTCTTTTGTTTGAAAATTACCTAAGAGTAATAAATCAAACTACAAATTTGATCAAAATTTCAGTAACCCTCTTAACCCTTTGCAGTTCAGTGTTCCAGGTGATGGAACACCAAACTTTAAACTGTTACCAAATCATTGTATTTTATGATAAAAAGATGAAATTTGGCTTAAAATTTTCTTTAAACTCTCTTTTTTGATAATAGATGGCAGCACTACAATCAATAATTTTCAATTATAGGAGATTATTTAAATCCCTTTATTTTGAAGGAATAGCTCCAAATTTTTTTTTTCTTGTACAAAAATAATTTTTTGAAAAGAAATTTCTATGTTATTTTGTTGCCTGTACCTTGAGCTATTGATTCTATATTACTTTAAATTTTTTACGCATAAAGTATACGCAGAATTATCTGATGAAACAAGGTGTTCCATCACCTGCAACACTGTGCCGCTGCGACACTTTTCTTTTATGCAATTTAGAGAGCGATTAGCCTTAAACTCAATGCTGAGGGGAACAGCTGTGCTTATTTTTCACTGTTTTTCTCTCATTTGGGGTGTAATAAACTAATGTTGAGAAATGTTCAAGGAAGGATTACTTATATGGAGAATATTTCTACACCTTTATTGGCCTCTTGAATTCGGAAGCTTCCGTCTGGTATAGGATTATATCATTTAGAAAAGCATTATTTTTATGCTCTTGATTTTTCTATTCATTGCTATTCGTTTTATAATATTGTGTATATATATTTTTTGAATTTAAATATTTTTAGTTTACTTTTTGCAAACATAATTTTAAATTCTAATTAATTTTTTAAATTTGTTAATTGCAAATAAATGGCACATGGAGTTCTTAGTCCTTCTGAAGCAATAAAAATGCTTCAAAATTGCCCTCTATTAGTGAATCAGAACATGTGGATAGTGATACAGAGAAATATGTTCCTAAACCACTTGATCAGTCTCAGTTTGATAATGTGTCGGATACTAGTGAAAATGATGGCGATGATTTATCTCAACCAGGCTCCTCTATGCTGCCCCAAAACCTTACTTGGATAACTAAAAAGTTGTACAGAAATCTTTATTTCATTTACTTTTTTATGGTGTAGAGTAGCAGGCCTTCTTGTGATGCACCCTGGACCACGCTAAATCTGCTACACAGGTGTAATGCATTGTTTTTTCATTCAAATGCAAAAACATTTACGCCTATATGGGTTTTACTGCACTCCTTGCTTTTTACGACCTTTGCGGTGCAGTGTTCCATGTGATGGAACACCCACAAAATTTTAATGGTACAGGCAATCTTTACAAAATTTTCACTGTATACCCATATAGGCCTAAATAGACCGCCTACAAATTTTTTTGTTAATATTTCAACTTTAAAGAGTAGTGCGCCTGAAAGGGTTACGTTTTTAGCCGAGCTGGCAGCTAAATGGTTAGCACTCTTGCCTTTGGTTCAACAGCTTGTAGCTTCGAAATCCCACCTCGGGCATGGATGTTTGTAGTGGTTCAGGATCCACTTTAAACCGTAGGTCCCGGTCTAATTAAGTAAGTCCCAGTCTAATTAGCCCTCGTGTGCAAAAAATGACTGTTGAGCGACAAACCAAACCTTAAGTTTGTATTAATTATAAATATTAAAATGCAATATAGAAAAAATATTTAATGAAACACATACATTTCTGAATTACTAGTGTGAAGGTGACACATATATATTTTTTTTATCACAATTTGTGTTAATAGTGCCCTTGGTAAGCAAAATAAAGTATTTTTAAAAGGTCTGATTTAATTATGTTTTTTCATTTCTAATGTGTTTAATGAGTTTCTTCATTTTAATTATCTTTTTCTACAGCGCAGATTAGATGAAACAAGATTTGTAATTGTAGATTCATGGTCACACGAAATTATTAAGTGGATTATTTTTTCATTTCCTTGTAAATTTCATATATTTATATGTACTGACTAAAAAATTAAAGAACAAAAAATACAAATTATTCTTTTGTTTAAAATTATGATGATGATATTAAGAACTATTTAGCTTTGTATATATTTATATCAGTATTGTGTTTCTAGGTCATTTACCTCTGAAGCAAGCTGATTTTAGAAGACGTTACAGAACTTTAACATCAACATATGTTGCTTTCAGTCCTGATGGTACTGAACTGTTGGCAAACTTAGGGGGAGAACAAATATATTTATATAATATTGTAAACAAGAGGACACAATTGAATGTTACAACAATGAATTTTTATACAAATACTGCACATATGTATGAGAAAATTGTGATTACTGATAACAGGCCAGGTAATTCTTATCTATATTTTATTCTTTGTTTTAGGGTAGATTTTTTTTAACAGTTTTAAAGCATTAAAACTGCTTGGGATTTTTAGTTAATATAATTGAAAACAGCATTTGCATTTTATGAATTTTAGTTTCAGTGTATAAATTTAAATGAGACATTAGATTTTAATTTTAATTTATTGTTTAGTTTTGTTCATACTTTTTTGTCTCAATCAGACAGTTTTTAAGAAGAAATTGAAATAAAGCGAAATAATATGACATAGAAATGTTTTGATTGAAATTTTAGCATTAGGGCCTAAACTTAGCATTTATCAAACCCTTGCACGTGTGTGCGATGAATAAATTGGTCAAGAAATTAGTGTGCAATAAGAGATTTGTGCATTTTCAAACTAGTTATTATCCAGATGGCACGAATAAAAGTGAAATGTTTTTCTAAGTCATGCATCATTAATTAATTGCTATCATGTATGACTTCTGTTTTGCATGTTAATGTTTTGCTTCTAGTGGAAGCCATTGATGTGATTTATTTTTTCATTATTTGAATCCAAACTTCCATTAATTTAGATTCCCAATTTCTAGAGATTGAAGTATTGTTACATTAAAGTATTTGAATAATTTTGATAATTATTTTTAATATATATATATATATATATATATATATATATATATATATATATATATATATATATATATATATATATATATGAAGCAATAAAATATTACATGTAATACAAGATTAGGAGGAAGAGTCATCAACACAAATTATGTTGTTGTTGTTGTGGCTTATCCTCCAAATGTCTGACAAAGTCAGATAAGGTTCATAAGACTGTTGACCCTAAGGAAATCTCGAGGACCAGAAGGGGGGATGAACACATAATTTACTAAATGATTAGCTATTCACTGAGTACAAAAGCAGCTAAAAGAAGAATTTTGAAATATATATACTCAACATTTTTTTATGCTTAAAGTATGCATTACATACTTCAATGTAATGCATATTTCATGTTTAAAAATGGATTTAATGTAAACATTAAAATAACAATATCAATAACATTTAAATGAAATTAAAATTCATTTTAATAAACAGAACAAAGTAAAAATGGAATGAAGTACCAATATAGCCAACTTCGTCAGGGGGTGTTGACCACATTGGCAACAAAGTATGTATTTATGCAATTGCCAAAGGCAATAGTCAAAGTTAAGACACTACACTAGATTATATATCTATATGGATGCTTATATATGACACAGATATGCTTATAGGTATTTTATGTTTTTTTATAGCAATAAAGTTGTTTTATTTCATTAGATTTTGCTATTTTTAAGAATGTGTGGAAATATTTACTATTAATTCTTTGTGATAAAATTGGGAATTTTAAGTTGCAAATGACAAATGCTATTTATCATTATTGATTATAAATCAAATTTGTTGTTGCTAATTTAAGGGCAATAACAATATAGATACAATACAGAAATATTGGATATGAATAATAAAGAATTCATCTAATTTCTGATTTATACAAAATTTTATATGTAGGGCAGCTCAACTTTATAACGTATAAGGCCATACATTCTAACAAAATCATATGTGTCATCATATGACCTCTCTGTGGACATGCAAGTTGTTAAAATATATTAAAAGAAAGTGTTTTTGTAATCATATTATCAAATATTAAAAATGTTGTTCTTATTGTTAAAACCACTCATCAAACCATTTATGTTTTCAAATCTTTTGAATACTAAAGGTGCATTTCATTTTATTTGAAGTTCATTTTGTGCTGTTATTCATCAAGGTTTATAAATTTTATTGCTTGTTTTTTAACCTTTCAGGAGCTCAGATTTTTTAGTTAAAATAAGTTCTTTGATAAAAGTTCTATTAATTTCTAATATGTTCTCCTGAATGAGCATTTATCATTTTAAAGAAGTAAAATGTTTTCATCCAAAATTTTCAGTTTTAATATGAATAGTTTAAGTATGTTTTTCTTTGTAGTAAAATATTTGTTTTTTGAACAAGTTTTGGAAACTGGTTTTTCTTATTCATATGACCATTGTTTTATTTTACTTTTTTGGAGCATTGTTTGTCATTGAATCAAGTTTCTTGCTTATAATAATTTCTTTTGTTTTTTATAATATTCACAGTAGCTGTTATGGTAATGACGTACAGAGTATAAACGTAGTAGAATTATATAGATTCATGCAGAAATAATTCTTCCAAAAAGAATCTAACAAAACACATCTTATGCAAGGAAATAACATTTATTAAATAAATTTTTAAAATTATAGAAAACTAGATACAGTATATAATAACAGTTACTAACTTGGTCGTTTAACTGCCACACATTCTCTTTTATTTCTCTTAAAGTATATGGTTACAGTTATATTCAGTGCTTAATATTAAGAATTATGTGATGCTTATACCAATGCGACCAAAGTTTTATTAATTTTCCAACAGTAGCAATATAATTTTTCTATATTTTCTGTAATTTGAAAGTTGCCAAAACCTTGTTTAAAATTAGAATTTTTTCATCAAAAGTAAGTGCTATCACAAAGAAACCACATTTTGATTATTTTTAAATAAAGCTGAAGATGACAAATATTGGAATTTAGGTAGCAGTGTTAATGGGTGCTAATTGGTTCTTTTTAAATGATAGCAACAATATTAGAATTCGGGGAAAAAATGGTGACATTTTTAAGTCACGTTCCCTAAAAATATATAAAAATATAGTATTCATATTAAGAATTGATTAAATTTTGTTTTTGAATATAATGTTTTTTAAACGAAAATTGTCGGAAAATATTCTACAAAGAAGGAAATAAAGTAACATGTTTATAACAAATCAAATTTATTATTACCTTAATTAAAATTGAATAACTTCTATTTAAAGATAAATAAAATGATGAATTTGAGAATTGATAAATAGATAATTGTAAGAAGGTTTCTGCTGGATGAAATCATTTTGATGCATCATTTGTTTTTTAGGTAAAATTTTGAAACTTATTTGAATGTAAAAAAATTATTTCAGATTTCATTTAACAATTACCATATTATTCTGTATGTAATCAATGAGATCCAGTGGCTCAGTAGTTTCATACTGTTTCCCTTTAAGGTCAGTATCATTTGCTGCTGGCATTGATTGGGAGGGTGACCACATTCATTCCCTCACTGATTTGCTGGAGCTCCATGCGTTGGGGCCGTATCCATGTTAATATGTGGCGTCCAAAATCCTTCTGCTGGTATGGCATGGATATGGAGAGGAAAGTGCCAGCTCAGGTTTCACCTTGTTACCTGACCGTGGTTGAAAATTACGAGGTACTTGGTGATTGAACAAAAGGTACAGTCCAGGGATAGTCTGTACTGCTATGTACCTATGTATGTAGTTAATAGCGGTATATAATTTGCAAGACTCTTTTCCAGTAAGAAATAGAGCTTCACATAATCTGCCCAATTTTTCTGGCGAATATTCGAAAATATGCTGCCTGACATTGAAAATAACACTAAGAAGGAGTTTCCAGAAAGTGATGAAACTCGTCAAGCAGAAAGAGACAGCAATGAACAATAAGTGATCTGTAATTTGAAATTATATGCATAATACAGAGCGAGGGCAGTTTTGAGCCTATTGGACTACTTTGGGCTGCAATACATAGCAACATGTCTAGGCAGAAAATAAGTGAGAGTACAAATGGTGTCTTGAGGAATGGCTCTCCATTCCCTGTCAACCATTTGCCGAAAAGTGTCTTCTGAAGAAGACAGTGGCAGTCTAATGGCATCCAATCATATCCCAAACGTGTTCGATTGGTGAGAGATCTGGTGAACATGGTGGTCATTGAAGCAGCTGTACACCTTGCAGGGTATGTTGACTTATTTGAGCAATGTTGGTTTAAAGCTATCCTGTTGATAAAGGTCATTGGACACCCAATGAAGGTAGGGGAGTGTCATCTTTGCCACAGCAGTTGCATTGTGGATGTGTCAAGGTGTATGTCAACTATGGTTTGCCACAAAGACCGAGCTGCACTTCTCAGTCTGATTACCATGCCCCTCGTAAACTCGTCCATTTGCTAGAACTGACTCCGTTGACGATGGCCTGGCATTCTCTGCTATTACAGGCGTCCCATGTGACTGGAACAAGCTTTCAACGATTACTTTCCAAGCAATAATAATGGCACAGATATTGCCCACTCTGCTGTTTCCTCACCTTATATCTTATCCTATGTACTCTGGAGAGCTGTGCATTTCATATCATTTGCATAACTCAGTATGATGTGTCTACCCTGAAAGTTACATAAATTTCTGGCCACTCCTTCTTGGTTTTGCTTTTTCAATGTCGGGTAATGTATATATGTGCTGTCACATAAAATAAAAAATACACAATATGATTAAAAATATAATAAATTGTACAGAAAAAATATTTATTATGAAAAAGATGTGTTTGGATCTTCCTCATTGAAAAGTGCAATAAACTGAGATGAAAGCACCAGATTGATCATGAAAAGTTGTAATTTTGAGAAGATTTTAGTGAAACTTATTGATTTTTAGTTTTAAAAACTTTTAAAATGAGGTTAGATTTATTTTATTATTAAAGTATGTTTCTTCAGTTAATTATTAAGCGAAAGAAATGGTTTATTTTCGAAATGCGTATTGGATACATTTTTTCTTTTGTACTACACATCTTATTAATACGCTCGTTGCCATTTTTTATTTCTCTTGCTTATAATTTAATTCAAAATCTGCAGTGCAATTATAAGCTTTCGCTTCTACATGATGATAAACTTGTATATTACTTGTATTTACATGATGATAAACTTGTATACTTGTAAACAAACAGATCAGGGCAAGACAAAATGTGAAATTACATTAGCCAATAGCAACTAATAACTTACTATGGAACCTAATGCGTTCTTGAACATAACTATTCAAAACTGATTTTATCTGAAATAAGTCAGATGAGTCATGGTGCCATCTCTTATTTATAAAACATAAATGGCATTTCTTTCAAAACTTTATTTTAAGCTTTGCTGATGGAGAATTTATCACTATATCTGGGAGAACATATAATATGCACAATGAAATTCGAAACATTTTTTAACACATCTACAGATTACATACTGTAAAACATGGTATATAATAAAAATAGATATATATGTATTTTCCTGTCACATATTTTCAAAAAAATGCATGTTTCAAATGATGTGACTAAGCATCATAAAATTAAAAGTAAACCTCAACTTTATCAAACAAGTGGGTTAAATCTTTTAATTTCACAGACTCTCTCTCTTTGCACGATATTAATGTTAGCTCAGATTTCAGAAGCAAAATTTTTCATCATTAAATATAAGTGTAAAAATGGAAATTGCTCAAATTGGAATTATAAATCCTGTTAATTAATTCTTGCATCATATTTCTTGCAAAGTTGATGTTAGAGCAAAAGAAATTTTGTGACTAAAAGAAAATATTCATTCTGTGTTAGATTTTTGCTTCATTTAATTTTAATATATTTAATTTTGATTACTTGTATTTCGTGCCTTTCAATACAGATCTGAATGTTTTCATTACTTTGAATACATTTGCGAATTCCATAATAAATTTTAACTGGAGTGACAAACAACAGGTGTTTTATGGTAACTGTAACTTGTCTAGAGAAATCACATCTGAGAGTGATAAAATTCAGAATTGAGACTGCATGCATTTGTACTCAAACGATGACAAAATCATGATTGCAGAAAATGAATACAATGCATATTCTATGCAATGTATCAAAAAAGTCTTTATTATCATTAAACATGATTGAATATCTAAGAGCAGCTAT
This sequence comes from Latrodectus hesperus, assembly GCA_037975125.1. Taxonomy (NCBI): domain Eukaryota; kingdom Metazoa; phylum Arthropoda; class Arachnida; order Araneae; family Theridiidae; genus Latrodectus; species Latrodectus hesperus. The sequence continues at coordinate 93,733,715 of CM075859.1, read as the reverse complement.
TCCTTAGTATGGGATATGTCTACATTTACTGCAAGGGTTGTTTTGCACTGTCTCTCCATACTCAGCATTAGATTTGTCTGCATTTCTTGATGTAAGAAAGCCTAATCTTAATTCAGCATCTGTTTCAGTTTTTGGTTGATCCCCAAAGAATGTAATCAAGATGTAAGCATCTCCTCAAGGCACCCTACACTTTTTCTGTGGAAGGAAGTATGTTGTCCAATCTATTCAAGTGTTTTTTTTTTGTTTTCCTGTAGCTGCTGAATAGCAGGAATCTAGTGTGACTATGCATTGCATCAGTAAAAACAATATCTGCTTGCATGACCTTGGAACAGATGCACACATGGAAGGAATACTTGCAATAGTCATCTCTAGTTACAGAATATGTGTTGAAAACAGATCTTACCTCTCCCTTTCAGCATAATACTTCCCCAGACAATTACAGGGATTTCTGTGATGAAACTGTCTCAACCTGTTTCCAAATGAACTTGTGTCAACAATCCCTTTTGTCTCTGGGTCTAACTGTGAGCAGAATAATAATGACCATTGAGCAACAAATAAACCAAAGTGATACTTTTTGTGACAGAAATAACTCCTGTCTGTAAAAAAAGACATAATTTCATTGTTGAAATGTGCAGTTTTATGCTGCTTTTACCATTCTAAACAGTGGTACTGATGGTCAGCTTTAAAAAAGATGCAGAATTTAGGATGGTGGCAAATAGCCTACCTTTATGAAAATGTCTGGACCCAGTAAACTTGTTTTTTCAGTGTCGTACATGGTTGCTGTGCTGTAGTTCTTGCTGATTAATTCAAGTTCTTTTCACCTGCATAACGACCCACTACTGTTGTTTTCCTTGGATGGCCACCACCAATCTTTCAAATAGTTATGGCATGGAAAACTTTCCAAGTATGTAAAATAACACTTTTGTTGAGTCCAAACTCTATAGCCACTTTGGTCACACTATACCCTTCCACCATGAGAGAATTTATCCAGGTGAATTTTTCTGGTCCTATTTCAGGAAAGAACTCCTTTGCACTTCAGTGAATATCCTTAATTGCATTTCTATCCTTCCTTTAATTGTAATCTTGTGGTGTGCATGCTGACCATATGTGTTTTGGATATGCTGTCATTGCTGTGATATTTTGTTCTTGACATTATCATACACATTACCTTTCTGCTGAATTATGTACTAATTCAATGCACTTATTACAAGATCCCTTATTATGCAATTTTATATCTATCTACTTAAAATTTATTAAAAATTTGTTTTTTAAGTTTTGCACATCAGTGTATATTACAATTAATTTTTATTTTCATTTTAATATACAAAACTTGCAATAGTATATTGCTAAAAAAATAATGAAATACACTCAGCTTACAAGGAATCACTTAACCAATTTGACTTTATGGCTACCTTTGGCTTATAATACAGTTTTGTTTTGCTTTGAAATCTAATTGGTTAAGCATTGAATAATATTAAGAAGAAAATTGTACCAGTCTCCATGGATGTAATACATTGAGGCAAGATGGAGATTCTAGATTGAATGCTATAAAATAGAGATGATAATGGTTCCATTATGTTGTCAGGTTCCTACACTGTCCTCCAAAAGTTAAGAAAGAATGTGTCAAATCTCACCATAAAAAATGACACTAACAATAAAATTTATAGTTTATATAAATAAAACAAATTTATGTTAATGTGTTCTAAAACACTTACTATCACTTTTTTGATAGAAAAGAGCAGATATATATGAGTAAAAGAAAAATATGCTAACATCAGGCTTTCAATATTATGCGTGTAACTTGTTAACCTATTTGTTCACAATAATCAGTGAGGCCCTGCTGTGTGCAATTGAAGCAATTCGCTCAATTTGTTAAGGTGGCACATGGTTGGATGAATGAAAATGGGTATGTCGCAGGCTGATAATACTATGCATCTTAATGTGTCTCACAGTTGGTCCAATGTCTGTGCAATCAATATATCAAAGCCTCTGTGTCCAGAAGATGTGTTCCTAACCCATCATGATGTAAAAAACCTGCAGAAAACAGTTTTATAGCTCTTTTGGTCCTCAGAAAGAAGAATTTCTGTACCCAACTTGTTAAAGACAACTCTTTAGCACCAGAAAAGAATATCTAATATAGTGTGAAGATCATTCACCCTGCAGGTTTCTATGCAAGATAACCTATTATGTGTGATATTCCTCACTGGTAAACAAACAAAGTTCATCTTATCTAGGCAAAAGAACATATTTGTCTTTAACCAAACAGCTTAAAGCTTTTGTATTTTTTACAGAGAAGTCCAGATCCACATGCAAGAGCGATTCAGGATGTGTGCTGATCTGGAGGAAACAAAGCACTAAATACCATCAATCCAAGAATGGGAAAAAACACAGTTACTGTGATGGTGAAATAATGGTTTGTACAGAGTTCTCACTTGGTGGTCACACTGACCTGCATGTGTTCCAGTGAGCAACTGTGCCTGTTGTGAGATATTGGAATGAAAGCCTTGATCTGTATGTTCGCCCATATGTTGGTGCAATTGGCCCTTATTTCATTCTGATCGATGATAATACTTGACACACTGTTTTAATATTTTGGAATTTTCAATAAAATTGTCAAAAAACCTAATTCAGTATTAGTTTTTAATATTGCCACTAGATGGTGCCACACAATCGATATTAAATTTTTGCATTTTTAACTGTTGAATTGTATTAACGGTTTCAAGATCTTGTTCAGCTATACTAATTTCATTATAATTCGATTTAGTTGTATTTAGATTTATGGAAAGTGAAGTGCAGTAATGCCAAACAAAATCAATATGTTGCACAATTAAGATGGGCGATTTTAATTGATTTTTTCTCTTTGCTGCTGTTTTCTTTATACTGTATAAAATTCTTTGAATATTAATATTTAAATATAAAATTTTTGAATTATAACATTCTTCCCACGTCTCCCTTGATGAAAATTGCATATAATTTAATTAAATCAGGATAAATTTGCTGATAAATGAAATAAATTGTTTCATATGCCTGGTGGAAAGTGTCTTTTCAATGATCAGTGAGTTCTTGAAAATCCATACAAATATTGGCTTATGCATGGTTCAGAAAAAACACATGTCCATTGTCTGTTTTGCAAGAAAGAATTCTGTATTTCAAATATGGGCAAATCGGCAATTAAATCTCATTTGAAAGGAAAAAGCATATATTTATTAGGACAAACTATATCTGCTAAAACATCTACTCATTTAAAAAATTTTTTACTTCTGCTGATCCTGTTAAAGAATGTGAACTCAAAGCATGCTCTGAAATTTTAGATTCATTTGTTTCCTCAAAAGAAGTTTTAAAGTCTGAAATTCTATGGGCCCTTAAAGTTTTTAACAGTGGATTCAGCTACAGTTCTTGTAACCATATAAATGGCCTCTTTCAAGCTATGTTTCCAGACCGTGCTATTGCAAAGCAATTCAGTTGTGCTGTAAAAAGTGTGTTTATTTAACAGTTTTTGCAATTGCACCTTATTTTTCCAACTTATTGAAAGAAAAAGTCAAAAATGTTTCTGATTATGTGCTTCTCTTTGATGAAAGCTTCAGTAATCATCTGCAGACAAAACAATTGGACTGCCATTTAAGATTTTGGGATAATGATACGGTTAAAACACAGTATTACTCATCTGATTTTTTAGGTCATTCATGGAGATATTTTATTTGAAATAGTGAAGGAAAAGTGCCTAGAATTAGGATCAAGTAGATTACACCAGTTGTCAATGGATGACCCAAATGTAAATTACGATACATTCAGGCGTAGCTACACAAGTTCTTTGATAGTCCAAGCCATTTTTCAAAATTTGAAAATTTTCACGAGCCTTAAGTAAATATGTAGGCATGCAAAAAAGGTATTAAAATTTTTTTACAGAAGTTAAATTTATTGAAAACATATAAATAAAAGTACAAAATATTTGTATAGAATTTAAATACTAAAAACTAAACATTTATTTTACTTCTCTTGATAATTCTATTAAATTTGGTGAATAATTGATGATCAGTAATTCTTTGAGATGCTAGTTTTTAATACTGATCGGTATTTGGATTTCATGAATTTTAAAGTGGAATAAAATGATTCATATAAGTGCATTCTAAATATTAAAATAATTTGATAAGCAGCTTTATAAAATTCAGTAATCTATGTCAACTTATACTTTAATTGTAGAGATTGACCTTGCATCTCTATTAATTCTAATTCTTCAGATGCTTTTTGGGTCATAATTATATTGGAAGTGGAAAACTCACTTTGAATTATGTTAATTTCATATGGATTCAGAAAAGAATCTAGAGACAATTTAAAATATTTCAAATATTGAAATCTATTTTGGAATTCCATCAATATTCTTTCTAGCTTTTTTATATACTCATTGAGTTTTTCTTGTTAAATATTGGAATACATTATTTTAATTTGAGGAAAATGACAAAATATTTATTTTTAATGCCCTTTTGAAAAATTTGTAATTTAGTTTGAAAATTAAATATACAGTGTGAAAGGTAAGATATTTTATCTTTCCCTTGCTATTGTAAATTCTGTGTTTACAACTGTTCCATGTCATCAATCAAAAACATTTAAGTCTTGTAATTACTTATCGTCATTTAATTCTAAACAGATTATTTCCTTTTCATTTAGAAATGCAGTTATCAGATCAAACAAATCTACAAATCGATTTAATATGTTATAGCTAGATAACCATCTAACAATACAAAAGAAATTAATGTCATGTGGATGTTCTTTGTCCTTTAATTTTTCAAGGAAATTTTTTAATTATTAATGATTTTTTGCATTGGTGCGAATGTAATTTACAATATGTAGCACTGCTTTCATTATATCGGAATATTTTGAATATCTTATAACGAAATGTTTTTGGTGAATTATGCAGTGAATCAAAATGAATTATTTAATTTGAGAATCATCTCTTAAAAGCCTAATAGGACTAATTTTTTTACCTAGCATTGCAAGTGCACCATCAGTTGAAATGCTGACAAGTTTATTAAGAGGCACATCAATAATTTTCAATATGAAATCTTATGCATATTTAATATCGACACCATGGGTTGACTGTTAAAGTGATACTAAATTTTAAAATTCTTCTTTAACAACAAAGTCAGTTGAAACAAAATGTATGAAAACTGCCAATTGCAAAAGATATGTGATATCTGTCGATTCATGAAGGGCTAAGGTGAATGCAATATAATTCTTCAAACCATTTTTTAAAAATTTTATTCAAGAGATGTATTAATTACAGTTATATATCGTTCGATTGTGTGTCTCGAGATTTGAATTTGTGAAACAATTTAGGGAAATGCTGCATTATTTGGGTCTAAAACTTTAAATACATCTTCAAAGTTTTTTTTTAATAAACTGTCTCTTTCCATATGGGTGTTTTGCATGAGGAATATTCCAGGCAATAACAAAACTTGCCACATTATTAGCTTGATTGCTAAGGGTAATCAAGACTGAGTGTTGGTTACTTAAATTTTATTTTAAAGAATTAAGTTTATTTGATCTTAATTTGGAATTTGGTAGATACTGGTTTGAGAACTGAGGATAATTGGTTTCATAATAAGAATTCAAATTACTAGCTTTATAATTTTTGACTTGTAGAATTACAAATAATACATAAACCTTTTCCGTTATTATCAATAAAAAAGAAATTCTTATCCCACTCATTATTAAAACTTCCATTTTCTTGCTCGTTTCTTTTATTATTTTCATTCTCTGTCATATTTTTATGAGAACTAGAAATAAATAAAGAAATTAAAAAAAAAAGTTTTGTGTTATTAAAGCAATAACAACACATGTTTCAAACTACAAAATAAATTATACAAAAATTTATAAATTACATCCATAGCAAGAGTGTTAATAATTGTTTTCTCCAGAGCACAATGCAATGAATGTTAACAAATTTAAAATCGGTCTGGAGTCTCGATTACAGATAAATATGTCACTGTTTATGTTCTTTCGCACTGTTTTTGATCAGTCATCATTCTTAACTTGAACAAAAATGAAATTTGTTACAACATTGCACTTAGTCTTTGATATATGTTGCCAGTAATTTAAAAGACATTTTGAAACACAAATGGCAAGATAGTAATATTTAAAATATTATAACACAAAAATGAAAAGGGAAACACAAAAATCCTTTAAAGAGCCGCATGTGGCTCACAGGCTGCTAGTTGCCCACCCCTGATATAATTCTTATTTTAAAAAAAACTTGACAATTTTTGTGTGCTTTCATCATTGTTTAGTTGTGTACTGTGTAAAATATGGTAAAATTGTTAAGTAGAAAAACCTGTCATCGATTTTTAATTTTAGACTAACAGGTTTTAAGTCAAAAATGTTTTTCTTACAAAAAAAAAAAAAAAAATTGTAAAGAATATATGATATATTGGTATTTATTGTTTACATTAAATGAAATAATCATGTTTACTTCTCTGTTCTTAATTTCAGGTTGTAGTAATGCAAAGCCTAAATATTATACATGCAGGAAACCTTTAACAGGTGACTCAAATATGCTTGATTTGCCCGATTTTGAACCTGATGACTCTTCAATTTTTGATGGTGTTGGAAAACAGTAATTTTGTTTTATATATTTGAATTCTTAATTTAGCAAACAAAATAATGAAAATTAAAGTTTATTGAATATTTCTATATTTATATTTTTACTTAATATTTTTTACTAAACTAATAATTGAATTCTTAATAATCTGGTATTCCATTCATTTGCTCATGAATTCATTTTTCTCTTTGATTTGTTTTTAGTGGTTTGAAGTACATTTTAAATTGTCGATCTCTGTCAAATTAACTCTTGTTTGCATAAAATGACCTTGAATTGACCAAACAACTTATATTGTTTGGTACTTGTATAATACAGTTTTATCTTTTTTTAAAATTAAATGATGTTTTGGTTGCTAATTATGGTATATAAATAAATATTTCCTTCCACATAAAATACAGAAAAACTACTAACGTAAATCATAGTATTGTTCATGCTTGTAGCTTAAATATCATTTATATAAAATTGGAAATAAAATCAGAAAATATTTCTCCTTATAAAATTATAATTAATGTTTAATTTCATGAAGTAATCATAAATCATCACAATAAAGATAAATAAAAAAACACAAGAAAATTAAATAAAGAAATTGATATTTAATAGTTTATTAGCTTGAAATGTAGATTTTTGAACATATAGTTAAAACTACCACAGATTTGTTAAAAGTTTCCGTAACTATCCTGAGTAATTTTGGGTTAGTTTGTATTGCATTTAATTATTATCTCAATTGGTACATAATTTTACAATGCAATTTCTTTCTACAATGGTAATTAATTCAGATGAACATTTATAATGGGCTTTTTTTATTTAGTTTGAATAAATTTCACTCTTAAATTTTGATGTTATTTTTCTGACGTCATTTTTTTCAAAATAATTTGTTTAAATATATCAATGTATGGCAAATTTTCCCTTTCTATTACATTAAAAATTTATTAAAATAAATAAATAAAACAAGTATTTACTTAATATATGATCTTTCATTATATTTTTTTGGAAATATAAGCATATCCTTGTTTTAACATTTTTTTAATTGTCTAGTGCCAATTATCTCATATTTTTTTGCATTCTTTAGCCATATGAAGTAAAAAATATGCAATATTTTAATAATAATAAATTTTGATATTTTCTGTATTGCATTCAATCATAAACTTTTAAATTTTGCATGATATTTTTATTACATAAAAATATATCCTCTTAAGTGTAGCGGCATAAATATTTTGAAAAACTTTCAAATTATTATAAAAAAAATTTAATTATAAAATAATCATTAAAATGTAGTGAATTTTTAAGAAGTTAAATTTGACCATTCTAAATCTAAATTTGGTGTTTTAACATTGAAAACTTCATATTCGTGTGAATAAAAATTGATGGAAATAAACAATCATTTTATGTACTTATTTCCACTTGGCGAAAAGAAGGCAAAAATTTATTCATTTTTAAAATCATTGGTGATTAAGTTTCTTGAATTGCTGTTGCATACACAAAAAATTTGCATACTTTGGCAACTTATAATAGCAGTAACTTTCATTTGGCATGAAACTTGGGGGAAAACAAAATAATGTTCAAATTTCAACTGTGCAGTTGTAAAAAACAATTTGAAATGTCATTGCACGATGAGTGAAAATTGCTGCAATTTGAATTGTGACATGATGTATTGTAAAATCTATGTGAGTAGCTCCTACTGGAATAGAGGCAACTGTAATGTAATGGGAGCTTTACTTTTAACTATAGAATTTGCTTTTTCCAATTGCTTTCCAATAAGATTGAGAAGTCAATTATATACAGATAATTCCATTTAGAGAAAATAATGTAGAAGTTTAAATTTATTGCATAAAACCTGTTTTTGAAAAACTTTTAGAAAAACTAATTTTAATGTTTTAACTATGATTATGCAAAAATTTTAAAAATTTAGTTTTTTTTTAATCTTTAATGAGTAATTACTTCAACTTGTGGGCTTTCCACTAAAGGCACTAAATAGTTAATGATGATAAAGTTAGCTGGAAACATTTAAAAAAGAGTATTTAAATGATAATATCTAAAAGAAAATTTTTACATTGATATTTTATATTCAAAATTATATTCAGTGAACTTTGAATTTATAAATTTTCTATCAACTGTGTTCCTTTTATGAAATAGTTTGATATTCAACATATGTTTAAATATTTTTCTTTGCGATTAATTATTGTCCTTTGATGTAGGATTCCTCAACCGACATCTGAAAAATTTCAAGCAATGAAGAGGAAAGCTAACGATGCATTTGATAAGAAAGAATACACTTTAGCTATTAATTTATATAGTAAAGGCATTGTGAAATTTCCTAAAGTTGCTTGTCTATATAGTAATAGAGCTGCAGCTCTTCTGAAGAGAGAATGGTATGCATTTGAAGTTTTAAATCTTTCTCTATTTAAAAACTGTCTAGCCTTGAAAAATCTTGTTTATATTATATTTTACATTCTTGTTTCATATACAGATTTTATAAAATTATAAAGGTCAGTCAATGAATGATAAATTTATTTATCTAAATTTGCATTTCTTAGGGAGTAAGAAAATTATGCAAATAGTTTGTTTAATGTCTTGGTGGTCCACTTGGGCTGATCAACTAGTGGACTAACAAGACAATGGGGTGATTGATAATTTTATCTTTTATGATCCTTATACCTAAAACTATACTTGTTTAACTCCCAAATCGTCAATGAAGCTGATTGTTTGTCAAATAAAATGATAAAAGTAGCTTGTGATGCAGAAAAGTATGCTCACCCTTGTTTTAGTACATATCACCACTCTAATTGTATCAAGATAATCAAACAGATGTTTTTTAAATTCTTTGATAGGATAAGAAAGAAAAAAAATTTTTAGATAATTTTTGCAGTCATTGAAATTAATTTTATTTTTATTCAACAAAAGTATTTGCCAGGGGTCGTCAACCTTATGCCTGCGAGCATCATTGTGCCTGTCGATTGGTCTGTTTTCCCGCTTTAAAATATTTAAGTTTTCCATTCACCCTTAAAATGCTGTGGAAATTTTTTTGGCTTTTTATATATTAATGATAAACACAACCAAAATAGAAATCGCCAGGAAAATGACTGCCATCCTCACAGATATAAGCACAAATCACAATATAGCTGACCTATTTTCCAGTTGTGCCAAGTCTTTGCCACACTAATTTCTCACACCTGAAATAAAATGAATTGGTCAATTTTTATGGTTGCTGTACTATGATTTCATTTTCCAGAAACTCATCTCACGAAAATATCTTTGAAATAATGTTCATTCGTTTTGTTTACTTCTTTTTTGATTTGTGGTTTTCATGTTCAAATTTTTTGTATACAGCACTTACTTCTTTAATATCTTTAAATACTTCTTTTGTTTGCACTAAAATAAGTGGATCTACAAAAGACATTATACCTATAATTTTTATTCTGAATTGGAAGAATCATATTGCTTTATCGATAAAAAGATAAATGTGTTTGCTTGTTATGGGGAAATAGTGTTGTGATGCCAAAAAAAAAACATAATATTGAACATCATTTCCAATTTTAATGTGAGCTATCCTCCTAAATCTGCAATTCTAAGAAAGAAAATTGAGCAGTGATAAGAGACAGTGAAATTGACTGTTTAACATATGTAATCAACCTCCAATTACTTCAAGATCAATTTGAAAAGTGCTTTTAACAATTTAATATCATTGAGTCCATGGTCACCTCTTTTTATAAATTATTTTACCAGCCAAATAAATGTAATTGAAATATCAACATACATTTCAGAATTTCTTCAAGTAAGTTAAGAAGTGGAGATAGAAATTTTGGATCTTCAGAATGACATTATCCTCAAAACTATTATATCAGAAAAGAAATTCTGGAATATAGTTGACAGAAATAAATTCCCATTAAAAAGAGCAGCATATAAAATAAAGTCGTTTTTTGGTTCCACATATTAGTGGGAATCATTGTTTTCGACCATGAATATCATAAAATCAAAATATCGATCACAACTTACAGATGAACCCTTTGACAATTGCTTAGGAGCAGGAATTTCATCATATTCTCCCAATTATGAAGTGTTGGCCTGTGAAATGTAATGCCAAAGATCACATTGACAGTCTTTAATATATTTTATAAATAATTTTTATACTTCATATGTTTTGCAGGCAATTTAGTGATCATTTATTTTACACAAGAATATTAATACTTATTATATCCATATGTCAAATTAATTTTTAAAATTAAATTTTTTGGGCATTAGATGTAAAGTGTATTATTAACTATGTCCACAAACTATAAATGCTTGAAAAAATAAATAGTGCCTACCATTCAACCAATATTCTGGTATGTTCTCTTAAGTACAAAAAGTTGGCATACGCTATTTGACAAAGATAATATTAAGTAATTTCAAAGTTATATTTTGTACTCCAGTAGAATCTGATTGATGTGAGTGATGGATGTATCATACAATAAATAAATTTTAAATATTATCAAGATTATATATTAGGTATAAAAGTGTAATGTTCATTTGGAAAAATCAGTTTTAATTATTTTAGTTTTTTTTTAATTGATTAATTAATTCTGTTTGATTAATTTTTCTATTGTTGTTGCTATGTGCCAGCTAGGTTGGCAATATGAGGTTCGCTGCTCCACTTTTCCAACTGAATCGTAATTTGGTGTGGAGTTTGACTTCCTGAGCACACACATGCCATAGTTACCCGTTTATAGGGTAAGCATGCATTCAAACACCTTCATATAAGTACAGGACAAAGACAAGAGAGAGAGAAAGTACATCCATAACTGAACCGGGATTTGATCCCAGGAGTCAGGCATGCTGACCAATAGACTGGGTGGGGGCAATTTTTTCTATTAAAATAATATTATCAACCAATTATATAAAATATTATGATAATCTTAAATGAATTTACACAACTTTCCAATGCTAATAATTGTTATAGCTTAAATAATATACGGAAACCTAATATATGCTAGTAATATTAGTTCAAATTTGAGATCTCACTTTTTTAAAAAATTAAAGTAACTGGTATTGCTTTGTTATTTGCTTAGTAACTGCTATGTTTGGTAAAATCTTATTTAAATGTTCTAACATCCTTCTTGAATAAAGAAGAGAAGTATTTGAAGGAGATACATTTTTAAAATCATTGTTGTTTGATTATGTAATCTGTATGCCAATCAAGGATTTTCATTTGATTACATTAAATTTGTAATTTTTCGATGTTGATTACCAATAGTGATATGTCTTGTTTCTGTGAGCTTGTTTTCTAATTTTTGAGAATTTTATTAGCAATATATATTTGTTTAAGTTTCTTTTATAGTTATAAACCTATTTTAATTGAATGAAAAATTTCTTAGTTCATAGAAATAGCTATCATAAGCTTGAAAACAAGTTTACTTAAATTACATATATTTTCTAATGCTTACTGTAGGGATGGTGATTATTATGCTGCAGTCCGTGATTGTTACACTGCTATATATTTGGATCCAGCATATTTAAAAGCATACTTTCGATTAGCCCAATGTTTACATAAACTCCGATGGCCAAAAGCAGCCATGGAGTGCCTAGCTGTGAGTATAATATTGAAGCAAATATTTATAATTTTATACTCTTTTAAAATAAGTAAAGTTTTTGATTTTACCATTTATATTTAAATTGTTTTGAACTTTATTTCCAGTAAAACTGTTTTTTTTTCCGGTGTTATAGCCGTGGTATTTAATATGATGATAAATGATTGCTTAAAATATTTTGTAAGTATTTTTAAGATAAACAGCACTTTTTAATTGGTACTTTTTGTCAATGCAAGTTTTTGAATTTGGTTTCTTGTAAAAATCCTCAACAGATTTATTTGTCTTTTGGTCAAATTGTTTTCTTTAAAGTATGATAATTTCAGCATTTAAAACTCTAAAATTGTTTTGAGTCTTTAGGAAACAATCACATTTTATGAAGGTACTGTTTTGCATTTATTTTATTTAAATTTTATCAAAACTATTTTTATCACTCCTCCATTTCTGCTGCCGAACTGGCAGCCGAATGGTTAGCACTCTTGCCTTCGGTTCAACAGTTCATGGGTTCGAATCCCACCTTGAGCACGGATGTTTGCAGTAGTTCGGAATCCACTTTAAAACTGTAGGTCCTGGTCTAATTAGCCCTTGTGTGCAAAAAATGACCGTTGAGTGACAAACAAAACCAAACCAAAACCAAACAAACCATTTTTGCTTTATTTAAGGAAATTTCAGTTAATTTAAGGAAATTACAGAAATTGTTGTTCAAACTTGAAGTTGGTTATTACATATATAAGTTGCTGACTTTTATTCTTTAATTCTTAATTTTCTGAAGTTAATTTGATTGTTATAGCTTTAGAAAAGAATATCAAGAATAAATGCATTGTGTAATATAAAAAAAAAGGAATTCTCTTAATGCAATATAATCTTATGTACTTAATTTTATTTGTAATTGAAGCACTTTCACTAAACATTATAGTACTTAATATTATTTGTTGAGTGAAAATTGAAAAAAATTTGTTTACTCTACTTGCTAGATAATTTTGAAGACATTTCATAATTTAATTTTTTACTACCATATTTTCCTGTTTATAATCATTAAATTATGCATTAAAAAAAATTCAAATTTTGTTTTACATATTATATGCCACTGTGGATAATCTGATAAAAAACATTCTCTGCCAGAAAAGCTTACAATAAAGTTTGGAAAAAAATGCTATCCATGTATTATAAAATAAATAACAGATGGCATCACGACTTGGCTGACTTTTTAATCTATAATCGGATTTGTCCAGTTACGTTAAAGAACAAATTTGGTTTCTTAGAAAAATATTGCAGCTGTTATTGGCTATCATTTTACATTTTGTCTTCACCTGAGTTGTTTCTGTTGGGCATATTAAGCATTATTATTAAATTACTTTTCATATTTGATTAAAAAATATTCTTGTATGGCCAACCTCCACTTGTTTACCAATCTCCAAAAGCAGAAATAATATCAAAGGTTACACAGAAAATATTTACAGACTACTATGTAAAAAATAAAACTTAAATTTATGTTTACCCTGTTTCTAGTCACTGAGAAGAAACTTTGGATTTTCTTCTGCTTTCAGAAAAACTTGTATTTTGTCAGTCTTTCATGAAATCCAAGATTTTATCTGTTAGTGGCTGTTTTTTCAGAAATATTTACCTTTTATGTTTTGGATTTGGCTAATAAACAAAATCTGAAATGGGGGGGGGGTGCTCAAGCTGCATATTTAAATTTGCAACTGGAGTTGGGTATTTGCTGAACATCGACGGCGAGAATGTTTTTTCACTAGATGACTTGTTTCAAATAGCTTTGCTTGGTATATGCTTGATTAGTATAAAATTCCATGTTTGCAAATACTCATCATCATCTGTTGGATTGTGGAGATGCTGTTATGTATAAGTGTTTATTGAAGTGTAATAAATCTCCAGTACAGTACTAGTTATTTTTCACATTACTCATTTTAAATCACCATATCTCTGAAGTAAACTTTTTAAATGTCTACAATATTTAGGGCTTTATATTGCTGCACACTTTGTGCTTCTGTGCTAATGTTGGATTGTAGAAACTTAAAATAACTAACATTTCTTTCTGAAAATTTTTCAAGCTCGTATATCGTCATGTAAAAGCAAAAACTATTAAGTTACATAGAAGATTTTAGATCAAAAGTTATGGATAAGGCAAAAAAAATTGTTTTAAATGTGTTAAAGTAGGATTAAAAAAAACAAAGCAAAAAGAAAATGTATCCTATGCGCAATTCGAAAAAAATTTATTTATTTCATTTAATCATTAATGAAACAAATTTTATTTCTAAAAAATATAATTCTAACCTTGTTTTAAAAGTTATTAAGAAATAAAAATTGACAAATTTTATTATCTTCTTGGAATAATCGCTCTTGATTGGGTCGATCTTTCATTTCAGTTTTTTGCAATTTGTGATAAGGTGGATTCTTACTGACTTTTTCATAATAAATGTTTTTACTGTGCAATTTATTACATTTTAATCACACTGTGTAATATTTTTTATCACACCCACATTATCAACAGCGTATATTTTCAACTATTCTTTGAAAAAGTTTCCGTGAATTATGTGCCGCTGCAGATTACGCGACGCTTTTTTTCTTTTACTTGGAAAAAGATCTTGTGGATTATTCATTGCTGTGGATTTTATGCCAGAAAATACAGTATTTAACATTTTAAAACGATATATTTTGACCTTTCCTTAAAAAACTCAAATTTTTAACAGATATACAAAAGTAAGAATTGTCTTTATACTGCTTTCAATAAATCTAACTTATATTAACAGCCAAATTAAAATTTTTTTAAATGCTTTATGTATTTCTGCTTTATAGAAATCTTCAGTCAATTAGCTAAATTAGTTTAATGTTTAATTGGTTTTTTAAAATTTTTTGTTAAAAATCGCATTGTAAGAAAATAATCCTTGTATCCTTGATTATCATTGTTAGAGCTCCAAGTTATTTCTGAAATTAATAATTTCAAGATCTTGCTATGTAATATATTCATATAATTTAGAATCTCAGAACTCTGTCTTATGCTTTGACTTAAATTAGATAGAAAATCTGGCAATGTATAGTGTTGTTGATATGTATGAATCTTTTAATCATAATGAATAATATGAAGAAAGAATTAACGAGCTATATACTCACAAATTAAGGTCACCAACTGGCATGAATAAAATAAAATTGTTTTGTAATGAATGCCCTGGACTTCATTTCTGCCTGCTAATTAAAATTTTGTTTAATGATTAGCATTCTATGCTTTTATGAGTAATTCAACATTAAAAGGAAAAATGAAGATGTTTTATGAGATAAAAAATCTGTAAAAATGTGTGTGATATTGCATGCTAAAATAAAACCTTTTTCTCATGAACTAGTTTTACATTATTTTTATTTGTTCATAAATTAAAAAATGAGAATATACTTTTGAAAGAATTTTTTTTATTATTTAAAATACATGTTTCATTTAACATATTGAAAAGTTTTAATTTCATATTAAAACATAATGAGTCGAACTGAAATTGTTGTAGAAGGAAACAATTTTGTGTACATCTTAAGAGAATCAAATATATAAAGTGATACAATTATTGTCATTTCTTCATTAACCTTTAAACTAAATTATTATTTAAAGCTTCATTTATATTAATTTTGAATTAACTACATCTAGATAGTCAAAAGTGGTTTTGATGAAATTAAAGAAATTTTCATTAATGTTCTGTAATTAAAATATTTTCTTGTTTTTAATAGTCAATAAGAAAAAGGTTCCCAGGTTATGCAAATACTAAATCTTTTGAAGCCTTTGAGACTGATATTAAAGTTTCTATTTGGGCTGATTGGGGTGAGTTATATTTCTTAAAATTATATATGCACAGTTTTGTATTAGTCTCTATATTAGTTATTCTAATGGAATTATTCATATAAATATAATTATTTTATTAAACATGTAATGTGTAAATAACAAGTCATAACAGAAGCAAGTTTCTTTTATTCTTTTTCATTAATATGCATTTTATCTCTTTAAAAATTGTTAAAATGATCACACTGACTTAATAAAATCTAAAAAATCAGATTTTTTTTTAATAAGAAAAGTCTTGTTATCACTTGGCCTTGTAACAGTTCATGGACTCTTTCCATGGATGTTTGTAGTGTTTTTTTTATCTACATTAAACAGAAGGTCTTGCTCAAGTTCTCATTTTTATGCAAAAAATTGCTATTGAGTGATAAAAACCAAACCAAGAAATTGTGTTCTTTTTCCATTTCAAATTCAGATGTTTTTAGAGTTTTGAATCCACTTAAAATTGTTTGTGCTGTTATATTTAACCTTCATAGCAAAAATTGAACTGTGAGTGATAAAAAAACAACCTAATTTTAGGAAGGATTATAAGGCTCCTACTTTTTCAAGTATTATTGGTTTTCCAATAAGAATGCTCTGTTTTCAACAACTATATTCTATTATTTTAAATTATGATATGGTAGTTACATGATTATTCCATTCACATATTAAATTTACCAATTTTTTAAGTGTTTATATTGTTGGGATATTACTAAAATTATAATTGTTAAGAGAGGGTTTTAATTTTAATAATCTCAAACATATTGTAATTTATTAATGTATGCAATTAATTATCACTTTTATATGTCATTAAATGATTGTTATTTTGTATTTTATTTGTGTTTTGTCAATGTAGCAATGAAAATATGAAGTTGGCCATAAAGCATTTTAAATGTTAATTTAGAACTTTTCTGGGTAATTAATTTACTTTCAATTTTAAATCATAACAGTTTTGCTATATTTTAACTGCACTATTAAATATTGTGGTTTATACATGGAATTAATGTATTTAAATTGGCCAAAAGTTATGAAATCGAAGTCCAGTTGCTAAGTGTGAGCGTTTCACGTTCCCAAGATACAAGTCCGAGGTTCGATCCTCGGGCTGGGGAAGGTTGACTCAGCCTTTCATCCCTTCAGTGGGTCGATTAACTGAGTACCAAGCATGCTTGGGAACTAAACACTGGGGGTCTGACGTTACGCTGACCACCTAACTGGAACATATGCTTCGCACCCCAGGGCTCTCGGTCATGAAAACAGTTATGGGCACTGTAGGCCTTGGCCCACATGCGATGTCGTGCCATGGAGTTAAGTTTTTAATGTTATGAAATCAAATTTCAATTGATTTTAAATTTTCATACTAACATTTTTCGCTTACTGCAAATAATGTTTTTATTCAATACTTTACATAGCTTCAGGATTCGTGTTGATTGGCAGTTGATGAAACAATACCGTAAAATTCACAAGACTTATATTCATAGCAAATTCAAGCAAGGTACAAGAAATTCCAGATGTAGAAATCACAATTACACAGCTCCAATTCAATTAATACAACAGGAAACAGCTTAGAGTTTTGCCAAATTTCTGGTAGGTTCTAGGTTCTCTTGCTTAATATTGATCCTTGAGCTTCTGGGATGAAAAATTTCAAAACTATCTATTTTACATCGAATTGCCAAAAGGTCGCCATATCATTAGAAATGCCGTTTTTAGTGTAGAAGTAGTCTAAATTGTACATTTTTTGCCCAATACTTTTCAGATTTGCCTGAAGACAAAACAAATATTTATAAATTTGAAACAATACTTACTTATATGTAAAACTAAATTCTACTTTAAAATTTTAATAGGTTTTATATTAATTTGAATATCTTACATTGTCAACTTGAATATATAATAATAAATTGAGTTTATTTCTATTCTGTATAGACAAAATAGAATCTGATGAATCTGATGATTCAGATACAGCTACTGTTACTTCTTCTTCTACTGCTCAGCGTCGTATAAATGCGGCAGTGAAAGCATTTTCTGCACTTTCAGAGAAAGAGCAAGCTTGGAGAAAATCTGCATATGATTATGAAACACGGTTTTGTGGACATTGTAATACAACTACAGATATTAAGGAAGCAAATTTTTTTGGAAGGTAAAATGTTTAGCAAATAGTTTAATTTTGGTTACTGTAACTATACTATTAACTCTTCATAATCGGACTGTAAATAAATTTCGATTTTCGTTTTTCTCTAATTGAAGTAGGTACTTAAAAGGAGTCTGTAATTTAATGTTTTTAGAAATGATTTTAAAATTCAGTTTAAGTAAAAGTATGTAAAGTAAGAATTTAACCAATGGAAATGTAAAAATGAAACAAAGTATCAGAGTAGGAATTACTGCATAAAAAGCATATATTGTAAAGAAACCAATAAAAACATAGTTACATTTACTTTAAACAAATTTTTTTATAATTTAGATTTGATTAATGCTTAGCAAACAATTCTCTTTATTGAATTTTTCTTGAAAATATTTTAAAATGTTTCTCCAATTTTCTTTATTTAAAAAATTTGTTCCTTTTTGCAAGTGTGCAAATAATTTATTATCTTAAAGTTTTTTCCCTAAAGATACAAAAATGTTATCTGGATTATTTGATATATGAAGTATACACTAAAAATGTGTATGCCAAATATTAAATAATATTATATTCTACTAGTCTTTTTAATTAATTTGATTCTATTTACTTTAATTCGCAAATATTTTTTACAAAAGCACTTAAAATATATTGTATTTTGCTCTTTATATTGCATGTAAATTTTTAAAACTCACATTAATTCAAATTAATCATCTGCTTTAACTCTATTTTAATATGTTTCTGTTTAAATATTTTTAAAAATGTTATCACAAAGCTTTTACTAATGCAAATTACTAACACTATTTGTGTTTTACAATATCTAATTTAATCCTTGTGGTTTCAATTTGAGTAATTTTTGTGACAAATGTTTGGTCTTTTTATTGATTGGTAAATTGGCCTTTTTTTCCCTTGTATCATGCATCATTTGTTGATGAATTGAGATAGATTTACTTTGTTTATAATACAGTTATCAGAGGAGGGTAGCTTTAATTTCTTAACTGAAGTAGGGTTAACATGTTTGCTTTGTGTGCCATCATTTTTTGTATTCACCACCCGTTTTTATGTGTTGTAAATTTGTTTTAGTTTTTTTCCTGGCTGAGTCTTTTTGGCCAACAAAGATGCTTATTTCCAAACATTTTGATGTATTTATAAATTTGTAATAATATTATGTTTCTTGAATAATTTTAGTCGTTTGTGCCTTTGATTGGGGACAACTTTGCTAACTGCAAAAGTTGAGCAAAAAAACATCTCAGATGGGAAAGAACTGATGTACTCATTATGGATGAGTCTTGCTTAAGTATGCTCGTTGTCAGCAGACAGATTCTCAAGTAAAGAGATCATATAATTGAGCAATTCTTTACTTGAAAGTCTAATTTGTCAGAGATTGAATGATTGCATCCACTATTTTTATCAGTTGCTGTACAGATATACACATTTAACCTGCAATTGAAAACAAACTGCTGAGCGTTATTGGGATGAGACATAAAATTTTTTCCATATCACATTATATCAATATAGGGATTAATTGATTTTCAGGAATACCACTTTATGATAAACTAATAGCTAATTTTTATTTTAATTAAGGAATGCTTAAAATTGATAGGCTAATTATATACCAAATATGATCTCAATAGAACATATTTTGAATATTTTTAGTAGTGTTACTAATCACTCATCGCCCAACAGAAACAATTCAGCAGTTGGAAAGCTCTCATCCATAGGAGTGTGAAAGAGTACCCCAGTTCTTCATTGATAATCTCATTGAAGTCACATACCTCATAAGTGGGCAAATATTTTTTCTTTCAGAGGAAATAAAACCCCACTATTGAAATTCATTTTTATATACGAAATCACTTTTTGAAAATTTTGCTTAGTTATTGTATTTTTTGTTTACTAACAAATATTAAAATTTAATTATTCCTTGTGCATTGCTTCATTTCTCTTATTTCACCACGCCTATAAATCATTTATCAGTTACCAACGTATTTCTTCATTTGCAGTTTATGTCTTAATTCATAATATAACTTAATTATTTTGAGCAATTTATATTGATATAATTTTACTTACAGGCATGTTTCAAATTTTCAGGTCTTCACATTTGAAATTCAAACATATCAGTTTAATAAATTTTAATTTATTGTGACTCAGACATTTTAAATAGCTTAGTTAATTTGTACTGTTTATTTTTGATGCATATATAATTTGAAATAAGTAAGTGAATATTTAGTGCATTGAATTATTAATATTGATGTTATATTTGTTATGTTAATTTTAATATGATTGTACTTTATGTTGATTCATTTTATTGAATACTTATAAATTAGTGATGGGCAGTATATTGTTGCTGGCTCAGATGATGGCTCGATTTTCATTTGGGACAGATTAACAACAAATATTGCTAGAGTTTTGCGAGGAGATGACTCAATTGTAAATTGCCTTCAACCTCATCCCAGCACTTGCCTTTTAGCAACTAGTGGTATTGACCCAGTTGTGAGATTATGGGCTCCTAAAGCAGAAGTATGTAGTATCACTCTCAAAACTTCATTTTATCTAATCACTTCAAAATTTCTTTAGCCTATGTAAACAATGGTATTTAACAGAAATAGTTTTAAAAAGGACCTATTTTTTAAAGTTTTTAATTTCTTAAGTATATAAGATGATTTATTTCGAATCTCCAATATTTTCCACACATGAATGAAGTATTAAATAGTATGCTTGAGAAGGTTTATTTGTGCTACTGAGTAAACTGATACCTCAGCAGTGAGCACATTCAAATATATCTCCTTCTTGTGTATGAGATAGATTGTGCTAACCCTCCATTCTTACAGAAGTGTCTCATTATCCCATATTGCGGATAGGACATGTTTTTCTGGAGATCTTCTTTTCACTTTTTGCATTCTCTTTGGTGGAAATATTGTATAAGATACAAACATGTGTTCATCAGCAAAATGAATATGTCTTGTTCTATTGTCATATATTTAATCATCTAGACTATATTTTTCAATGATTGGCATATATTCAGTCTCTCTCCTAATCTGGGCATTAAAGATGCCTAAAATGGATCAGATAAGGTAGAATGGCTCCAAAAATGCCTAGCACGGTGATCATGGTTCTAATATACTATGTTCCAAAAAAAAAAAGAAGAAAAAAAGCATTTTATTTGAAGAGATCAGTGGTTGAGGAAAAATGCAGTAAATAATAAACAGGGATATTCTACAGCATATCCTGCGAGTAGGATCATCTAATACTCTCATTATGATGAGATGTCTCTTAAGGTGGCAGTATCTTGTAAGAAGCCCCACTGCTCTCCTTAAATTGTAATTACTTGTCTATCATTGCTTGTCTTTGATCACTTGGGTCAGGACCAAAAAACCAATTGTTGATCCAATCCTTGCCAACTCATCAGCTAACTCATTGGCAGCATACCAGAGTGTTGGACACCCACATTAAGGTGAGGGATTTATTGTTAGCCAATCTGTACAGAGTGAGGTACTATTCTCAAAAGTTAAATTAGACTTCTGCAAAGCCAGTAATACTGCTTAACTGTCCGAACAGTTAATTACTCTTTTGCAAACATAACTTAAGACTAAGTATATTCTGGTGCACCTGAGAATAGCAGACATTTGCGTGAAATATAGTTGTAAGTTTTCTCAAAAAGAATGACAACTTCAGATCATCAGGTGGACAACAAATACCAACCCCAGTGTTGGAATTTATTTTTGTGCCATTAATATACCAGTAAGCAAAATTTACAGTGATGACATTATTCCAGTCTCCTCATACGGGAAATTTGTTGATAGAAGGCTTATCAAAAGCATATTTTACAATCATGTAATCATTAGGCATATTTACAAACAGATGACTTATGTCAGCATTAAGGTGTCTTCAAGAAAAAAATCTGAAGTAATTTTTCCACTGGCTTGTATTTTTAAATATTGTTATTCAAATTATAGCTTTTGCTTCAATATGCATGTAAAATGGATGCATACCAAGTAAAAGCTCAAATGTAGAAGTGGTAGTTGTTTTAATACACACCGAATTACACTAAATAGCTTTTGAGATTTTGTTAAATCTACCTTAGCAGTCTCATTTCTGATTCTAGACAACCAGACCTCTGAACCATAAGTAACTCTGAGACAAATTATCACAGTGGAATAATTTTTGGGATTTAGAGCCCATATTCTTCCAAATGCATTTCTACATGAAAAAAAATTTTTTTTTGCTTTTTCAATACAAAAGTTGAAATGCTGATTTCAACTTAGATTCATGTCAAAGAATACTTCTAAGAAGTTCACTTCTTCAGAGAAAGTTAATTCTTGACTGTAAAAGTTATCTTATTCGAGTTTAGATTCTTTTGCTTTGTGAAGTCAATCATAGTGTAAGGACATTGGAGATGACTCTAGAGTTAGTTACACCAAATTTATCTTTAACGATAATAAATAAATTTTTGGCATACCCAATGGTGATTATGCCAGTCTTGTTTAAAACCTCTAGAAGGGAATCTACAATGCAACACCAAAAGATGAGTGATTAAACTTCTCCCTTCAGCCAACCAGCTTTGGCTTGGATTTTCATGTTTTCTCTTAAAAAGGAGGCATTGACAAATCTGTTATTGAACAGGTTTTTGATCCAAAAACAGATAGCGTCATTAATTCCCTTTCTAGTAAGAGACTAGAATGTTTTCAATGGGTACCTTATCAAAAGCTCCTTCAATGTCTAAGAAAACAGCTAAAGCAAACTTGAAGTTCTCGAAAATGAAGAAAAGGTTATAGATTGCACTATCATTGGATTTAGCTTGTTCATATGCATGAGAGTCAGAAAGTGGTTTATCCACTAAGCAAACTTCTCTGATATATGTCTTTCAGCTTTTCAATTGCTTTTAGAAAAAAAATGTTAAGCTGATAGGTCTGAAAGATTTTGCTTCATAGTAATTATCTTTTCATATTTAGGAATAAAAATTACTTTGTATGTCTCCAAGCAATAGGTATATGGCCAAAGGCTATATATGCCTGAAAAATCCTACAAAGAATTGGGGTAACATTCTAGAATCCCTCAATAAAGTTAGCTGGTACAATGTCATCCATTCATGGTGATTTATAAGGTTTAAAGGACATTATAACCTATTTCGTTCTATCAAAAGTTATGATTTTTTTTGTCAGCATTCCATTTAGTTCTATTAGAAGTTATTTTTTTTTTGGCAACACTCCATTTAGTTCTACTACTATTTGGTGTAGAGAATATAAAGGTAAGAGTTCCAATTAATTCTTGAGAACCTGGAAAGTGAGCTCTTCAATTTAGCCTAAGTCTCCCTCCCAGATTCTGAAAACTCACCATTCATCATTTGAAGGGTGTGCAGCAGTTCCTGTCTTTAGACATTATTTTAACAAGTCTTGCAGTAGCAGATACAGTTTTAATGTCAGTACAGTAATTTTGCCAGGAATTCTTTTTAGAATTCCTGATAGCTTTATTATATGTGGTAAGTGCCAGTTTATATTTCTGCCACTTACCATTATTTTTAGCTCTATTAACCCTTTAGTGGTTAGGGAAAGTAGCAGTTTTCGCTTACTTAATTCGCGCTGTACTGCGACTAAACAGCAGTCGAAATTCGCAGCTGTTTTCCTCCGCCGTTCTTCCGAAAATGTCACCCTTCTGTGGCGATGAGGTGGATAGCTCACCTCGCGCATTTTATAAAATTCTTAAAGTACTTTTAATACATAAATACCAGTTTTTAAGTACTTTAAAATAATTAATAAATGATAATTTGTAAATTGTAAATTATAAATGATAATAACCAATTTTATAAATAACTCATGAGATTAGAAAAGCTTTGAGTTTCAATTAATTTTCTTTTTGACCAATACATTTCTACAGTTTGTTTTGTTATTATTCCTTGCAAAATTAATGTTGCAAAAAATACCCTCAATTCATTTGCATTAGTTTCACTCCAATGATGAGTTCGGGAATGTTCTTTGCTCTTAAATTTATTTAAATTTTCAGCAGCAAAAATATTGGTTCCAGTAACAATATGATTTACAATCTCATCAGTAAAAAAACAACTCGAAGTACTCAAGTGGATCCGAAATATTTGTCACGCAAGCTTTTATTCCCACATCACCAGTAAAACTAAATCGGCTAGGAGCGGGAGAACTTGAATCAATTTGACACCAGTGTCGTACACTCGAAAAATCTTCCTCATCGCTTGAATCATCTTCCAAGCTTGATATATTATGAACAAAGTCGTCATCAGATTCAAAACTAGATAAGCTTTCTGTATCACAATCATAATCATCGTCATAATCAATATCATTTAACTTTCGCTTTTGAGCCATTTTTCTTTACAAACACTCAAAATACCACGCCAAAATGGCTATATAAACAACAAGGTAAAAATCTAAACAACTTCAATCATTATGAAAAGAAATTCATGGAACTCATACTGCCATCTGTAGACAGTAAAACTAACTAAATTTGCGAGTAGGATTCGTTTGTAACATTATCAATGCAAAATAATATTGGCGAACGAGCTCAGCTCGTCAGCGCGCATTGGGGGAAATTTTAAGTACGCGAGCAGAACTCGTTTCTAGCCTTTTCGGTCGAAAACACGCTGCCGAGCGGAACTCGTTTGCGCGCATTAAGAAGCACGATTCGATTGCGAGCTCAGCTCGTTCATAACCATCAAAGGGTTAAAGAGCTTTCTACATTGTCTTGGTATATATTGACAGATAGCTTTAATATGCTATTGTAATATAAGTGGTCAGTGCTAGTTTATATTGCGATTCACCATTTTTCTTAGCTCTATTAAAGATCTTTCTAAATTGTCTGTGTAATTTGCTTAGCTCTATTTAGAGCACTGATAAACCAATCTTGGCAAGCCATCATTACTGACCCTACAATTTTGATAATATCCTTGGAGAATGGCATATTGCAATTGATCAACAATCTCCAAATCTGCTACGGAAGATTACTTACCAAAGTCACCTTTCTTGATCAGGACTTCCAGATCTTATTTTGTAAATACCTCAGTTGGTGTTTTTTGTGTTCCTACTTATCCCCTCTCTTGTCTGTTTGTCCCTAAAACAGAAAAGCTAATGTATTGCTGGTTAGATAAATTTATTTCATCAGACACTTTCCAAACATTAATAAAATTCATACATTTACTGTTGCATAGAGTAAATTCAATGACTTCTTTTTCATTTACAGAATAAAAGTAGTTTCATTATCTTTATGAAGGATCAACAGATAATAATGCAAACTTTGTTCTAGAAGATACTCATCATGTCTGTTGCAATCACTACTTCCCCACATAGTGTGGTGAGCTATTACCTCTTAACTATTGGAGTGAAAGTATGAGTCATAATCTGGAAGCCGACTTGAAATTCCCTTACTCCTCCTAGAAAGGAGTTTTCCATTCCCGTAAATGGGAACAATCTCTGCTCTTAAAATGATTTTCATTTAATTTTAACTAAAAACACAGTGTAAGAGAAAGAAATTTTTTTATGAATGGGAAATGAATTTGCTGTACTTGGGTAATGTTATCATAATATAGGTAAGTGATACGTTATATTGAGCTCCAGCGAATTGCCTGTTAAGTCCAAATCTTTCTTCTGAAGAATTGTTTTGCAGCTTTTCTTCTAAAAGGAATTTCACATTTAGTTTTCCTGCACAATAGTTAAAAATTTCAATAATAAGTCTTTAAATTTAATTTGCGTCTGAAGTGTCTAATCTTGTGTCTGAAGAAAATTGTTTCTATTTTTCAAGCTAATTTTTGCAAAAAAATTAATCTAACATCAGATGGTAAGTGGCAGCTGATATAATTTTTTTTATTTCCTTATATAATGTTCTTACATTTACAATGTCTCACCAAATTGAGATCTATTTGATAGCTGTTCCTTCATAATTTCATAAGTAATTAATAGGACTCTCAACTTTCAGCCTTTCAGAACAATGGCTATTAAAAACTTGCAAAACTAATTTTACATTCTGTATTTCCAAATTTGAAAGATTTAAATATTTTGTTGTTAGCAGTGACAGTACCTATCTATATTTGAAGAGACAATTTCATGTAATTTTCTTAGAGTATTAAAAGAAGCAGTATTTAATTTTCCCTCGGAAACTCAGTTACCAAAATTCAGAAAATAAAAGTTTATCTGTATTTTTTGTTAAACCAATTATTTCTAATGTTCATAAGTAAATGTAAAGTATTAACAACCAAAAATAAAGGCCTGTTATTACCAACATGATTATAATTAATTTTCAGTTTGGGGGAATTTGAGTACTAGGACATTGGCTTTCTATTAATATTATTGGTCACTACTATATATATATATATATATACACAAAGCTGACCCAGCCACGCGTTGCAGTGGCTGAGTTTTTATAATACATTGAATCAATTTTTTACTAATTCTTGGGTAAAATCAAATTAATATTTTCTAAAAAAATTAAAATAGGTTCATTCATATGAGATTAAAAATAAAACGTTTCGTAGAAATTTAAAAGTAATAGGTAAAGTATCGAAATTTTGAAATTAAGCACAAATCAACATATACTTTCTGAATTTACATTTTATTCATCTTATATTAAATTATAGTTAGTAATCAGTGACTTACTTATAAAATATACTATATAAATTAAAAACATCTAAAAATAAATAGTTATAAATGAGGTAGATAACATTGACATCGAACTATTATTTTTTCAATTTTTAATTATTAAAACTAAAAAATTTTTCCGCGGTATTATACTGAAATAAAAAAATTAAAAGAATTTATCATTTGAATAAATAAGTTAGATCAAAATGTTCTACTGAAAAAATTAATAATTATCAAATTATAAAATAAAAATAAAAAAAAATAAAAGGCTGTCAAGAAATACTTACATGTTTTGGAGGTGGTATGAAAATTAGTAGAGAAAAACAGCAATAAATAAAATTTTATTTTACTATTTATAATATTAAAAATATTCAAACTGAACACGCACAATAATAACACAATACAAAGTATAATTATGAAAGTGATTCACAAAAAATTGTTATAGTATGATTATACATCATGAAAATATAATAATAAAAATATATGTAAATTCTATATTTAACCACGCGATTGCGCGCGCACGTTAATTTTCTCGAAGATGTATAATCTAGAAAAATAAACACGTCGCCATCTGCCGAATACCTGTGCAACTTAGATGCTAAACCGCCATATTTATATTAGGAACTTACAGAACTAAACAATAAATAAACATTAATGCCGTATAATAAATATTGAGAATAATAATTAAGAGATAAAAACTATTCTATCTTTTAAGTTGGACTGTATTATAAATGGTTACAAAATTTTATCAAAATCCGTTCAGTAGTTTCGTAGTTTATCAGGAACATAAATCGTGGAACGAAATATATATATATATATATATATATATATATATATATATATATATATATATATATATATATATACATATACACACACACACACACACACACACACACACACACACACACACACATTGAATACTTTTATTCATAAAAAGTGATAGCTACATCATTTGAATTTTCATCAAAACCAATCATATTATCACCTTGGTATTCTACTGCAGCTTTCATATGAATTTCAGCCATCATTAAAACTACTGCCTTATCATTTTCCTTCACAGTGTTTATTTATGTGTGATAAAAAATATATCAGAACTTACTTCATATAAGGGATTCACTGCATTGTTAATAAACACACATTTTAATATGGTAGAATAAGGCTGTGCAATAAAAGACTACTACATAAAAATTTATGAGAATGAGGCTATATTGAGTATAACAAAGTGCAAAGGATTAAAAAGTCAGGAGAATATCACCAATGGTGCCTCGAATGTTTTTTGTTCTTGGATAGTCTAGTGTATTTTTGTTATTCTTATATACATTTTTTAATTCATCAATGGTATGTACAAATATATTAAGTAAGTTGCCTTTTCCCTTATCATCAGTAATGCCAGTCTCAATATATTTTAAAATTTCAAGTACAACATTAATAATGTTTTATAATCATTGCAAAAATATAATTATCTAATTTGTCAAGTTTAACACTTTTAACTCTACTTAGCACAGGTAGAGATTTGTCAATGGTGATAGCTGGATCTAATTCCTGACATGAAGCATATGTTGCTTATGAAAACAATTTTTTTTAACTATAATCTAGTTAGAACTGATGACTTTTTCTAAACATTTCTTTTGTTCATAAAGACAATTGAAACAAAATTTTTTATACAACTCTTTAGTCTTAAGGGTTTCTTAAATGGTAATAGATAAATTTTTATTTCCCATTTTCTGTTTTTTAAAATCTGGCTGCTCCCTAAGGCATTTTAACATGAAAGGATATGCAGGGCTTTTTGGAATGTCATGGGTTTTTAATTTGGGTTTAAGTAGGGAAACACTCTTTTTTCCCCTCACATTTTTCATCATATATCTTTGAATGCCTCTGAATCTCCGTTTCCATGAAATGAGCTTCACAAATCTATGGAATAAAAAATATGTTTAGAAAAAAATCTAACTTGTCATTGCATTTTTTTACAAGAGAAAATACAATATTTCAATTAGAAAATATAAAATAATGTGTTTAACAATTTCTTATATAAAAATTTAGCAGAATCATTAGATTTCAATTAAAGTAATAAAATTCATTAGATTTTAAAAATTTTTATTTGAATGAATTCACTTCATAGATGTTAGATACATCTTTTTGTAAATCACTAATCTTTTCTAATCATATAAAATAATTAATACAATCTGCAAACAGATAATTCAAAGTAGAATCAAGTAGCAAATTTTATTAATTCAGTTCCATTTAATCACATATAATTTTAAACTAAATATTAATTATTTATATGCTTTTACAAAAATGAACGAAAAATTATTTCTTATTTTTAGTGGTCAAGTTGTTTTGACCTTGTATTAATTAAAAGGAATATTGGCTAACATATTTGTTAATATGTTACAATACATTTTATTGTATATTACATATTAAAAATTTATTATTATGTGGTTTGAAACAAAAAAAATAATTCGTGTAACAAGATGAATAATATAAATGTTCTTTGTTCTAATTAAAAAATGTATGACAAAATGTATAAAATTTTGATGTTATTAAATAGATTATAAAGGTATAAAATTATACAGATATCTGCATTAAAAATATTAATTTCAGTTTTCATTTAAAATATAATTTTCTTTTTTATTTTAATGAAAGATGACTTTAATATTAAAAATATAATTGAAACAAAATCTAAAATTACTACATTGTAAATAAGTATGTTTTAATTGTGTGTGTGTGTGTGTATATATATATATATATATATATATATATATATATATATATATATATATATATACATATATATATTTAACAATTTTCTTTTAAGACTCTTCTTAATTTTAAAGTTGTACCTGAATAATTATTACTATTTAATATTAGAAAATGACTGATCCATTTGTTAATCATTTCTTTAGGTAATTGAAAAACACTTATTTTTTGAGTTTTGCCATAATTACCATGACAATTGACCACAGAACATCTGTTATGCATGATGACAAAAATATCACTTGAAATTAAAGGAAATATGTTATTGACATATGCAACAGCATGTGGTCGAACAATATGTTGCGTTGAATGTTGAAGTGCTGTTCTCACCCGCTGCACATTTTGTGGCGTTCTGATGAATCTACGTTAGCTATGTGTATCTACTCTTAGTGTGCTACCAGTTTCCTCCAAATGTGAACCCAGGACCTAATTGTCTTTGTATTAGGAACAAAATTGTTGTGTGGAATGTTGAACTGTCACTCAAAAGCTCATTATGTAGAGATCACAGATCTGTTTTCATAATATGCACGAATGGCAAAAATATGATGTGCACTGGTCCAGACTGTGTCGGCTACTGAAATGGGGTCACCGATTGAACAAAGGCAGACCATATGCAACAGCCTACCCCAACCATGGACCCAGTGGTAATCGGTTGAAACTACTTAATCTGTTCTGCTGCACCCTGTACTTGAGATTTTGTTACATGTTTTTCTTTCTTTCTTTTTTCTTTTTTTGCAAAGTGAAATTGTTAGTACATTTCCAATCCCCTACCTGGAGAACTAGTCTTTTGATATTATTCCCAGTGGCAGGGTACCCCGTTATACTCTTGGACACTGGGTATCCATTTTAGTGACCTCTTACGACATGAATGCATTGCATTTGGACTTTTCTTTCAAACCTGGTCACCACACAAATTTATGTAGTATAATAGAATGAGCAATAATAAATGTCTTTGGTTAGAGTTAAAAACATTAGATAAAAAAGAAACAGATCATGAAATATGGGTAACTACTTATTGAAGTTAAAGAAAAATTGCACCCGCATAATAGTTCTTTTTTAATCAGTTCTTAAATATTTTTAATTTTTTGTGATTTTACGCTCAAAAAATTTTATTTAATGATGCATATCTACTTAAAAATTGCTTTTTATGTGTTATGTTGACGATAAATTTCTGAATTTCCATATAGGTTATTATGCTGTGAACAATCCCGACCCATAGAACAATGCATTTCAAACTAGCCTATATGTGATGCATTTGTAATACAGTGTATAAGAAATTCTCATAGTGCACTACATTAGAAGTGTCAAACTCAGTTTTGCAAAGAGCCATATATTAAATTTAGAAAGTGTTGGCAGGCCAAATTCAAATAAAAAAAATTTTACTGAATTATTATAACATTTTATTTATTTAATCATATATTATGCAATTGTTAAAAATCATATCAAAGTTATAAAAGCAGGTAATTATATTTTTAGCTCAAGGATCTAGATACCTGTTTTATCTTGCTATTGACAAGCTCATTGATGTCAGGTATCATATTTGTTGTAATTATTTTAAGAATTGATTTTAGATGTTCATTGGTAAGACTTGTGCAATGTTTGCTCTTATTTATTTTCATGATGGAAAACATCTGTTCACATAAATAGGTGCTACCAAACTGCACAGACTGCGTGCTGCATACTTTTTTAATTCCAGGTATTTATCCAAACTCGTGAAATATTGTGTATAAAATGTAACAGCATTTATCCCTTTGTATTTTTCTTTTGAAATATGGTCCAATTAAAGATCTATTAACTCCATTTGCAAATGAACTGGTTCATGTGAAGCTTCAAAATTGAATAGATTGTTGAAAATTGAGAATTCCATTTCATTCATTTTGTGGAAATCTTCAAAACAATTGTTGAGTTTCGTGATCAAATTTTTCTGAACTTGAAAATATTGATCCAATTTATTTTGGTTCTCTGTGCCAAATGATTTTGTATGAGGGAAATCAGGTAAAAAACCAAAGTTTGGTTTTTTACCTGATTTTCTCACAGCTTAAACTTTTTTTCAAAGGCTGGAATACATGAATGCATATGAGTGACCATCAGATTTTTACCTTGTTCAGATCAGTCAAGTGTTTATTCATATCTACCTAAAAGACACAATCAATCCATTAGTCATTGTCATAATCAATTGGGTTGTCTTTTTCTAACTTGAAAGCTTGAATAGGGTCATTTAATGCAAAAAATCTTTCTGAAACTACCCCTCTACTGAGCCAATGAACTTCGGTGAAATAAGGAACATCAGAAAACTTTTTGTTCAAATCCTGTAAAAACTGGTTCAGCTGTCATTGATTTAGTCACCTGCTCCTTATAAAATTTACTATTTTAATTATAGGTTGTATGACATGGTTCATTTTTAAATGTTATGATGCCACTGATCCCTGATTAATTAAGAAATCCCGCAAAATTCCCTGATGTTTTTTCTGTTTTAATGTTGTTACAACCGCCGAATATTTGCAGCCATGGCAGGAGTGCCATCTATAGTTGTGCTGCTGAATATATTCCAGTTGAGTTCATATTCTGCTATTAAATGTTCTATTGTAGAATAAATATCATTTTTGCTGTTGTAGTACCTGTCAATGGAATGCACTTTAATAGTTCTTCAACTATTTCAAAGTTACTCTTAATACCTCATATCAAAACAGCAAGTTGAGCTGTATCAATAGTATCAGTGCTCTTGTCAACAGCCAGTGAAAAGTTTGTAAATTTCTTAATTTTCTCCTTCAGTTGAAGAGCAAAATTTTGAGGTAAATCATTTATTCTTGAAGCAACAGTGTTTCTTCACAATGAAATATTTTGAATTATTGACTTTTGAAATGGAAATGAAATATCGGCAACTTTCAACATAGTCTTTAATAAAATCACCAGCATTGAAAGGTCTGATCTCTTTGCAATTTCTAATGTAAGAAAACTTACATTAGAAACATTTCAGGGCAACTTTGCTTGCAGTATAAGCTTTAGTAAACATTGATTGTTGATCTTGAAGTTTAGATTTTAAAGAAGATAATGTGTCCATTCTTCTTTTTTCAGTGTAACAATCGAATTTTGATTTATGATTCATATCAAAATGTCTCTTCAAGCTATACTTCTTACAAACAGCAACTGTTTGATTGAAAATCAAACACATACCTTTCCATTCTATAAAAAATATGCAACTTCCCATTTAGACTGAAAAAATCTGCTCTCACTATCATCTTTACGTTTTTGTGACATTTTACCAATCATAACAATTATGGATTTCACACTTGCACAACACAAACAAATGCACAATACCTTCACTATCACTACTTCACAGTACAACTAAAATCCTACTCCGACCTTATCGCTTCGATTATGACTGAAAGCTTAAGTAGTGGGACTAGATTATCCACTAGTCTAAGCTAACTTCACCTGAAACTGCTGAACTTAATGATATTAAATTTTTGAAACATGGGAATGAAATAGACATCAGTAGTTAAATAGATACTGTTGTATAGCAGCTAAAAACTTTTTTAAATATTTTTACTGTCCCATGCATTTCCTTCCCTTGCAAGTTTACATAAATTGTGGATCCCACTCATATGTATCAAAAGAAAAAACTAAAACTTTTAAGGGTCTGCTCAGAAAGATGTGCATGCAGTAAGTTAAAATTCAGCATTGTTCTTAAAATCTTACATTGGCAAATTAAAATCTATCATTGATATCATTGGATTCGAGCAAGGAAGCTTTCACTTGGAAAAGTATCTTATCAATATTATAGGATAAACTATACTTAAATATTTTAATGATGAGTTCATTAATTTTTTATGTGATCACAATTCTATTGATACTTATAGGGTTTTGTGGGTATGTTTATAAAATATTATAGCTGACAATTGCTTTCACCAATTCATTTCTGTTTGCTTCTTGTTTTTAGTTATTTATCTCCATGTCTTTCATGCGAGTTAAATATTTATTTCAATACTGGATTTTTATTTATCTACATACTGCATAATTTATGTGTCCTTAAAACTGATTACTTCTTATTTATAATATTTTGTCTTAACATTTTTTTTCTCTTTTATAATTTTTGATTTTCTGCTCTGTAAATTAAAGAAAATTTACTTACTGAATTAGTAGCTTCTTATATTTTGTTAAATTTTTTCTCCTTTTTTGTTGTTTTTAATTATTAATGATGTAATTTTCATTTTTAACAGATGTTATTATTTTTAAATTATTTAGCTAAAATTCCTTGCTCCATTATTGAGTTCAAGGAAATGTTTTCAAAAATAGCTACAGTAGTGCATTAAATATTACATACTTTATGCTTAACGGAAAATCCAATGAAATTAGTTCTATTTATGAAGCAAAATATTATAAATTGAGATTTAATTGAATACTGCCACAGAAATTATTATGTAACTCTACGATAAAAAATTTTTACTTTAAGTGAGAGTGTTTTGTAATTGCAGATAGTAATTTTATTGAAATAAATGTTTGCAATTAGCAAAAAAAAAAATTTAAATTCTGTATGTTATTTATATCATTTATGTATAAAAAAAACTCTTAGGTCATCTATAAAATAAAAGAATTTTGATATATTTATTGTTTTTTAAAGTATTTTTTTCAAAATTTTATGATTATATTATACATTTCTTTGAAAATATATTGCTATATTGTCATTAATAAACAATGATTACTTTTATTTTTAACAAAGTTCACTATGTAATTATAGTTTGCTGTTGCTTTGGTTTTCAAAAAATACATAACATTTATCTATGCTTTTAGTCCCCTCAGGGGATTTACCTTCTTTAGGTAAACATGGGTGTCACAATCCCGAGGTACTCTAGTGATCTGTCCTCTTCTTTCATTTCACCTCTCCTCTACTCTTTTGCTTTTTCTTCCTCTTCTCCCTCATTGTGGTTGCCTCATAAGAGGTTGAGGGCTCTCCTTGAGCAGCTTTCGCCACTCTGTAGCTATTAGCTCCTCTTGGGGACTAAATCATTCATGTGTTTGCCGTGCGGGGAGACCCGTGTCCCTGGATAGGAGGGTCCTGATAATTGAGGCCCCCAGAGACCAGCACATTACTTTGGCCTCTGCTTCAGGTAAACGGGAGGTGTGTTGTGGTCCTCAGCACATCAATCAGCTTTATAGATCAAGCGATTGGTACATCTACTGGGTGACTCATTAAGGGTGGAGGCCACTTCAGGGATGTACTGTGAGCGTATAGGACCTGGCTAGCACTAGTGCAGCTGGTCTGCATCCCCTTGTTGGACTCAGTGGTGGGTGGTGCGGTCAAATCCCGAAATTTTAAAACAATTTATGGAAAATAAAAAGAAATCTTTTATCCCACGAGAGCAACTTTTGCAAAATAAAGAGAATAAGTTTTTTATAGTCAAAAGAAAGGAGGGAATGTTTGAAAATGTGTCCCCCTTTTTAATTCAGAAGGGAATATCGGGAATTGGCGGGGAAGTACGAAATATTAAAAAAATTCGATTTGGTGACTTGCTGGTAGAAATTGCAAATTCCACTCAAGCTACAACCATCAGCAATATGCGAATGCTGGCTAACCTAGAGGTATCCGTCTTGCCTCATGGTAGTCTCAATTTCTCAAAATTCTGGGATTAAATTCTGGGAAATCTGCAGGATCAGAAGGTCTGTGGTGTTGAACGTATAAGAGTCAGAAGAGATGGAATGTACATAGACACTAAACATCTCATTCTGACCTTTGCATCCCCAGACCTTCCGCAGAATATAAAAGCTTCTTATCTGAATCTACCCGTCAGGCCATATATTCCTAATCCTTTGCGATGTTTCAAGTGCCAACATTTTGGACATTTGCAGAATGATTGCAGGGGTAAACTGATTTGCGCACAATGCGCAGCAGTTGGCCACGATAACTCGAACTGCACAGTGAAGGAGAGATGTTTCAACTGTCAGGGCGACCATCCCTTCTATTCTCGAAATTGTCCTCAATGGGTACCTGAAAAAGAAATCACCACTATAAAAGTAACAAATAATTGTTTGTACCCTGAGGCTAGGTGGCAAGTTGCCTCTCGATGTCCTAAATCTGGAGTTAGCTATGCAATCGCGGCAAAGATAGTCACCAAATCAACCAGTACTTAGACTGAAACTATTTCACTTCCCTTGACTAGATTGCCCCTATTATCAACATTAAAGCCAAAATCTTTATCAACATCAAATAGAAAAAAATAGCTCCTTCGACTAAGTCAAAAGCCTTCAAGGCTTATAAGTTAAAATCTTCTAGGGAGGGTTCTTCTAGACCCTCCATATCCACCCATAAAGCCTTGTCCCTGGAGGCTGACGCTGTTAATCTACACCCCTGGGACGAAGACTTATCGCTCGAGGAGATGTCAGATGAAACGCTTTCCAGATCCGGGAAAGGAGCTTTTCAAATTAAAAAATAACTTCCTTTGTTTCTTAGAACTGCCATGGTTTGCGTTCCCATCATGATGACATCAAGTCTATAATTTCAGCCTATAACCCCGCATGTGTTGCACTTCAGGAAACATTCCTGAAGTCCAGCAATAACTTCACTATGTGTGGGTTTAAAAGCTTTAGAAAAGACTGTGGTGACAGTGGTGCAGTGTCGGGAGGTGTTTGTATATTAACATCCAATAACTATCCCAGCACTGCCCAACTTTTGAATACTACAGTACAGGTTGTAGCTGTACGAATTCATACAGCATGTTTGTTGATAGTCTGTAGCTTGTATTTGCCACCACATGATGTCATCCGCCTAGAGGAACTCGATGCATTAATAGATCAACTGCCAACACCATTTCAACTGTTAGGTGACTTTATCGGCCATAGTTCTTTGTGGGGAAATGAAGATACTACTTCTTGCAGTCTGCAGATAGAGCAGTTTCTTTCAGATAACAGTCTCTGTCTGCTTAATACCGACGAGAAAACTTATTTCCATGTATCCACAAGAACATTTCATTCTCTTGATCTGACCATTTGTTAACCATCTCTTCTGCCATTGTTAAATTTAACTATAGGAAATGATCTGCACAATTACGATCATTTTCCTCTCGTCATCTCCCAGACTGGAGGTAGTAGTGTCGGACAACGTCTACCTACTTACGTGTACAGTCAGGCAGATTGGACGTTTTTTACACAATTGGCAGTCATTGATAGAGAAATGGTTATAATCAAAAATATTGATGGTGCCGTATGTAAAGTCACCGAAACAATTATTAAAGCAGCTGACGCATCAATACCTAAGAGTTCCTCTATACAATACAGGTGTTGCAAACCTTGGTGGAATGATGAATGTCAAAAAACCTATAAGAAACAGAGGAAGTTACGGGGGTTATTTAGAAGATACCCCTCAACGGAGAATCTTATCGCCTTTAAGAGAGAAAAGCATTAGCTCGCAGAACTCGTCACCAAAGTCAGAAGGAATCCTGGTCTCGCTATGTATCCTCAATTACTTATTCCACATCCAATAAACAGTTGTGGAGAAAAGTGAAAGCAGCCAATGGAATTTATAGAGAATTTTCCATTCCTGTTTTGAAATCCGGAGCTACTGTATACTCTGCTCCTAAGGACATCGCTAACGTCCTTGATGAAATCTTTGATAGCTTCTCAAACAACGACTCTTATGGTCCTTTGTTCTTGAGGACAAAGAGTCGTGCTGAGCGAACACCAATTCATTTCAACCATGGACAAGCTTTGCCTTACAACAGTGAAATTTGGATGTTGGAATTGAAGAGAGCATTACAGCAGGCCAATAATACCAGTCCAGGACCTGATGGAATCAGCTATCAAATGATTCGTCATTTAGGTCCAGATTCCCTTTTGAACTTGCTATTTTTGTTCAATAGGATCTGGACAGAAAATAAGTTCCCATCACTTTGGAACAAAGCAATAGTGATTCCAATTCTTAAGGCTGGTAAGGATCCTTCTGCTCCTTCACACTATCGACCAACTTTAAACCGTAAGTCCCGGTCTAATTAGCCCTCGTGTGCAAAAAATGACCGTTGAGCGACAAACAAACCAAACCAAACCACACTATCGACCAATAGCTCTGACGAGTTGCTTCCGTAAGACTCTCGAACATATGGTCAACGCCCGTCTCGTATATGTCCTAGAAATAAATAAATGTGTTCATATAAATCAGAGTGGCTTCCGTAAAGGAAGATCCACTCTTGATAATATTACTTATCTGGAAACCCAAATCCACAATGTTTTTGTGTGGAGGAATCATCTGGCTTCCATTTTCTTTGACATCGAGAAGGCATATGACCGTACATGGCGATACGGAATTCTCCGTACATTACATGATTTTGGCTTTTGAGGTAATCTTCTGATATTCCTAAAAAATTTTCTACGCTCTCGTTTTTTTAAAGTACGTATTGGAACAGTTTTTTCCAATACTTTTATTCAAGCCGAGGGTGTACCCCAAGGCTCTATTTTAAGTGTCACACTTTTTAACCTTTACATCAGCTGCATTCTTCATCAAATCTCACCTTCTGTTTATGGCACGCTTTATGTTGATGACCTGAAAATATCATGTGAGGGTTCTAACATGTGTTTAATTGAGAGACAATTACAAACATCTGTTAATAAACTCGCTGCATGGTGTGCTGAGAATGGCCACATGCTGTCTTCTGGCAAGAGTAATGGTGTCCATTTCTGCAGGAAGACTAGCCTGCATAATGATCCTACTATCTACATAAATAATACACCTATTCCTGCTGTCAACGAGATAAAATTTTTGTGAATAACTTTTGACTGAAAGCTAAATTTTCTTCCGCATGTTCTTCGTTTGTGGAAGATGTGCAAGCGATCGCTTCATATCCTCAAGGTGCTTTCTAATACATCTTGGGGTGCTGATCGCACGTCACTACTTTGTGTCTACCAATCAATAATTTTATCTCGTATGGACTATGGGTGTGTTGTGTATGGATCTGCTAGGTCTTCTGTTCTACGCAGACTGGATACAATACATCACTCTGCATTGAGAATATGTTCAGGTGCATTCCGCACATCACCCGTCCAGAGTCTATGCAATATGTCAACTGCTTTTAGACCTGAGACGAATGCAGCTGTCTCTCAGTTACTATGCAAAAATCATGTCTAACCCTCATCCTCCATTACGTTTCATGACTACTACACCTGCACTAATGAGGCTGTATGATGCTCGTGCATTCCACCTTTTCTCACATGAACAAAATCTAGTCTATTATTATCTGACCTATGTGATGTCCGTTTTGACAAAACGGAGTATTTATCTCATCCACCTTGGTATGATCTACAGATTAAAATCATCAATCCTTTTGCTTGTTTTAGAAAATGAGACACAACAACTACTGTTTTCAAGCAGCCATATGCTTCACATCGCTGTCAGTAGGCCACATACACACCCGTTTTCACAGATGGATCAAAATCTGCAGGACATGTTGGATGTGCTGTAGTTATTGAAAACAAAACTCTTAGCTACAGCCTCCATTCATCCTGTTCCATCTTCTCTGCTGAAGCAACTTCTATTTATCAAACTCTTCAGCAGATGAATACAAGTGATACCTTTAAATACTGCATGTATACTGACAGTTTGCGTGTGTTGGAAGCTTTGCGAAACAGTAATTTTGACTGTCATCCCGTTGTGTCTAGAATTTTCCGAGCATTAGATTCCCTTGCTGGCAAGGGATATGACATAATTTTCTGCTGGATCCCAAGTCATGTAGGTCTCGATGGCAATGAGAGGGCTGATGCAGCTGCTAAATCTGCATCCGGCCCATCTCTTCCATCCATTCCTTTGTTGGATGTGAGAAGGTGTGTTAAAAAATTTACACAAGATCTTTGGCAGGAGTTTTGGAACATGCAGGTCACTAATAAATTGCATGCCATATTTTCATACATCACCACATTAACACTTTTACCGTTACGAAGTGCTGATGTTCGTCTGACTCAGCTTCATATTGGACACACATGTTTCACACACAGACATTTGTTCTTAAACAAATTAAATCCATAGTGCGAAACGTGTGATGAACCTTATACAATATATTATATTTTAATTTCATGTCATGATTTTAACCATTTACGTTTACATTTTTTTTAAAACAGATATTTTAACATTATTTGATTTACTGGAGAACCTCCAAATAGAAATCTATTTGCCTTTTTAAGAGCAATAGGTTTTCTCCATTTTATTTAAATTGTAGATTTACTTAAAATTTATATTCTACTAAACAGTTTTAAAATCTGAATTTTATATACACTATATACACTGTTTTTTGTATTTTAATGTTGGTTGGGTTTTCCTTATTTTAATTTTAAAAAAATCAAAATTTGGCACAGTTTGTCCTTTTTTGGACCTTGTGCCAGAAAACCCTACTAACCAACCAACCAACATACCTATGCTTTTAGTGATGCCGTGTTTATGCTTTTTGGAGTTCAACTAAAAGTTCAGGGTCTTATTTTAAGTTCAGATATTTTTAGGTTCCTGTTTTGAAATTAACAATTGTGAAATAAGTATTCATGCACAATTGCTTTAAGTTAAATAGTAATTCACAGCTTAGAATTGCATGTGATAGGTTATGAATGTGTTTTGAAATAAAATTGCTGAATTTTCCTTAACAATTTTGAAATTTGTTAAATAAGTTAAAAATATCACAGAGTTAATATGCATTTCATATTCGAAATCATTTAATAATCAACAATGATTCGTGTAAACTTGTTATTTTTGGGAGAATTGTTTTGAATCTTAAATTATTCTACTTATTTACATGCTGAATATTTGCTTTAAATAGATTCATAACTGATGTAGGTGATCAAAAGATCACTTAAAAGAAAAAATTTAAAAATTAGTAATTACTAAAATTACAGAAATCTTTCCAATTCTTTTAGTCATTTTAAATACTTCTGTCAAAAATAGTTTTCATTAATATATCTCTTTTTTATGTTTAATAAAAACTAGCCGTGTGCATATAATTTAAAACATTTGAATTAGGTGTTTTTCTGTAAAAGTCTCATTTTAAACATGTTATTGAGCCACATTTTACATTTTCTAAGTACAAGATACAGTTTTTCAAGGTGCATGAAGTTTTGTAAATCTTACTGTTTCTACTGTTAAGTTTTCTTGATAGAAAATTTAGCAGTGTAAATTTTATATATTTTTTAATCATAAATCCAAATTTATTTTGACTGCTCAATTTTGGATTATCTCACTAAATTGGGATGCATCTTTTCTGCCCTGGTGACGATTTTTGGTCACTAAAATTGTTCTTTTATGGGAAAAAACGAACCTCTTATACTTAAACAGAAAAGAAAATTTCAAAATTTTGGTATTCAGATTGAATTACTTTCTTTGCAACGTATTTTACAAGTATTTATTGAAGATGATATTTCTTATCTGAAAATATACTTCCCTTTATTTTAATTGTATTATTTTATAATGTCACATCTTATTCTTAAATAAAAAAATATTTTTGATACAGCTAAGGTGATCCAGAAGTTATGCAATGACAACATTGAATACAAAACTATGCAATATTTAAAAAAAAACCTATCATTTAAAGATTTTGAAAAAAATAAGTTTTACATTTGTTCTTTGAAATTAAGAAATATCACACCATCAAATTATAAAGTTCCATTTAAAAATTCATTTTTGCATCATGTAGAATTAGTTTACATTTATATTAGAGCTTAGACTTAACTTGTGTTTTGTGAAATATTTTATTGAAATTTTGTATTGAAGGCTTTTTTGAGTAATAAGAAATCTATAACAGAAAATTCTTTTCGTTAAAATGATAAATTAATTAGTAGTTCTACTATGATAACATAAGCGTCAACTATTATACTTAGGAATTAAGTTTTATAACACATCCTGACATGATGTTATTATTCTTTATTTGTTTTAAAGCAATAATGTCTGTGGAAGTATATTATCTTGAGACTAAAAAATTTAAACTTTACTTTGTTTTAATTTTTCAAAGTGTTATGGTCAAAAATTATGGTTCAAAATTACAAGTTGTATGATAACGTATATTCTATTAAAAAATACTACAAATATTGTTAAATTAAAATGAACAGTTATTTATTCCTAAATAATAAAAAGTGAAAGCAATAATTTATAAAATTCTTCTGGAGAAAAAATTTATTTTATGTACATCAAAATTTTGATTAAAATTTGTTAAATTTAAAATACAAACATATTATAATTTTTTGCTTGGTAAATTTTTCAATTTCTTAACATTCTCAGTTCAACTCTTGATTGCTCCATTATTTTCCTTATGCTTTTAACAAGAATAATTGGTATTTGGGATGCTGATAACAGTTTCAGGATTAATAAATTAGTTTGTTAATATCAGTTGGAGAATCCAAGTACAATCATTGAACTGGTATTGAGAGAAATAGAATATATATGTATTTAGATTTGGTGAATATTTTAATCACTCCCCCTTTTTAATTATAACAATGTTTGACTGTATTTTTACATTTAAATATATAAAATCTGTAAGATAGTTTGATGTAAACTTATTCGCTTCAAATTTATTAAAATATTGCTAAACACTGCCTGTTTATATACATAAATATTGTTAAACTTGAAACGTCTGTTTAAATAATATTTATTGTATTACAAATTTCTCAAAATTTCTTTATGCTTTTGAATCATTTATTTATTGTTAATGTATTTAATTTTTTTGGTATTGTAAAAGAGTTTTTGTAATTTTTGATTATTCTCGTTATACTTA
Organism: Latrodectus hesperus; assembly: GCA_037975125.1. Taxonomy (NCBI): domain Eukaryota; kingdom Metazoa; phylum Arthropoda; class Arachnida; order Araneae; family Theridiidae; genus Latrodectus; species Latrodectus hesperus. The sequence continues at coordinate 93,691,562 of CM075859.1, read as the reverse complement.
ATTTTTTTTTGCAGAAGCTTTTGTAGAAGTTTTAGGATTTTTCTTAGAAGATCATGAGATTTACCTTTCATTATGAATTTTAAAAGTTGTTTATTTTATTCTAAGAAAAAACTTGCAATTTTGCACTTCAAATATATTAATGTTGCAAATGGAGTTGCAATGGAATAATATATTAATGCTGCAAACTGGAGTATCCTATTTTCAGTAATTAGCCTTATTCGCTTGCAACTTTTCAGTTTCTCATATTTATGAGATCATATGCTTATGGTATTGTTATATCAAATAAGGAATTCTTTCAACATTCATAAAATTTATGATTGTGATGCATTTGGGGGAAATTGAATCCATAGTATCATTTTTGAAACATTGCTTATATATATACTTCTAATTGTGTAAATGTTATTATCAAAAACTTGCACATTTCTTGAAGAATTTAGAACATTATTATCTCTTTACTTTGAATAACTTTACATGAAGAAAAAATTAAATAATAATAAAACCAGAGAATTTTAAAATATTTACTTTTATATTTGAAATAATTTTTAACATACTTTGTTGAAATCACTGTTCCTTTAATATTAAAAAAATTTTTTTCCCGTTTAAATGTCATCATTAAAAATGCTTGAATTGTTTTAAATAAGATAATATTGATAAAACTGCTACTGATATCTATGTAATATAATGAATGATTTATTTTTACATTAAATATATTAAAATCTCTAAGACAAAGATTTTGATCTTTATGAATCCAGATCATTATCAACTGGTTTATTCAGATTTAATTATGACAATTTTGTATTACAAATTGCTTTTTTACTAATTCTTTCAATCAGAGCTGAAAATTCTGTAAATTGTTGGAAAAATACTTTTGAAATTAAATACTTAACACCTATAGTTTGGGATATGATTAAAATATTTGTATTAAAATGATAAACACGCTTTCATTTCCATCCGTATTTACTAACAGTTGAGATGTTAATTAAATGTTTAATGTTGTAATCTTTAACACTGGACTTGATTTCCATCTTTTGGATGTGGATTTTTCTTGGATCTCAGATATTTCACAGAGTTTCGACCTGCGAAGCAATCCTTTCTTCTGTGATGTTTCCTTTGCAGAAGACTTGGCAGAATGACAGCAAATCACAGAATCTAGTGAGTAACTGAGGCTTCGCAGTGTCTTTAAAATTTTCACTAAGTTTACAAAAAGTAATATTTTTATGGAACTAATTCACTAGAGTAAATATAAATATATAAAAATTCTTCAATAAATCTGTAATAATATGTAAACGATATTCTGGGTTAAATATGTGGATGTTTGTGTTTTGGAATCCTTTATAGCTATAGATATTCATCAAATTAGTTTTTATGCTTATGAAATGTCATAAAAGTGACTAACTAATTTTTACATAAAGTTTATCTTTACATAAAATTATTACATAAAATCTACTAGTTTTTATTTCTAGGTAATTTTAAAAAAGTAATTTTTTATATTGGTTAAGATTAAGTAATTTCGATATGATAAATAATAAATAACAAAGTTATGCATCAAATAAACAGGTTTTTATTTTAACCACAGGTTTTTTTTAATAATATTTATATTTAAATTTTATGCATATAACTTATCCTATCTGACAAATTTTTATAAAATGATAAGTTTCTTTAAGATTTATGAAAATCGGTTTGTTTTAGTTTATCAAGCAATATAATAGTGTAATGTAATTTTATAACAAAATCTTTGTATGCAAAAAGAAATTACCCAGTTACAGTAAAAAAATTAATGGTTTTAAAAAACGTACACAATAAAAAGCATTAAAATTTCACAATAAATGAATGATAATTCAGAATTATAAGAGATGGAAGTGTGAATAAGGTATTAGTCCACATCTGATCTTGATGTAATGTTCATGATACAAATAAATTTCTGGATTGTGATTGATGCTGAATTTCATGAGAAATCGTATCACAGTTTCACAATTTTTACAGAATTACAACTGTATAGAGCAAAAGTTCTTAACATTGTGGCTATCGCCTTCTCAAATGCATTCTATGAGAAAATAATCTGTAGACTTACATAGCTAAGAAAATGTTGACAAGTTGACTATAATTAAGCAATCCATCTCTTGTGATGCATTATTTTGTTAAAAATCAAATCTTGAAATCACAAAAAGAATGCTGTCTTAATGGATCATGTAATGTGACCTATGTATTACTGTGATTCTCAGGTTTCTTACACTCCTGAAAAATTTTTGAAACTCCTGGAAATCGAAAAGTTTTTTTAAGGGTCCTTGAAACTTGATTAAGAATTTTGACTTGATTCCTTGAAATTGTGAAATGCTCCTGGAATTTTTACTTGCCTGGATAATATTCACTGAATATTAATATTTAAATATAAAAATATTCAGTCAAAATATACTTTCCATATCTTGGTGAAAATTGCATATAATTTCAGTGAGTTGGGATGAATTTGTTTATCAGTGAAGTAAAGAACGTAATAAATTATTTAATATGCAATGTGTGAAAAGTGTCTCTTCAATGATCTGTAATCTATAGAAAAGCTATACAATATATATATATATATATATATATATATATATATACACACACACTGGCCTCCAGAAGTTAAGGAACAACATGTTTTTCCAATTCACCATAAAAAAAAACTAACAAAACAATTTATAGTATATATAAATGATAAAAATAAACTTCATGCAAATTTATGCAAAAACAGTAACTATCACTTTTTTTATACATAAGAGTAGCTATATATGAGTGAGAGAAAAATATGCAAATATAAGCCTTTCGTAATTACGCGTGTAACTTTTGCTGATTTACAACTTTTGTTAGCAGTTTCCTTGATAATAGGCAGTGGGGTCCCGCAATCTCTGAGAGAAGCTGTTTGTCCAATTCGTTAAGGTGGTAGGCAGTCGGATGAATGGAAACGGGGTTATCACAGGCTGATGCTGCTAGACGCCTTAATATGTCTCTCAGTGTGGTCCACCGTCTCTGGATTCAATATCAAACTGAAGCTTCTGTATCCAGAAGGCATGTTCCAGGCCGACCATGAGTCAAAACACCTGCAGAAGACCGTTTTATAGCTCTTTCGGTCCAAAGGAGAATAAGAATTTCTGTTCCACAACTTGTTGCAGACTTCTCTGTAGCATCGGGGAGAAGAATATCCACTACTACGGTACGAAGACATCTTCACCATGCAGGTCTGTATGCAAGGCAACCAGTTGTGTGTGTACCCCTGACCGGACAACAAAGAAGGGCTCGCTTATCTTGGGCAAGAGAACACGTTTCCTCGACCAGACAGCAATGGGCTTCTGTACTCTTCACAGACGAGTCCAGATTCACATTGGAGAGCGATTCAGGACGTCTTCTGATCTGGAGGGAACAAAACACCAGATACCAGCAATTCAACATTGTGTAAAGAGACAGTTACCACGGCGGTGGAATGATGGTTTGGGCTGGGATCTCAGTCGGTGGTCACACTGACCTGCATGTGTTCCAGGGAGGAACTGTGACTGGCATGAAATATAAAGATGAGATCCTTGATCCCTATGTCCGCCCACATGCCGATGCAATTGGCAATGATTTTATTCTGATGGATGATAACGCACGAGTTCACCGAGCTGTATTTGTTGAGGAATATCTTGAGAATCTTGGTTTGGAGCGAATGGAATGGCCAAATCGATCTCCAGACCTGAATCCAATAAAACTTGTGTGGGAGTATCTTGGTAGACAGGTTGCTGCTTTAAATCCTCCTCCAAGGTCTTTAGGAGAGCTGGAACAAAGCTTACTCCGTGTCTGGTCTTCGCTTCCCATTTCGGTAACTGACAACTTAATTGACAGCATGGAAAGGCGATGCAGCCAATGCATGCTAACTAAAGGTGGGCATATCCCTTATTAAAACTCATTTTTGTTATGCTTCTATTACTTTTTACCACATAAAAATGTGATTATTCTATTTTCCAAGAATGGACTTTTCCAGCGAGATTGCATTTTTTTTGTTGTAAATCCTTTTGCTTTTTTCTTATATAAACTTCTATGTTGCTGTCAATAAATACCTGTTTTGTGCACACGTCATCCAAATTTGGTGTTTCTACATTCATTCATTTGCAAATTAGGCACAAAAACCGGTTGTTCCTTAACTTTTGGAGGCCAGTGTTTTTATATATTTAGATAGATATCTTTTATATTTGTATATATAAATAATCAAGTAATGTGAAAATCTGTTAAATGATTTAAAAAAGCCTAGGATATGGATATGAATTTTATAGTTTTTAAGATTTTGTAAGTAAACAGAAAGAAAATTTAGAGTTTCTTTTATTAAATAATAGTTACGAAAATAGTCATCTTAGAAACTTTATTGAATAGTTGTATTCATTTTGTTTTGAATAAGTAATTTATTTGAAAAGAGATTGAAATACTCAATATATTAATAGGTAAGAATATATTGAAAATCTTTAAAAACTGTAAAATTACTCTTTATTTTATACAATGCATAATTCAGTAATGTAAAAAATGTTGATAAATTAAATAAACAATTTCCTGTTATAGCTGTAAATTTATTGAAGGCTTTTAAAATAATCATTAAATATAATTCTAACTTAAATAAAAAAATATTCTCATTAATTTTTGCAATTATTTTTTTCTATTATTTACAAATATAATTAAAAAATGTTGCATGTGAATAATTATATGCATAATTAGTTAAGAACAATTTTTATTTAAATAAAATTTATTTAACATAAATTCAATGAATTAGAAAAAAATAATTAAAAAATATGAATTCCATGCATATTTTTTAATTATTTTTTTACCTATTTAACCTATTTATTTAAAATAAAATTAATTAATTAACCTCTGAATGTCAATACTTTCAGGAAATTTTTAATTTGACTCCTTGAAAATTAATTGAAACCAGTGGATTTTGATTTTTGAAAATCTATAGAAACCCTGGATTCTACATGCATGACTACATTCTGCAAAGATGACTATTATAAAAAAATCATAGTACTCTGTTGTGAACTAGAATTCAGTTATGTAAATGTAGGATCTCCACAATAATTTGGATGGTGTTAGAAAATGGTTATAAATGAAACTCATCATTGTATCTTTTAATTAGTGTAACTCCAAGTGGATCAAGTCTGGGTTCACTTAAATCAGATTTATAAATAAAAAATTTTACTCTTAGTTGCACACATAAGACTGACCTATGGTTATGTTAGGCTATATATCTTTATTAATTGATTCTAACAAAGCCAATGTGATAATCTGTCCTGGTTTTGTTGCTGTCCTATAACTAGTTTTGACAAAGATTTTTGTTGATCAGTCTTGCATGAATCTTCTAATAACTGCATCTCAGATTTATATTTATCTAGCAAAAGTTTAGTTCTTGCGAACAGTCTTTTCTAGCATAGCTGCATCGAATCCTAAAATTTTAGTATATCTTTGTTATGAGTTTGAATTTCATAATGAGGCATTTTTACAGTTAGTGCCTGATAATCTTTACTCAAAGTACGGCACACATTTTAACTATCTGGTGATAAATTCTTCATTATACACCCACTGAATGCTGAGATCAAATGTGATAGAGTTCCTTTTATTAGCTAATTGGACACTAGCTTTTAAGCTAACTTTTAATGTTAAGTTAAAATGCCTCTGCATGTAGAATTTCATTAGAATTGGAGAAATCGTTCTTGATGTATATAGATTTTTTCTTATTGGTGTATTTTAAAAATCTTTTAGTTATGTTTTTATAATTGTACTTCAAAATATAAGATGTAAATTAAAATCTCAAAATTTGTATACTTTTATGGTTCAATAATTAAGTTTTGGCGAATTTTTATCTTGTATTTTAAATTTATTAGTCCTGAACAATTTTGTATAGTTCTGGAAAAGAAAAAGCTTCCTACATTTATTTAACGTGACAGTTTATACAAAGTCAATCAATGTATGCAAAAAGTGGGATTCAGTTTAACATGATTCACCTTTATACAAGACTTTACATTAAGATGAATCATACTGCACTTAATCATTTTAACCTATGACACATTTTCTACTTCATTGCCATGAATTAAAAAATATATCATGGTTTCTCATTAAAACAGAAATTATATTCTGTATGATGTTTTATAATGGAAAAAAAAGGTAAGCAAGTTACACTTAAAACTTCTAATTTGAAATCTAGATTTTAGAGAGATATATTCTTGATATCCTTCTATAGTATTTGAATATTTGTTCAGAATTCATTATCTGATAAGATTAAAATATTTCGTTATAATTTCAGTCAAGTATTACAAAAAATTTAGAAATGCAATATAACATTGTTGTGATTTATTATAAGAATTTTGGGAAAGTGTTTTTTTACAATATTTTTATATATGTTTTCTTAACATATCTTTGAATGTTTTGATGCATGTTTTTATTTTTTTTAATTTCAAATGAAAATGATATATTTCTTAAATAATATTTTGTCTTGGAGTAGCTATTATAGTGCGACCACCAGGAGATGGCGGGTGTGACGTAAGAGTCACGTGTTATCAGAGAAGTCTATTTCAACAATTTAGCGAACGTAGGAGGAAACGAGGAGAAAGCGCCTCAATCTAGGTTACATTATTTGGCTAATTAGCACCTTTTGATGTACAATGAAAATAAAATATGTATGTGTTATGCTTTTTCGAAGAATTCAAATACGAGAATTGAAATATATAAATACATATATTAAGCTATGTTAGAAAAACATTTATAATGAAAATATTTTTATTTTGCCATGAAAATTTCATTATTAGATAGATTTTACAATTTATTTCGTTCACAAGAACAGGAACAAAACCTGTTTGTAGGCCAATAAGTTAACACCGAACGATAGATAATTTTTATGCCCAAAATTTGTATATTTTCATTGTGTTATCGCAATAATTTTTGAGAAAATAGGGAAGGGTGAGATTTTCTAGAATTTGCTTGTTGTTAAGTTAATTTAGATGAAGACATTTTTTACATAAGGAACGTCCATTTTAGGCTAAAAAGAAACTCCGTAAGTAATAAATTAACTTTTTACAGCCTTTTTTATTCAAGATACATATTTCATCATATTACGACATACTAATATTTTAAAATGTTGTGGAATATATTTTAATTCATATATGTTTATAGTATGGAATATATTGTGCACCTATGGAATCAAAATTCAATGTTTCAGTTGTAGTCTCCACAAGTCCATCAATTTTCCAATATTCTCCTTCGATTTTTTCTACATGACAGCAGTATTTTTGCCAGGTTTCTCCTGAGATATTTTTAATTGCATTTGACGTCAATTCCTTCATTGTTTTCAAATTGAGATCAGCTTCGATGTTTCTTTCGCGAGCATGGCGCTTTACTGCTGCTCAAGCTAATTCAATAGGATTTAAGTCACAATGGTAAGGAGGCAATCTTAGAACGGAATGACCTGCTTTTAAAAGTTCGTCAATTTGATATTTTTTGGTAGGTGGAGCATTCATTTTAATTAATTGAAACAGTTCAGGCTTTCTCATAGTGCTGTCATACTGTATTTTTTTTGTCATCCAAATATTTACACATGTTAGTTTTCTTCGAATATTTCGTCGGTACTGGATCCAAAATCCTCGTATGGTACGATGCATTATCCATTATTATAATGGAATTACAAGGGATGTTAGGCAGCAATTTTTCTCGTATCCACTTTTCAAAATTTTCGTAATTCATTTGCCCATGGTAATCACCTGTTGCACAGGCTGCTTTAAATACTAATTCTGCATTTGACACAAATCCATCTTTCGATCCAGCATGCACAATTAACTGATTTCCAGCACCATCTTTTACGAAAGCACCAAGTTTTTCATCTTGCATTCATTTTGAGAAGGAAAAGTTGCTGTCAATCCAAGATTCATCCACATAAATAATGCTTTTTTGGCTTTCTCTATATTTTTTTTTCTTTCAAGTACCAGCATCTCAACAAAATTATATCCTGCTGTTCAATCAGTAGTTTCCTTTTAATTTGGCATCGTTTTCAACGAAATCCAATTTGATGCAGGACTTTCCTTAAAGATTCCCTTTTCCAAGAAAAATTAATCTTTTAATTCAACACTGACAATAATAATGAAATGGATGGAACTTTATTAGATGCATAAAATTCATTTACTGTATTTCGAATGACATGTAAATCAAAATTGTCCAAAACTACATTCCGTTCTGCACTTCGACTACGCTGTTTCCCTGGAGTTGAAAGCCTGCTATCAGTTGTGGATTCCTTTTTAATACTTTGGACAGTTCTAAGAAAAATGCCAGTAGCAGCCGCAGTATGTTCCTGTGCTTTCTGAATTGGTATCGATAGCGAAGTAGACTTTGCTTCATTTTCAAAAAATATACGCACTTTATTAACGATGTTACTTTCTTTAGAACGCAAGGATGTTTTCCCTTTTTGAGACATTATGTGTTGTTCGGAAAAGAACAGTTTAATACAATTAAAAATACTAAAAATCAAGATCGCTGAGAATACAACTTTCTAGGCTAAGTAGAAAACAAAGAATGAAGAGGAGAAAATCGTGTTCTTCGCCAAGAGAGGAACAGGCGAAGAATTTGTTTTAACCCTAAACTACGTGATCATTTTACTGTCCAAACCTCTGAAAGAATGAACCCTTCCACCGGACACAGATCTCACCCGCCTTCTCGTGATGGTTTAGTAATATTTGCGAAAGTATGAATGCTATTAAAATTAGGTTTAAGTTTATATTTGTGTGAATAGATTATATCCCAAAACAAATTTTTGGTTACAAAACAGAATTTCAGTTCACATTGGTTTTAGAACATTGGAATTATTGACATTTTTGCATTTGAAACAAATTCATCACTCTGGCTGAACAACAAAAATTTATTTTAAAAAATACCTTTGTGAAAAGGTAGTTTTGACATATTTTATCTCTAATTAATTACAAAAAATTAGTATGTTGATAATTTTTTAATGCACAAAATGTTTCCTACTTGTAAATTTAAAACATTTTACGATCATAAAAGTGATTTTAATTTGAAATCGATTTAGGTTTTAGAACATATCTTTTTTGGCTTTTCAGGCACTTCACCCGTTTCTGAATAGCAACCATCGTCAGACCACTCCCAGAAAAAATTCCCTGCCCCATGGTCCCAGAAAACGCCAAAGGAAATTGAGATTTTAATTGAATCTTCTGCACTTATTGAAGATAAAACATTTCATTTATTTCCTGAAAGTAAACAAATTATAATTAAATAACCTAGTTTTCAGTTATAAAACAGCTATATATATATATATATATATATATATATATATATATATTCCATTGCTTCGCATTGAAATTTAAATTTATTAACGAATATTTGAATAGCTTTGATATTCTTCATTTTATTTAAGAACAAATTGAATAGCTTTATGTTTAACTAAGTAAGATTATCTAAATAATTATGCTTAGATAAGTTTTCCAAGATTGTTCTTTTTTTAATTACGTAGTAACTATCTTAAAAAATCCCTTTTTGAAAAGATTAGTACCTGATATAAAAATATTATCTTTGTAATTTCTTTCAAATAATTTCCTTTAATTCTTTTGGGGGAGAAGTAGTCTTGCATATGCAATGTGACATATTGGCGTTTCTCAGCTTTGAAAAGCAAATTAATAATTATTTTGATAATTTGATAATTTTGAAAATACGAGACACACAATTAATAATTATGAAATTAACTGTGGAAAGGTATGCAATTGTTATTTGAATAAATTTTAAGCAATATAGAAACACTTGTATTTAGCAGAAAATATAAACCTAGTTATACATGTATGATAACACAGAATGGTTAAAAAAAAAAAAAAAAACTTAAATGTGAGACCATATCAGTTTTTCTACTTAACAGTTGTAACCATAAAGCTTCAGACATGCTTAATTGAAGATATGCATTGGAGATTGATAATTTTGAACAGTGTAGAGCTTAAGATTATGATTATGGAGAGAACATTTTGAAATTTCCAGATAGCAACTCTCCTTTTTTCTTGCAAATGCTGTTGAAATTGAGCATGTGATGAAAATTTCTGGCTTAAAGCATATGCCAAGAGCATTGTAAAGGATTAATAAAACACAAGAGGGAAAAGAGAAAAAAAACTTCATTGGAATAATAAGTTTTCGACACTGGCAACAATTCCGTGCACATATAAAATATCAATAACTCAGTGCTGAACATAACATAAATGAATAATTTTGAATTTTATTGTGTCTTTTAATTTTGACAAATGTTGTGGATTAGACATATAAGCTCAGTGGATTGCTATGGTTGTGAAATTGTAAAATTATGTGAAATGACTATCACCAAATTTTATTGCAGCATTCATGTACTATATTGAGTCAAGCCTCACCCTTGTATTCATATAAGTCATAAATGACATTTTGTTACTGGCAACTCAGGAATAATGTAATTTCACATTGCTGATTTTTACTGAATGCTTGTGACAGATTTTCTTTAACTCATGTGGTAGCAAACTTTAAAAAAAAAATACGAACCAAAAAACAAATGCTTTGGTGAATCTTAGTGAGCATTTTTCTTCATGCATGTTATGTTTCCAATTAACGAATAGTGGATTACCCATCTGTAACATCTGGATTGATTTTATGCTAACTTCATATCTGATGGGGAAAAGTTTTCATACCCTCAGATAATTACCCATTTTCAGACAACAGCACCTTGACATGCTGAAACTTAAATACCTTAGAAATGTGATTTTTGGTTTAACCAAACTGCAAGCAATACTTACAAAATGTAATGATACTACTGTAAAAATATTATGCAATTCTGCAATAACTTTCTGAAACGGATTGTCACTCAAGTTGTGGTCGATTACAAGTGCTCCCAGTTTCTTCAAAATTTCTATCCAGACTGGGTGCATTTCTTATGGAAAATGATCTTCATTTTAGCATGTGACTTCACAAATAAATTTGCGCTGCTTTGGCAGCTTTATCAGTTCACTTTGTAGTTTCATTGTAAGCATAATTTTGTTTACACATTGAATCTCAGACTGAAGGAATACTCTTCCCACATTGCTTTTATCTGGTTAGTGCTCTGAACTTCAGTTTATGAATTTGTGTGTTTCAATCCCACCTTCTGTAGATTTAATTCTAATTAGCCTTTAAGTGCAAAAATTTGCTTTTGAGTGACTAATAAATCAAATTCACACTACTTATGAGAGGTTTTTAAACAAATAACACTTTGGACTTTGTGTTTTATAAATGTTGCTCTGTAGTCATTGATCTTTTGCAATGCTTTTCTTTGGAAATGTTTTAAGATGATAATTTTCGTCACACAAATCATTGAAATGTCCTTTGTGCTTTCCAATACACGAAAAAAATGTGCGTTGCCATTTGAAAAATTTAAAGCTCTTTCATTGTAACTGTAATCATGAGTTCTTCTGTTTAAAATAATTAATGGCTATCTTCAAAGAACCAAACCTAAAATTTTGGTTTGAGTAGTTGAGTGGATGAGTGCCGACGTGTGTAAAGATGTGAATATTTTCATAGTATAATGTTTCAAAAAAATTTAATGTAATTTTTTGTATTATGTATGAAATGATGAGTGCTGCTAGAGTGTTACTGTAGTGGGCTCTTTGTATTTTTCAAATTTGTTACGTAATTTTCCTTTATTTATATTTTAAAAAATAGCTTGTAATATGCCTTATAGCAAAAATATTATAGTTTCCCAGTGTGATTAAGTACATTCTTTGATCTTATTTACTTAAACTTGTAGAATTTTCGATTAAGTTTTTATTAACTTTATATTTTGATGTAATTATAATTTTAATTGTCTGTCAAAGTCTGAAGTAAAAGGTATGAAATGCCTTTTAAACTGTGCATATTTTTTACAAGTTGAGCTAGTGGTTGTTAGATGGAAATATTATTAGAAGAAAATTATTTAGGCTACTTTATCTATTTCTGTTGATTATTTTTACATAAATGTTTTGCATTGTTGAAAAGTTGACAAAATAATCATATTTTGAATCATTTTATATATTTATTTTGGAAAGGAAATTTAGTTGTGAGGCAAATTGAAACTTTTATCATACAAATGTTTATTAGAAGTGATCAAATGCAGTAAATTTTTTTTTATATTATTGGAAGGAATTATTTAAAATGTAAACTAATATATATATTTATATACTTTTGTAAAACTATTTTTTAGGAATATTTGTTTTGAAAAGTTTAAAATATGGATAATATATTTAAGTGTTTTTTTTCGCTGAGATGTTAGGTAAATGGTTAGCATTAATACTGTCATTCAGCAATTTATAAGTTCAAATGTAGCTATTCGTAGTTCACTTTAAACAGAATCTCCTGATCTGCCCTTGTGTGAAAAAAAAAAAATAACTACTGAGCAGCAATCCAAATAAACAAATAGCTATTTTTTCTGATTTATTGAAACAATAGATGCTAACTTTTGGAATTATTTAAATGTTTTAAACTTTCATAAATGATTAATTATAGAAGAATCTTAGTATATGGATTTCATTTAAATGTCAATTAAAATTGCATTATTTCTTCCTTTTTTAAAATTTTAGTTAATATTACATTGCAAAAAAAAAAAATTCTTCACTATAACTGAATTATATTTTTATGGATTTTAAAATCTGTGTATTGTGTTACTTTTGGAACTAGGTTCTGTGTCTGTTACATTTAATACAAGAATTTGTTCATGTTTGTATGCAAATTGTATGCAAATCGTGAGGGTTCACAAATTCAGACTTTTTAATATATATTCATGTATTCTAAATATTAGATAATATATTTTGTTTAGTTGAAATTTTTGTTAAGCTGACACAAATTAGTAAATTTTTATTTTTAAATTGTAATGTGTTAGTAAGAACATGTTATCTTTAATAAAATAAATAATGCCAATTATCCTCTTTTTATATATAATCATGATTTGCACTTTTAAGAAATTTTAAAGATGTAACCTATAAATTTTTATTATAAAATATCCTAACTTTTCCTTCCATATTCCTAAATTTTCCTTCATATATAATACTTTTTATTTTGAATAAAATTCATGATTATTTGTATAAACTTTGCTTTTGAACTGTTGCATTTTTAGTTCACGTTTCAAACTATTATTTAGCCATTGCCATTGAGATAGGAGTGATGGAAAAATTATTAGAAGGTTAAATAATGACCTGTCTTCAGAAATTTCTTGTAATAGATAAGAAGAAATTTTTCTGTTAGATTGGAAGTTATGAAAAATTGCTAAGGAGAGAGTACTCAGTCGTATAATTAATGAATATGGCAATATCATGTCATCCATAACTAATATATATATGTATGTGTGTGTATCTATGTATGCTTGGGTTACACTTGTTAAGCCTCACCATCACTGTTTTGCTGTATTCTACATTTTTCAATGATTAAATATGTTATTTAACACATATTTATATAGTACTCATATATCCTATGCAGATTTAATTTCCTTTATGATTTATTTTTTATCCAAAATAAATTGACATTATTAACTTGCCATCAAAGAAAGATTTCAGTTATTTCAAAGGATGGAACAAGTTATTAATATTAAGTTCCTGTTATTTTAGTGTGGCAGTGTATTTTAGGATTTAAACTTATTTACTTCATGCAGGATGGAAAAAATTATAAATCTATTTTTTGTCATATTTTTAATAATAATTGTAATCTTATAATTAACTGTAAAATTTATTTGATTTTTATAGTTTCTTTTTAAATGATACATTAAATAGACAAACAGCATCAAAATGTCCCATTTCATAATGACAACTTCATTGTGAAAAGTTTATATTTTAAGGTATGCAATATTCAATAGCAAATGCCGATCTTTGTTAATAGAGTTAATAGAATTTGTTTTCTTAGAAAGTTTTGTGATTTAGAAATAAAATGTTGACTGTCACCAAATTTAATGGATTTACACATACAAAACATAAACAAGTATTCAAGAATTTTTAGTACTTATTTTTTGATGTAGCTATTTTTTTTGCTTAAAAAAACTAGAAAAAAGAAAAGAAAGGTTTTTTGATAAAATCTTCTGTTATACATCCATACACTTGCATTCTCAGCATTCTAAAAAAGCAAACAAATGTTTTTTTCTCATACATTTATGTGTTATTTATTTAAAATTATTTTATACATTTATACTTCATAGAGAATATTTGTAATATAATTACTGTTTTTAATATGAAATTATGTAATATAATTTCTGTTTTTAATATTAGTGTCAGGGTTCGCACAACTCCTGGAAACTCCTTAAATTCCAAAAAACTTTTTAAGGGCCTTTGAAACTCCTGGAATTTTGACTTGACTCCTTGAAAATCATGAATTACTTATGGAATTTTTTCTTACCTTGATGCCTTTATTTTTTTCCAGAAAATATTATAATTTTTTTAATTTAATATTTTAAAATTTTCAATAAAATTGTCAAAAAACTTAATTTAGTATTTTAACTATTGCCTCTATATGGCGGCATGATCGATATAAAATTTTGTATTGTTAACTGTTGATATTATTAACGATTTCAAGATCCAGTTCAGCTAAAATTATTTCATAATTTGGTTTAGTAGTATTTAGATTTATGTGAAGTGAAGTAGTCACTAAACAAAATCAATATGTTGTGCAATTAAGACAGGCAATTTTAATTGATTCTTTTTCTATTTTCGGCTGTTTTCCTTATATTGTGTAAAGTTCTTTGAATATTAATATTTAAATATAAAATTTTTGATTTAAACAGGCTTTCCATGTTTCCATTGAGGAAAATTGTATATAATTTAATTGAATTGTGATAAATTTGTTTTCAATAATGAAATGAAGACCAAAATATAATTGATTTAATATGCCTGGCTGAATGTATCTTTTCAATGACCAGTGGACTCTGGAAAAGCCATACAAAAATTGACTTTTGCGTGGTTTAGAAATAACATACCCATTGTCTGTTTTGCAAGAAAGACTTCTGTATTTCAAATATTAGTGAATCAGCAATTAAATCCCATATGAAAGAGAAAAAGCATATATATTTGTTAGAATAAGCTATATCTGCTAAGAAATCTACTCATTTAATAGTTTTTTTCACTTCTGCTGATCGTGTTAAAGAATGTGAACCCAAAGCATGCTTTAAAATTTTTGATTCCTTTGTCTCTTTAAAAGAAGTTTTAAAGTCTAGAATTGTATGGGCTCTTAAAGTTTTTCAACAGTGGGTTCAGCTACAATTCTTGTAACAATATAAATTGCCTCTTTCAAGCAATGTTTCCAGAGAGTGCTATTGCAAAGCAATTCAGTTGTGCTGAAAAAAAGTGTGCTTATTTAACAGTTTTTGGAACTGCATCTTATTTTACCAACTTATTGAAAGAAAAAGTCAAAATTGTTTCTAATTATGTTCTTTTGTTTGATGAAAGCTTAAATAATCATCTGCAGACAAAACAATTGGACTGCCATTTAAGATTTTGGGATAATGATATGGTTAAAACACGGTCTTACTTATCTGATTTTTTAGGTCATTCAACTGGAGATATTTTGTTTGAAAAAGTGAATGAGAAATGCTTAGAATTAGCAACAAGTGGATTACTCCAGTTGTCAGTGGATGGCCTAAATATGAACTGGTCTGTTTTGACTAAAATGGCTGATTTTCTAAAAAAGTGAACATCATTCAAATATTGTAAATGTCGGAAGCTGCAGCTTTCACATTCCACAGAACACTTATGCCATGGATGTTCTTCATTTCCAGAAGTTGAAGTAACAGCAAATGTAATTTACAGACTATTTAAGGATTCACCCACTCTTAGGTATGACTTTGATGGCCTTGCCCCAGGCATAAAATTTCCTTTAAAGTTTTGCAAACATCGATGGTTAGAAAATATAAATGTTTTCAACAGATTGCTTGAAATGTTATCGTATTTTAAAACATTTGTTCAAAATTATTCATTATGCCATTTGTTCAAAACAAAAAATTTCCTAATTCTGGTATCAAATCTTTTGATATTGTGCAAAAGTGTACGAAAGATGTACTTTTTTCTGCTAAATGCAATTTTTTTATATTTATTGCTCAGGAAGTAGAACCTTTTTTGACATTTTATCAAACTAATAAACTAGTGTTGCCATTTATTGCTGGAGATTTTCATGCACTTTTAAACAGTTTGATGCGAAGGTTTTTTAAAAGAATCTTTACTATATGAATCCATTGGAAATGTCTAAAAACTCTAAAATTACTCCTTTTTTTATACAATGTATAATTCAGTATTATATAGAATGTTGATTATTTAAATAAAAAAAATTTCTGTTATAGCTGTAAATTCATTGAAGGCTTTTGAAATATTCATTAATAATTTTAATTCAAATAAAAATAGTCTCATTAATATTTGTAATTATTTATTTTTATTATTAATAGAATTGATTGAAAATATTGATTGTACATAGTTATATGCATATTTAGTTAAGAACAATTTTGAAAATAATAAAAAAAATTATTTTATGCGATACCTCCTTGAAATTCTTGATTTGACTTCTGGATAATTCCTTAAAACTCCTGGAATTTGATTCTTGTAAATCTGTACGAACTCTGCAGTGTTATAAAATAATTATTTTTGTTTCTTTTTCAAATCTCTTTATCCTGTATCAATATTTATTTTAATTTTGCTAAATATATAATATTTTAGTATTATCAGAGTCCAAATTTGTATTTAAAAACTTGATGAGGGAGCTCCAAATGAAAATATTGGGAATAATTATAATTTAATTAATAAATTTGAACATTGTGGTCTTTACATTATTTTATAAGCATTGACATACCTTTCATAAATGCATTAGATACAGCATTTACTTATCTGAACAGAAATAGTTTGTCTCTTAGCAAATTTAACTATAGTGGGCTTTCACGTGACCTATTTATTGTATATTTGTCCCCCATATCCTCATGTTACTTGGTTTAGGTAGAATTATACGATTGTAATAATTATTTAATATTAGGATTATTTTAAGCACCATAGTATAGGAAAAAGCTGGATTTATCTTAAAATATAGTATTGGCTGTATTAAAAGGTCTAATTCATTTGTTCTCTTGATGCGTAGTTATTTTTCATTAAAATTGGTATAAAAATTGTGTATTTTTTCATTACATATATTTGAAAATTGTAGTCTACAAAATTTTTTGTAAAACAGTTTTTTGTCGGCGTAGGTTGAGATTATAGAAAAAGGTTGTCAAAAAACTAAAGTGGAAAAATATCCATATAAAAGTAAAGTTGTGATGATTAATTTTTTTAAAAAATATTATCTATTTTATGGAATGTTGGGATAAAATGCATATCTTATGAAAATATGTAAAATATTTACAAAATATTTATTAATAAGAATGGAAAGTAATCCTTTATATTCATCCCTATCAACAGAGGAATTAGGAATTTTCATCAGTTTTTTTATAATTATCTGTAACATTCTCAAAATTAGAGTCAGAATTGCTATCTAAGTGTCAAAAATATTTTCAGGATTGTTGGTTTTATTCGTGAAGCGCTTCCTGCCAGATATCTTTATGCTATAGAAAGAGCATACAATATGCTGCAAAATAGGCTTGTAATGTTGCAGAAATACATATATTAACATTATATGTTATTTCAGATCTGAATGGACAGTTAAACATCATAGTTACGAAAAGTAAAAGCATGAATGGGAAAAATGTGGAGTGCACATATGAACAGGCCGAAAAAATGCACCCTTGCGGAAATCGCGTGTTTGGCAAGTTTTGATATTTTTACATTGCTAGTAGAAATCGAGACCTAGGGATACTTGATGAATGGGTAAAATATAAAAAGAAAATTTTTTAATTAAATGGTTTTGTGCTTTCAATTCAATAATTTGAGAAATGTTCTCAATTGAAAAGAGATATCATGAGATATTAATACATTTAAAAAATAAAAATAAGGGCTTGCCATGTTTTAGCATTATAATTTTATTATTAGTTTTATAATTTATAACTAGTTTTTTTGTTAATTGGTAAATTATTTTTAAAGTTACATCAGGAACAATTCAGTTGAGTGTTTGAAGGTAGATAGTCTTACCTGCCCTTTCATTGATTATCTTTTACACTGTTAATCTTAGTGCTTTATTATTATCCACCTAATAATAAAAATGTAACTTGAAATTTCTGAATTGATAATTGTTTGATCGTGAGTGTTTTTACATCACTTTATCACACATATTAATTTTGTTACTGCTTGGTAACATATTAAACAGTATGTACTAACTAAAAAGTTCTTTCTATTAAATAAGTTTGCCTGTTATCCAAATTCTAAAGAAAACACTTCTTTTTTAAGATTTTATATAATTCCTGATAATTTATATTTTGTGGTGTGTTTTATACATTATATTGGTTTACATGAATTAAAGTACACTATTTCAAAAATCATAATTGTTTCATAAAGTGAATAATCTAGCAGCTGATAGTTGTTGCAAAACTTTTGAACAACTACCAAATAATGCTTCCTAGGAAGACTTTTTACAATTAGTGGGATGTATTTGTATCATGAAGAAAGAAATGCCTATAGAACTCTCAAGCAATTAATGATAGATGTGGATGTAGAAAAAAGAATAAATAACTCCACTCTCCCATTGTCTGTGATTTTGTTTATTTCCAATGGCAATTGTGTGAATCCATTAAGCAACTGTGAATCTTTGGTTGAATCATTATCTGGAAATCTACCAAATGTTTGGTGTTAGTGAACTGTGTGTTGAATACAGTTTTTTTTGTTTACCACTTAATGGTCATTTTTTGCACATGATACTAATTAGAATGGGACCTACAATCTAAAGCGTATTCTGAATCACTACATCCATTCCCAAGGTGGAATTCCAACCAACGAACTGTTGACCGAAGTCCGATTTGTCGAAATAGGGCCCTGGGCAAAAATTTCTTTAGAGATGTCCTCTGCTTTGCTACTTCAGTAATGAAGAACCAAACTTTATAGAGGTATTTAAATTTTTCTTGGTTGTAGATAAATAATAAGAAAATTGACTACAACTTAAAATAGCAACCCTCCTTTAATCCTTTCCCCTCAAATGGTCAGATGAAATATTCTGTCAAATTTTATGGATTTTCTGACAATTCTATGCCTGTCATTAAAAGGATGTAACATTTGAAGATCCATGCGATAGATGTTCATACGATAGATTATTGAATATCAAACTGATGGATTTTGCATGGAATCTCATAGATAATCTCATATATGATTCTTTGTTTTAAAAAAGGTTTGTAAAGAACAAAATGTGAAATTAATTTTTTATTTGATTTGGAGACCCTTCTGATGTAGGCCCTGAGGCAAGTGCCCGCTATGCCCCTGCCTTAGTCAGGTTCTGTGTAGAACTAAAGAGTGCTAACCATTTGGCTGTCAGGGGTGCTAATGAAGACATGGAAATAGTAATCATTGAAAAATTTTTGTCTAATGTATTGAAAATCATAAATGAGAAATCTAGAGAAAAAGTATCAGTGTGTAAAAATAAAGAATGATGACTGGCATCAAAGCAAACAATTAAAAATGTTGCAACCGATTTTGTTGATTGTGATGGGATGACCCCTGTTGTATAATAGTGGACTAGAGTTGCATGACAGCTTGTTTTAAGTTCGAATAGCATGCAAAATCTTTTTAAAAGTTCTCCAATCTTATCAAAGTAAACTACCTACAGGAATTAAAATCTGAATATTGTGATAAATTTTTAACATTTACTTGATATTTTTTGTTAGGTATCTGTTATGCTCAGCAGTAAAAAATTTATGGTAAAATAAAATTCATTTTTACTTCAATGGTAATAATTCTAACGTTTATCAAATTTAGATATTCTAATATAATTCACTGTTGGTCCTGGTCTAATTAATCCTTGTATGCATAAAATTGACTGTTAAGTGACAAACTCTATATAATTTATGAAATTGTACTGTATACCCCAAAATTTAATGTTTGATGTGTATTTAGAATAGAATTCATTAAGATATTCTTCCTTTTGGAAGTTTATTTTGAAGGTAAGTATATTCTCAACTTTTAACGGTTTATGAATCCTAGTGGTAAATTATGAAGTGGAATGGACTTTTTGATTCTCTGGAGATGAAGTTATGTTAAAGATTAACAATTGATGATATTTTTACTGAAACACAAGAAGTGAAAATAAAGAACTTCTAAAGTATTTGCCAAAACCATTTCTATTAAAAAATGAAAGTTAGAAACTGCCCTTGTTAATAACATAAATGATGCCAGTCATTGATCTTATTGTGTTACTATAATGGCACACTTAACAGCTTTCTAAAAATTCAGAAATTTTAGGTTCTGTGGAAGTATGTTAAAAATTTGAATTCAAGACATCTATGGAAAGATCATCAGAAGTGGAGAGTTAAGTTTAAATATGCTCATCTCTGGATAGACTAATTGTGACCTTGATCATGTAAGCTGAATTCCATTTTCATTTTAATTTGGTGGATTGTTACCTGAACAAGACTGGTGTGCAGTTTTTTTGTTGATTCAATGTTGAGGTCAAAGCAAGTTAATATGTTTGCTGACTAATATTGTCGTTTCACAATTCATTAAAAATAGTACATGGAAAAATTAATTTTTGTGTATGATGGAGTGCTACCACTCATTAGTTATTAAATATAATATTTTAATCCTTAATCACCCTGTTCCAAACATTTATTTTTTATTCCTGTAAAATTGTTTAAAGTGTGAGAAGTATCTTTGTGGGATCTCAAACTCTTGGTTTTTGAAACACAACATATTTAATAAGATAACTCATCCGTTGTGATGTATTATGTTCAACCATGCAGAGTGTTGTGCTCAGAATAGTATGTTTGATGAATAAAAATGATAATATTCTTGATTTATCAATCCTAAGAAGTGAATTTGTAATCTAAAATGTTAAGTTTTAATGCAAACTTTTTTGCACTATCATTTTTACCATTTGGAATAACAATTTTTGAAAGTCAATTACTATATTTTCTACCAGTCAGAAACTACATGCAGTTAAGAATACATTCTACATGCTGTATTATTGATTCTTTGTTACTTTTGGAATTGTCTTTAGATTTCTTGTCTCTTTGTCGTCATTAATACTTTTCAAAAATATCATGGTAGTCTAGCTGATATAGATTTGTAGAGTATTTTGATAGTTTCAATTAAATAAATGAAATACCATGTGTATGTGATCAAAGAACAATGATATTAATTAATCACTTTTAATAGCAAGTTTTAATTATTTCAAATTGTTTTTCATCTTCATTTTGAATTATGATAAAAAATGATGATCAACAAGTAACAACAGATTTTTACTTAGAAAATAAAAGCCAATTATAATATGCATTTAGATGATTTTTTTAAACAAATCAAGATATGAGTTATTAGGATTGTTATTAGTGAAGAGTTTATATTTGGGCAATGTTTCTGTATCTTAAAAATTAATAATTTTCTGCTGTTTTTGACTGAAAACTTAAATAATACTAAGTGTCACTGTGTAGTCTTACATAGCTATATTTAAAGCTATTTTACTTATTTTATTCTTACTCTCTCTATACAAGTGCTTTCATTTTACACCCAGACTATATTTTGCTTTTTATGTATTTAGCCAATTTACCAAAAAAATTAGTTATTTTGTAATTTTAATTAATTTTTTAATTTTGAATCTAACTTTATTTTTAAAACTTCAGTTCAATTACTGCCTCCAAAAAAAAAAAAAAAAAAAAAAAAACGAATTCTTTTTTTAAAATTTATTTCTCTTTAAATGAATTGTGGGATGAAAAGTTGTTAGAAGTTCTCAAAGGATCTTAGTAGCAAATATGAATATATGAATGTAGTTACCCACAGTAAGATTTCGTTTTTAATATTATTTTAAAAATTTTGTATTTTTAATGTTTAATTTAAAGTTATTTTTTGTATATAATTATGTAATTTTCTTTATGATAAAGCTTCAAAGTTTTAGAAACCCATAATGTTTTTCCTTATTAATGTTCCTGAGAAACTTAAATTGTATAAAAGTATTTCAAATCAATTATATGCATATTATAATAATTATTTTTTGAATTCAACATTTAACAAACGCATTTTAAGTATGATTAAGGAAATATAATTTACAGTTCATTTTAATTCTGGCTGTAGTTTCATTTTTAAATCTTTAAGTGTTTCAAATTAAATGATTTATATATAATGAGTCAATAATCTTGAAAAAATGTAAACATATTTCTTTGTTTCATGGAATCCAATCCATAATTTATTGTAATATTCATTTTTAATCACAGTTATTTTAACAGATATATTTTCATAGTTTGTAGTTTGAAAAATATACTGTAATATATTCTCTTTACATCAGTATTAGTTGATATATTTTTTTATTTTAAATCTGAAATTTTTTTTGATAATTTGGTAATTTTCTATGATTGTGTTGAAAATAAATTAGAATTTTTATTCATAAACTTTAGGATGGTTCTAAAGAAGATAGAGAAGTGACTGACTCTGAAGATGCAGCTATTGCTAATCAACGACGTATGAATGCTGATCCACTAGAAATTATGTTAATGAATTTGGGTTATCAGTTACCAACTATGGTAGCTGAAATGTCAGATGATGTAGACGATGAACCTGGCTCTGAAAGGAATGTTGTTCAATGTCGTACTAGCTAGAATTTTTTTAAAAAGTTCAAGTTTTGTATATATATTTCATATGTTTCATAAAAGGGAGAAGATTAATTGTAGTTACATGTGATAGATATGTTGAGATTTTTATGTGTGAAATTTTCTGTATATTACTAAAGGAATTATTTATAAATCATATTTGAATTTTTCTTTAGTTATAGGTTTACCTTATAGCATTTTAATTTATTTTCTTCAATTTATAATTTTTTTTGAAAGATATAATTTTGAAACTATTTTTTTACCAGAATATTTTTTGTTTCCTTGAAGTAGAAGCAAAAGATATTAATATATTATTAGAATCTAAAAATTTAAAATACCAACTGATAATTTATGATAGTTTAAATTAAATTTATTTGATTTCTACATTTTTTAAAATTTCTTTGTAGTTTACATGGTAGGAAAATGTTATCTTTTTTTCACTAATTAGCTTTGTATAACTTTTCATGCCATAAAATTCATATTTTTGAAAATGTATATTCATTATGTTTTCAAATTGCTGAAATTTGTGTGACATTTTACAAATTTTATTCACATTGCACATTCCATTTCTATGAAAAATATTACATTGTTCTGTTTTCATGCAAAATATATTTTTGTCATAAATCCAACGAAAATGAAAGAATGTATGGTAGATTTATTTGATTAAAATATCTAAGCACTGCAGTTATTTTCATATTGTTGAATTTTTTTACATTGAATTACTGAATTTTATTACAACAAACAATAAAATAATATAAGTATTTTTACATATACATTCTTTTCTAGTTAAGCTATAGCAAAAATTTTACAAAAATTAATTTATTTCTGGTAAAACATTTTACTAGTCCTATAATATATATGATTATGTTTCCTAGTGGTATCTCTTAATCTTACCAATGTTGGAAAACTGTTATAGTACTTGCATTATGAAGTTAACGGTGTTACAAAGAATTAAGCTTACTTAAGTTCAATAATACATTCTGAAGCTTATATCTCTGCAGTTTTACATATATTATTGAAGTTTATTTAATACTAATTATTTGCTCTTCAATTTCGCCCAAATTTATTGATTTTTTACAAATTATATATATATATATATATATATATATATATATATATATATATATATATAAATATATATATATATATATATATATATATATAATATATAATTGATTTACTCATATTGAATTCTCTAACTTCATGATTTTATCTTTTAAGTTTTAATTCTTTTTTCAAAGAAGCAAGAAAAGATTTCTCTAGAATTTCAAAGTGGTTTAATTAGGAAAGTCATAATTAATATCTGTATTTTATGTTAATATTTTGAGTATTTTTAGAAATGTCAAGAGTGAGGACTGACACATCAGTGGATGAAGTAAGTAATTACTTACTTTTAATGGGTTATCTGTTCTCTTTTCCCCTCAAACAGTTAAAGATACAGGTATATAGTATCACGAGTATTTTTCTTTAATGCTCAGTAAGCACTATAGGATACATTATAATGAAATAAATGCAAAAAGATTTTTTGTCAATTGATAAAACAATTCTTTTCAATTACAAAACAATGTTAAATTTATTATGTGGCATGACTTACCTGAAATACTTCCTAACCAGTTTATATTTTATAATACTTTTATTGTATCTTAGAATTTTTCTATTTTTCAGTTTTATCGAATTTGGCAATTAAGTTTCTGATTAAGTAATCTTAAGTTCATTATTTAGTTATCTTAAGTTAATTTTTTTGCTAAATATTGTATATTAAGATATCTATATGTCATTCCATAAAACAAGACATTAGTATTTTAATAAAGGATCATGGATACAAAAGTATTGGGAAAAGATGTTGAATGCTGTAGCCAATGTTTCATACTTAATTGTTGAATAAAATTTTAAATCAATATTAAATTAATGTATCCATGTTAATGTTTTCAATTCAAAATAAACTATGAAGAAAATGAAATCATACATATAAGTTTTCTTCAAGACATATTTGAAACATTCTGAATTTCTTTTGTTAGACTGTGACTTCGATGCAAATTTTCTAATAAATAATATTCTGATTTGGCTTTCTTTTGAGTCAAACTACTCTGTAATCTGTTGAATTCATTCTGCTAAAGGAAAATGTTCTTTCAGACTGACCAGTAAATCATAATTATCTTATAAGAAAATTCTTTATTTTATTTTTTTTATTGTACTTCTTTACATACTTACAGGAATGCTCAAAACTGTTTCTGCTGTGTTAATAGTCAATATATTTTCATTTCAAAATTGTGCCAAGATCTCTTTTAGAGAAATCTTTCAAATTTTCTTGAACTTGACAGGATATTTTTTCGTATAGTTTGTTTTATAATTCACAGATGAACTATAAAAAAAAGAAAAAAAATATTTATATGAAGAACAAGATTCTTGAAAAGAAGTGTAAACAAACTTATATCATATTGAAGTAACTCCTGATTCTTATTGAATGTTACAATTCAAATTAGATTAGTTAGAAAAAAATTCAAATTAGATAGTAATTCTTCGTTCTTGAACCCTTCCTTTATTAACCCTTTGACGGTTAGGGAAAGGAGCAGTTTTTGCTTTCTTAATGCGCGCTGTATTGCGAGTAAACAGTAGTCGAAATTCGCAGCTGTTTCCCCCTGCCGTTCTTCCGAAAATATCACCCTACTCTGGCGATGCCGTAGATAGCTCACCACGCGCGTTTTATAAATTTCTTAAAGTACTTTTAATACATAAATAACAGTTTTTAAGTACATTAAAATAATTAATAAATGATAATTAGTAAATAGTAAATTATAAATGATTATAACAAATTATATAAATAATAATCGTTAATTATAAATATAAGACAAATATTAAATTGAAAAGTCTAAATAAATACAACTAATGTAAAATTTTATGAAGCATTTAAATACAGTAATTACCTAAAAATTTTTTTGGGTGTGATATACTGTAAAACATGGAATTACACAATGGTGCATTACAGTCTTTGCAATATGTACCTATTTCACAGCGAATTCTTTATCCATTTGCATCATTTTTGCTGCAACATACCACACATCGTCTAGTAGGTCTAGTACTTTACAAACACCCAAAATTACGCGCCAAAATGCCTATTAAAAGAACAAGGTAAAAAAACAAACATCCTCAATCATTATGAAAAGAAATTCATGTAACCCGTACTGCCATCTGTAGACAGTAAAACTAACTAAATTCGCGAGTAGAATTCGTTTGTAACATTATCAATGCAGAATAATATTGGCGAACGAGCTCAGCTCGTCAGCGCGCATTGGAGGAAAATTTAGCTACGCGAATAGTACCGGGGCCGTCGCGAACTTGTTTCTCTCACCTGGCCTGATACAAGTTTCTGTGACGTCACAGACAAGAGCTGATGAATCGAAAGTTTCATTTTGACTCATTTTCAAACTATTGCTTAGTTTATGATTTTTATGCACGTTTGTCATTTAATATGAAATTGTGATACAATTATTAACCTTATAACTGTTAAAAATTTAAAAAAGTAATCATTGAACTTTAACAAAATAAACAATGTCGTTTCTATGATTTTGTAATGTTATTATAACAGTGTATAAATTAACAATAATTAAGAATTTCACGCAAAATATTTCTCGTCATATTTTATTACCATATTTTAACAAAAAAATCTGTTAATATTTTAAAATCCACAATAATTTTCGGATTATCACGATCTTCAATTAAATAAAATCCAACAAATTTTTTTTTCTTTGACACTATCCATTTTCATTGATCTTGCTGTCGCAATTATTTAAAAAATTTGAAAATGAAGGAATTTCATCATCTTTACACCATTGGGAAAATTTTCCTTCATCATATTTTTCCATTTCTTGTCGTCTTGAAGATGGTGATTTCCTCTCAACAGGCAGGTTTTTCGATAAATATGAAGGCTGGTTTTCAAATTTTGTTGGCAATGCGTCACCTGTAAGTGCAAGTTTTTTTCGTTGCACTGTTAAAATTGTACCATCATCACAAACAACAGAGTCTTCCCGAATTATAAATTTCTCTTCAAAATGTTTGATGCATACCAAAGCAGAAGAGCTTGGTTCACATAATCTACACGGTTTATGTTTTTAATCTTCTCTCTCCTGTGAGGATCTGAAGGAAACTTGAAAACTGTTGTATAAGAACCTTCGGATTCATAATTTGAACTACATAAAGGCACACAACATTTCTGTCCCATATTGATCCGAAATTAAAAAAAAATGTCTTTAGTGTACTGAAGCACATTAAAATAAATATTTAAAACAAGTTTTTAATTTGCTCACAAAATATAGTGAAAAGTTTTATAGGGATATTACATTTATAGAAAAATACTTGACTTAACATTTAGAGAACAAATATTTGATCAATGATCTTAAGGTTATGGTTCGATAAGATTTAAAAAATTATAAGCCAATGTTTAACAAAATTCAGATGAATTTTTAAGTTTCACATAAGTTCAATTATAATTAGACAGTTAAATTATTTATAACAAAATTGATCACGACAAATTATTCAAAACAAGCTTACTCAAAAAATTTTGATTTAAAACTTAAGCAATGTTTTATTCAAATGCCACATTCTTAAATACTTAAAGTTAAAAAATTCATTTTAAAATACAATTAGCTATATTTCTCAAAATAGATACTAAGTAAAATATACAAATATGTTCGAGACGGCCCCGGTAGTACTTGTTTCTAACCTTTTTGGTCAAAAATATGCTGCCGAGCGGAACACGTTTGCGTGCATTATGAAGCACGATTCGATTGCGAGCTCAGCTCGTTCATAACCACCAAAGGGTTAACATATTGCATTATACTTTCTAGACAATGAGTTAACATTGTAGATTTTTCTAATATATTTTGTTAATTTTTAACGTAGTTATTTAAAAAAAATTGGTTTCTAAATATCAAGTAATGCTTTTTTTAACTGTAGGGTTAGTTTTATAAAGCTTTTTATGTAAGCAAATTTATTTGTTTAATTAAATATTGGAATTCCAAAAGAATATTTAAGCAAATTAATTAAATGTAATATATTTTTTATATATTTATTTTAAATTCATTGCAGGATTTAGTCGATAACTTGCATATTATTTTTTGAGCAATGTAATTTGTTTTATAAATAATTCATAAAATTTTTTGTTCCTTATTTACCTTGTTCTCTATATAGAATTTTATGAGTATCACTCAATTTTATTGTAACTGGTCTTTCTAATTCATTTTTAGCAGCTTTGTTTCCTGTATTTTTATTTTTCTCATAAATGATAAACAATATTATAAAACTCTCCTACTAATGCTAATTGCTGAAATTTTTATAAGTTACTGATTTGAGCAAAATATTTTCTGCTATATACATAGTCCTTAATCTTAAACTATTAAATATATTTTTGTATATATATAACACTTTATCAAGCAACAAGATTTCTGAAAATGATAAATTGTAAATTAATTTTTCCCATAAATTTATCATACCTTTATCATTAGAATTTGCTTTCAGTTGAAGATCTTAAATATAAATCATGTAAAATACCTGCATAGTTTTCACTCACGAATAAATATTTTTACTTGAACATTGTCTATTAGTTAAAGCTACTTGTTACATCTGAATTTTTTTACATTCGTAATTTGAATACATTAATCTAATTTTATTATTTAATATTATTTAACTATTGTATTTAAATCTAATTTATAAATTTGCATTTCCCCAATTTTTAATTCTTATGGCACTATCCTTTGGCTCTTTAAAATTGTTTGATTTTCTAATGTAATTTTGTAAATTTGCACCATTGCATTTCTATACTATTAACAATATTAGTTCTATGGATATAAACTATAAATTTTTTGTAATTTTAATTTTAGATTTTATTAATCCTAAATTTATATTTGCTATTTAGCTGTTTAAATGTGATGTTTTACATGAATAAATACACTGTCAGTGTCAATAGAAAATCTTTCAGGTACTTTGATTCTTTAATGCTAATAAATTTTGATGAATAATTTTTTAAAAAAAATTGTGGTTTTTCATCGCTTATTTGTAGTATTGATAATTTTTCTTATTAAAGTATTTGCTGTTCTATCCATTTTCCCATAAGGTTATTAATTGAGATTTTAATAAGGTGTTAAATTTAGTGTAAAGAAATCTTCCTATTGCTAATGTTTTGTCATCATACTCAATAAATTATTTGTGTGCCTTTTGTTAAGACACTAACTCCTCTATTTGAAACATTGATAGGTATTCTTCTTCTTCTTAGAATTGGGTTTGTATGTCATTGGGCACCTCTGCTTTTATCAGCATTTTGTACCATTAACTCCAAACCCAATGTTTCCTAGTTCCAGTTGCTCGGGTCACCCACTTTATTAATAAAGTCCGATAACCCTTTAATGGAGTCTAGGTGTAACTCTCTAGTATCGATGATGCCTAAAGAGGTTAATCTAGGGATGGCAAGAGCCTGGCATTCATAAATGATATGCTCTGCCGTTTCCTCTTGCGTATGACATTTCCAGCAGATAGGGTCTTGCTGAAATAGTCCCATCTGGTCAGAGAGTTAGTCATACTAGGGATAGCTTCCTGACTTTCACCAGAAGATGGTTTGGGGGTCATTTCTACCTCAAGTGAAGGATTCATTACTGCCCCTTTACAAGACAGCCTCTGAGTTCACTTGTCTTTTTCAGCAAGGTCAACTTCAGAGGCATCACCTGTAGAAGCAGGGAGGATTGTTATTTCTTGTGTCTTTTCAGCCACAAGATAACAATTTATAAGCTCAGGTAATATAAGTCCACCCAGCATTGCCTGAGATACTGGGCAAGGCAAATTACTCTAGAAGTTTGCCAGGCAATTAGAGGCTCCGTTAAGACACCAATACCGCGGTGCCAATTAGCCCTAGGCACGGAACGCATAACACCAGGGTTTACGGGAGCTGGTTCGCGGCCTCTGATTCTATATTCAAGGCTATCCTGTCATTCCTACAGGACGTTCGGTGATCCACCGCCTACCGACGCGCCTGGTAGCTGCTCAGGCCCCAGGTTGATAGGTATTAACCAGAGAGCCATGCAACAACATTCTTTTTTAGGCTTGAATATTTGTAGTGGTTTGGAATGAACTTTAAACGATAGAGGACCCAGGCTAATTAGTTATCTTGTGCAAAAAATGACTGTTGAGCAACAAACACATTCTTTTTTAAAGTATTTTGTTTCTTACAGTTTATTATCTTTTTTGGTGAACTGAATTTAATATGGCCATTCAGTAGTAAAATTAAGTAATATCTAAAAGCATGGTTTATGTAGAGAATTATATATACATAACTTAGATTCTGTTCGTTTAAAAAATACCATGTAAAGTTTCCTAATCTTTGCAAAATTTGAATACTTTGCACAGTATTTTTTTCGAGCTCCAGGGCCTCTGTAGCTTCACGCCGCTTCCCGTAAGCTCAGCAAAGTGAAGCATCATTTGCCGCGGGCAGTGGTTGGGAGGGTGACCACAATGTACTCTCCTTCACTGGGTTGCTGGAGCTCCGTGGGTTGGGGACGTGTTCACGTTAATCTGTGATGTCCAAAGTCCTTCCGCTGGTGTGACGTGGATGTGGAGAGGAGGGTGCCAGCTCAGGTGTGGGCTCGTCACCTGACCGTGGTTCAAAATTACAAGGCACCTTAAAAATAGGAAAGTGGTACTTTCACCTTCGTGGTGCTCTGATCCAAACGAAAGACACTCCCTATTGACTTAATTCGCTGCCAAAAGCAAAAGCGAGCTTGGCTTGTCCAAGTGTCATTAGAAAACAACAACAAAGTATTTTTTTCTCTCCATCTTTAAGATTTTATAGTTTCTTTTATGCCTGTAGCACTTATAAAAATGTCTAAACATTTTAGATTTCTATTCTAATATTGGTAATATTTATTTTATATTGCTCAAAGACATTCTCCTACACTTCAATTAAAAATATTCTTGCATATTGAAAATTGACTTATGTTATAACATCTGAAAACAGCAGTGTGTCATTTAAACATAGAAGGTCATTTAAATGTAGAATTAATATCTACATTTTAATTTTGCTTTTTTTTCTACACATTGACCTTCTTTACAAGTGTATATTTAGATCACATTTGATTTTTTCCATTTTTGAGTGCAAACAGACTTAGTATAATTGCAATACATTTACTAGGTTATTTGATTTATTTTTTATCTTTTGTAAGTTTATGGTGCAAACATTGAATTCTGTGTATAGTGCTTGAAATCATGGTACAAAAAACTTAATCTAGGAAAAGCATCACTAGATGCTTTATTTATCTTTTTTATTGGTTCATGAAGATAAATCTTTTCTGTTAACTTGATTTTAATTTTTAGAGATGAACATAGTTCTTTTCTTGTAGCTGTGCCTTATAACATGTATAAATTTTGGCTGATGATTAATTTTGCAGCTGAAAAACATCTTCATAGGCTTAATTATTATTTACATAATATGAAATATTAAATAAATTTAATTTTACACAATATTACTCCTGTGATAGTACTAAAGTTCACTAATTTTGTTAACCAGAAGCTTCAGACGAATAATATTAGTAATTTTAAGTTTTGAATTTATAAAAATCTCTGAATACATTTAAGTGTACAAATAGTTTACAATAATACTTTTGTCTTATAGGTTATTGATATTGTCTCATAATTTCTTTATCTTGCTCACTTCTGTTTCATATTAATTTTGATCTAAATTGTCTGCAAATGAATGTATAATCTTTGTGTTTACTATATTAAAATTTTTCACCTGTATTTTTGGTTTAAAGTAGTGCATATAAATAAAAATTTTTGTATCTCTGAATAGTAACTTTTTAATTAGTTTCTTTGCAGCGAAAGCTTTTCAAATATTATTTGTAAATGAGCACATCCATTTTTACTGTCATATTGTAGTTTTTTCTGCATTTTGTGTTATTAATGTAAAGTAATCTGACATTTTTTGTTAATTTTGCTGTGTTAAGTTATGACAAACCTTAATTTAATTACCTTAACATTAAAAATAAAATTGGTCTGTGAGAAACCATATTACAACTTTAAATCATCGTAAACTTTATTGATGCATATAAATGGTATAAACTATTTTCTGGCTGTGTTCATTTTCTAACACAAGTTTCGTTCTTTCTAAAAAATTAACTAAAATAATCTGTATTAATGTTTCATATTTGAAATTAATATAAATACTAAATGGTACGTTGTTATTTGAAGCTTGTTTTTCTTATTCTCTAGATTTTTTCTATAAATATCATGTTAGTCTGGTTGCATTTTAATAAACTAATTTTTAAAAAATGCTATGCGAATTTTCATATCTTTATGTGCAGAAGTTTTTCAATGATTTACTGACGTAAAATATGTAATATATTTATTATACAAGAAAAAATTGTTTAGAGATAGATCTATCTTCTAGTTTTTATAATAAATTTTTAATTTTGAAAGAATTTATTTGCATCCAACATATCTCATATTATGTTTAGTTTAATTTCTCATGGGAACTTAAATAAGAAAAAGATTCTGTTTAGAATATTTCCTTTGCTAAACAAATAAAGCTTTGACTTTTGACTATGAACTGATAAATTAAGCTTCATTCTTATTTTCAAAAAATGATGATTGTCAGAACTTAAATTTCATTATATGTTTTAATATGTGATAAGTTTCAAATATATATACAATTGTTTTGAACTATTATTAATATCAAGTTTTGTGTGTGTATCTAGTTAAAATATATTATGAAAAATTTATTGATGAATGTGTGTGGATAAAAATTTTTTTAAACATTTTATTACATTATTTGTGCAATTTGTCTATTTTTTAATGTTATGATGCTGTTTAATATATTAGGTATCTTTATTAACATTTTATAAAATAATTGATAGCATGTGTGAAGCTAAAAATTACATCGAAATTTGTTTTCAATATTTTTAATAGGAATTGTTATTGCTTAAAATTATATCTAAAAGTTGTATTTTTTGACGCAAGAAGCTTTATATACAAGTCTTATTCATTTCTAAAGCAATAAAATTTACAATGAATTTTTTCATTTCATCCTGAATGCAATTTAAATAATTGCAATGTGTTTTTTGCGCAATAATGTGTATTGTTCATGCAATAATTGTTATGTAAAAAGATTGTTCAGTAGTGACTTAGTGTACAACTTTTACTTTTTAAAAGACTTCAAATTTGCTTAAAGATTTTATGAGAATAAAAATATTTATTTATAATGAGTTTATGATAGTGTTTTTTTCTTTGAAAAAATTATGAAATGGTAAATATTATTATATTGAGTTTGTTCTCTAGTTTATATAAATTATTAATCTGATTTATTTTCATTTATTGGAAATTCTTATTTGTTGCTTGCATCTTGAATATAAAATATTTTAAATGATGTTTTTTCACCATTATTAATAAATAATAATAATCATTAATTAATTAATAACATAATGTAAAAAATATACTGCTGGTCACCGTAAATTCAACACCCTGAATGAAGCATGCAAATAACGTGAATTTTACAACATGTATTAGAGGAGATGAGGTATGCAAATGATTAGAATCACGCAAATCTGTTCCCTGTTGAATCCCCTGTTGCGCGTCACTTCTAAGTGCTATTTAAAGCTTGGCAATTCAAGTTCGGCAATTGTGTTTTTCTTGTAATTTTTCCAAAAAAAAAAAAAAATCAATTAAACCTCGTAGAAAACAGCGATCATTTTTTGATCAAGTATCCGATTTCGACAGTGGTTTATCGAGATTGTAGATTATCTTTCAGGGAAATTGGTAGTCGTGTTGGACGAAACCAAACACCTGTAATGCAGATATGGGACCTTTGGATGTTGGAGGGTACGACGGACCGAAGTGTTCGATCGCATCCACCTCAGTGCACCACTTCACGTGATGACAGGCAAATTGAGCGCATGGCAGTGATAGATCGCTCAGTCACATAACGAACCATAGCACAGCACATTCAGTCTGTAACGCATCATCCAGTGTCTGCCGTTTATAGTCATTGGAAGCCGTTTATAGCAGAGTAATCATGTCCATTGCTTCGTTTACCCTTGACGCAGAACCACAGACGTCTCCCCCGCCAATGGTGCAGTGAAAAAGGATGTGTACGGCAGAATGGAATGAAATTGTCTTTACTGACGAGTCACGCTTCTGTCTGAAACACCACGATAGTCGCATTCGATTCTGGAGACACCGTGGAGGAAGAGGCTGCTGAACAGCTACACTGCACCTTATGGACGGCATGCGAGGCACCAACCAATTAGCCATTAATCAAGACTTGACAGTCCACGATGTTTTTTTCTATATTTAGAAAGGGAAAATAG
Organism: Latrodectus hesperus; assembly: GCA_037975125.1. Taxonomy (NCBI): domain Eukaryota; kingdom Metazoa; phylum Arthropoda; class Arachnida; order Araneae; family Theridiidae; genus Latrodectus; species Latrodectus hesperus. Next base: position 93,657,557 of record CM075859.1, on the reverse strand, counting down.
GTTACCTTTCTAGAATTTGAGTGGGGTTCAATAGTATTTTGTTCGTAAACTCTTAATTTTTTGTGTGAATTTTAAAGTAGAGCCTATGACTAAAATGTCACGAAGTACGAAATTTTCAGATAATTGACTTTTTTACTGATCGCAAAAAAAGGTGATTTTATTAGACTGATGCCGAGCTATATATATTCCGCCTTTTTGCGCGTGTGTTGTGAATGATTTAGTGTAGTAATTATACGATTTTCTCAGGTTCTGATTTATTCCAGTTGACTAAAATTTAAAAAGTGAATGTAAGAAAGTTAAATCAGATTATTGATTCTAATATTAATGCGAGAAAGAAAAAGATCGACGTATCGCTGACTATCTTTGTAAGCATTGAATATTAGTAAATGCACAAGATGAAGTTTCTTAACACATTCCCTGCCACTGACGCCCTGGAACGTCAGCATGGGGCAACATCATTTGTCGGCGACGCTCTGGAACGACGATTGACTATGATAAGTTGCATTCTTTATTTTAAGTATGGTTTGAGAGATTGAACAAAGAGGTTTTTGTGAGACTTGTCAGTGAAGCTTTATTTTTATATTTTAAGGATTAAATTCTGTGTTTAAATTTTTTATGAGCCTTTTTTAAAATGGCAGAAAGTACATTCGGATTCTGAGAATGGATATATAAATTTTAGTGGCAAGAACTGTGTTAATAGGTAAAGCAATAATTTTGCTTACACACACAAATATAAAATGTAAGTTTTTTTCGTTGCATTTGATGATTCTGAAATCGTGGAACTTTGTGAAGCCTTAAAGATTTATGTGTCAAAATTTGGACTTGTTTCTTATTTCCGAAATCTGATTCATGGTAATATATAATTTCTCCTCTCTATATCTTTTTATTTTATATTTCGATGAAACCAGCAAGTGCAAATAAATTATATATCTTACTGGACAAAAAATGGTGTGATATAGTTAATTACTGTGACTTTTTTTTGGTGTGATGATGAAATAACTTTTAATTTTTACTTCACAGAAAATATATTTAGTATTGAGAGAATTGAGCATCAGTTTGCAATTTCATAAAACGTTACGTGCTTCTCGAAATGTTAATAACGTACCTGTAGTTCGCACATTATTCACAATGCGATGTAGAAAGATTATCAAATTTAAGTTGTGACTTAGGAAATTTCATTTACTTATTGTTTTATTTTAGAAATTTTATTTATTTTAGAGGAAGAATTATTTATTGTCTGTGTGAATGGGTGATGATGTATAATTTGTCTGCGAAAGGACAGAAAATTATCAGTGTTCATATTTCATTGCTAATAGATTCTGAGTATTAGTTGTAGTTGGTTGTTTATTTTTGCAGTATTTGTTCTCCGTATCTCCATTTACTTTCTAGAAATGTACATTAAAATGATTTTTTTGTAGGTACCGTAAAATTATCCATAGAAAAGATAGTAATCATTTTATAGGGTCTTTTACTCGACTTGGGAAGCACGTTAAAAGTAACGAGAAATTATGTATCTTGTCATAAAAAGAAATTTAATGTAGTATTGCGAAAATTGTAATTATTCACACATTGGTTTTTTTTTTCTAAAGATTAATTATATGTGTAAAAATATTTTAAATAATCTTGATATATTTGGTTATTGTAATGTGAATTAAATTTTCTGTTACTTTTTCAAACGTTAATAATTTATCCATAACAAGTTTTAAAATTGCCATTCAAAAATTATTTACAAAGCAAACAAAATAATCTAAAAATGAAGATTTTTAATGCACATATTAAAAGACATCAATTGTAACGTAATTCTTGTAATCCACTTGGCTTATCTGTTGTATTTCATATTACAACCGTATTTACTGCGTAACATTTAACTTTGTTTTTATTTTTACTTTCGAAATGATGGTACGGAAGGAGTGATGCTTATAGAATATTAGATATGTTTTAGGAACATTAATCTAATGATTGACTTAAATAGAGGTAACATATTTTGTTATCTTTAATAATTTTTACAAAATCGAATTACTCGTTACTCGAATCACAACCATTACTCGAATTACAGTTGTAGAAGTCATTTTACTGTTGCTTAATTGTTTTGTATGTATGCAGCTTCATTTATACGTATTTCCTACGCATCAATTACGGTTATATATATATATATATATACTATCTACCAATAAGTATTTGGACACCTGTGATAGAAAAGAAAAACTAACTTTATTCAAAATCAATAGTTGGTAGAGCTTCCACGAGAGGCAATTACAGCGTGAACCCTCCGGGGCATACTTTCCACACAAGTCTTTGTATTACAGCTAGTGGTATTGTCTTCCACTCGGCTTGGAGTAGACATACAAGTTCCTTCACCGATTTTGGACGGGTTGTGCTTCCCTTAATTCGGCGATCCAACTCCTCCCAGAAACTCTCGATAGGACTCTGGGCAGGCCAGTCCATTCGACGAACTCTATTGGCACTATACCAAGCCTTGGTTTACCTCGAAACATGACGACTGGCATTGTCGTCCTGAAAGTAACAGGGGTCCAACCCGTAAAACTGCCACAACGCAGGAAGCACATTGTCATCCAAAATGGTGCAGCAGGCATCGGCGTTTAGCTTACCATAAATGGGGACCAAGGGTCCCAGTCTATACCAGGAGAAACACTCCCAGACCATAATTCCACCTCCGCCGAACTTGTCTGTTGGCACAATGCATTCTGGCAGGAGACGTTCTCCAGCCAGACCCTGCCATCCGAACGGTAAAGTGTGAACCTTGATTCCACGCTCCAAAGAGCCCGTTTCCACTGATCTACGGTCCAATTTCAATGTGCTTTGCACCACATTAACCGAGCAGCGCGGTTGGACTTAGTGAGCAAAGGCTTATTAGCAGCATCACGACCATGAAAACCAAGCAGATGTGCTTCCTTATGGATGGTATTCATTGAAACAGTACTCCCGGATGCCTGTTGAAACTCTTCGGGGATGAGGGCCATCGGTTGGGTGCGGTTCTTCCGGATTTCTCTGGACAGCACTCGTCGGTCTCTATCTTCCAGTTTCGTTGGTCTGCCGACTCGGGACACATTCCGACAATCACTTGACACCTTCCAATTCTTAATCACATAGAGCACTGTCGATTTTGGGTACTTCAGATCGCTAGATATGTCCCTTAAGGATCGGCCACATTTGTGATACCCGATAGTTATACCTTTCTCGAAATCAGAGAACTCCGAACTGCGCGGCATCTTGCATGCGACTAATGCCGATGCTGTTTCCTGCACGATATATACCGGTGGAGGCTGTGAAGTACCTCAGGAACGCTGATATCGTCATTTGCATTGGTGTCCAAATACTTATTGGTAGACAGTGTATATATATATATATATATATATATATATATATATATATATATATATATATATATATATATATATATATATATATATACACACACACACACTGTCTACCAATACAATTTTTTATTACTGTATGTATGGTGTATATTTTTTAGATTCTTAAATCATACATATTTTACACTACTTTTATCTATCCAGTTAATATTTGCAGGTTATTTTCAAAAAGTGCTTGCAGTGGTCTGCCAAAGGAGAATGGAATATTATTTTCTCTTGAATATTCTGATTTTTCTTTTTTTAAAGGCTGGTATAAATTGGTGATTTTTTGGGAATAATCTCAAGTAATCACATTTCCTTTGATAGATTGTTTAGCCTTATATATGAGGTGAAGCGTAGTAAACTACGTAGAGATTTGTATTGCAAAATAATGCCTTGTCAACATCTGGTTTTTGGTCCAGTACGAAAGTAAATGAGTATTGTTTCATACTGAAAAATACAAAGATGTTTGTCAAAGTAATTAAAACTATGAACTGCTTTTAATCAGAGATATCAAGATTTCTCATGAATATCAGTATAAATGGCATTCATGTTCCTTGCATTATAAATGCATGAGTAGAATGAAAGAAAAGGATTTTATCGAACATAATTTTCTAAATTATAAATTGCTTTTTTTCATGACCTTCCTTAATTATTTCCAAAAATGAGTAAATTTATAATAACATACTTAAAAATATTACTGAAAATTAAAATACAAATACCAATAATTTTCAAAAAATTTAAAGAAACATTTCCACACATTTTCAGTGGTTTCTTAAGTATTAACTATATAAGAAAAATACATTTTTTACGAAAAGAAAATAATTTTGAGTTTCTTACAGTAATATTTAAAAGATTCAGTAAAATGTTTAAAAATTTCTTTTGTAAAAAATTTTTATCAAGTTATCTTTGCCACAATTAACATTTTAATTGGTTTAACCAATATTTATTTTTTGGTTTCTAAAGCAATTTTCACTTTTATCGTAATCATAAAAATACACTTTAATTGAAACCATGATGTGTACTGTTCTTACTTTCAATTTGTTGATTTAAGTGAACGCACACACAGTTAGATTGCGTTTAATTGCTTAGAATAGAAATTTTTAAAAGAACTTAATGCTAAAGGGATTTTTTAGAATTACAGAAATAACGAAATTCAATCAAAGGTAATTAAAATTAGTTTAAGAATGGGATTTTGAATTTACAGAAAACAATGGAAATGTTGTTTTTCTCTCGGGGACATTTAGGATTCTAGGACAAATTCTAATTTTTTAAGATTCACCTCAGGATCCCTTTTCTACAAAAAGAGAATAACGTTTGTATTTAATTTTGCTTATTATAATTATCTTTAGTTATTATGGCCGTGGGTATTTCTTTACTAGTGAATATAATTCACACGATATTTTTGCTTACAATGAAACATTAATGAAAGTTTTGATCAATAAAAGCTCAAATGGTGCTTTAAGTGGGACTAATTTTAACATAATTTTAATATATATATATATATATATATATATCGTTATAATTTATCAGTATGAAGTATTATATAAATCTGAATCATTGTCTAAACATGATTAATTTTGGCTTGAATAAGCTCTTACTGGGCAAATACAGAGCAGCGTAGTTATTGTCAGTAATTTCATGTGGCTCACATTTGTGAATTCTGTTGAAAATTATAATATTTTTAATAACAAGTCGTAATTAATAACAAGATTTTGATGTTTATCTGTACATTTAACACCCTCAAGCATGAAATAATTCTTTTATAAATTATACACATTAGAATATAATACAAATGAACGAACTATAACCTTAACATTCACTAAAATTTCAAAACCGATTAAATGTACCATTCATACATTTCCAAGTGATATATAACACATTTATTCTATTTTTTAATTAAAAACAAAACATTTAAATTATTCTTGCTTTATCTACTTACAAACATAATAAACGTAAAATTTTAAACCTTTGAATTTAAATATGTAAATTTTATTGTTAAGTATATAATTATAAAATAAATATATAATATTTTTCTAAATATTATTAATGATAAAAAACAAATATTTGTCATTGAGTTTTTTGAAATGAGTGTGAAATCTGTTACTATATATAATACCAGAGTAATATTTCTATAGCTTTTATTATTTAAAAAATATATTAAGATAAAACAACTTATTTGTATCCGTAACTAATAAGTAAGCAAATTTAGGCTCATGAAAGATTTATGAAAATTTTTCATGTAATTTAGGTTCATGAAAGCTTTATGAAAATGATTTATGTAATTTATGCTCATGAAAGTGTTATGGAAAGTCCGAAGTCCTGTGTTCAACAAGACATGCATGCAAAAGATTACGTATGTCCGTTTTTTTTATTAAACTTTTTCCTTGAGACTAGATATGCAAAATCCCTTAGAATTTTGAAATGATTTTGGGAAAATTAACTAAAGTTATTACTTTACTTTATAAATTATTTTATTATCCACATACGAAGCAAACTGAAATAAATTATTTGTGTAGTGATCGTATCTGGCCTAAAATAAAAAGTTAAAATAGTAAATATTTGTGGTTACTTTGTTTAATTAAAAACATTAATTTCTTCCTCATGAAACCTTTTTTATTTAAATTCATATGGTTATTATTATTATTATTTTTTTGCATCAATAATATCCGAAACATTTAGTAAAATGCCACCCGATATTAGATTTGAAAACCTGAGCTTATTGTCCCCTTTGTCTTGTTTGAAGATCATTTCAGAACCGATAAACTAAAGGCTTGTCTATATAATTTACTAAAATACACTCAATTCAACATGTTTCCTCTTGAAATTGGCGGAAATGAATTGCAAAATTTACCGCTTCTTAAAATTCAGTTGAATGAATCTAATCTCAAATTTCCAGTTTCAGAGCCGTCAGGGGAATCATCAGATAAGGAAACGTAAGAAACAACTTAGAGCTATCGATCTCCTCAAAAAGGGGAGAGGTGGTTGCGAAAGGTAACTTGTGCCACCTTCTAATCAAGAGCAACCTGAAGATAACGCCCTTTATCGGCGAAGGAGTGAAACGCTTTTTGTTGCTGGCACTCTGCTTGATATAATTGCGTATTGTTTTGTTCTTGGTATCGTTAATAAATATATTTTCGTGTCATAATCCATGTTTTCAATCAGTAACAATGTATTTCAATTAGCTAAAAATAGCCATTGGTTAGATGTCATCCCTGTATTAATATTTTGAAGTTGTCGCCTCATGAACTCTGCATATCATACAGAGTCCTTCCTTACTGTGACGAAATAGAACGTTTTTTTTTTAAATTCTGTAAGACCTGATCAAATTTATCAGTGACGCATAGGAGATTACTCCGGTACAGAAAGTTATTCATGGCAAGAAAACTTGAATTTATTGATTGATTTCACTTTAAAACTATGTGCTGAATTTACGATTGCAAAATCACGAGAAAATATTTTGAAAGAGATCCAAGATGTTCTGAACTTAAAATTTGAGTTTATATATTTGTTTGTATCATTTTTTCCTCTTCTCAAAGACAAATATGTATAAAACGATGTAAAAACTTTAAACACTACAATTAAAATCTATGTAAAAATTACATATAAAACACGCTCACGTACATACATTAAAAAATAATGAACTAAGGATTCAAAAACTATATATATATAAAACCTATTTATGAAACAAGAAAAGAAATAAAAACGATGACACATATATGATAGTATTTATAAAATTGCGGATTATGCAATTGGATAAGAGATATATGTATGGTCGATATGACAGTCAGTAACTTATAGGTCCCCCCATGTGGTCCAAGACAGTTTGAATAATTTTAAGTATTCTCACACAGTATCAAATTATTGGGCTATCTCGAAAAAAATTACACCATTTAGTAACCAATACGCTCGGAAGTATTGGAAAAGATTGATGTCTTGTAACTTTTTTGCTGAGCGTATTCCACACTTGCTCTATTGGGTTCAAATCAGGTGAGAATGTTAGCTATTCCAAACGTAAGACATCTTCAAATTGGAAGCACTCTCTAATGATGTTAACATGGCTAGGGAGTATTTTGATTCATAAACATACACAATATACATACACGTACACCTAAACAAGTGTACATATTACTCTTGAATGATGTTTCTGTTGGAATATATTAAAGTATCTCTGTCTCTGCTTTTACCCTCTCTACATAATAGATCCTCTTGACTAGAGTAAATGTGCATCCTCTAGTGATCAAACGATGTATATTCTGGACAGACGTCTTTCTGCCTTGCTTGAGAGTAGATGTGTTGACTCTCTTGTGTACCATTGGAAATGTTCCTTAATGTTATTATTTTATTGTTATTACTATTTGTTGTAATTGTCTGTTGTCATTAAACATGTCTGTTTGTGTACCACTGCCTTCTCTCTACTTCATTTTATACCTAAAAGTTTCAAGAAATTTAGCATTTCAGTGTTCCAATTTGAACTTAATATCCGTTTTATAATCCAAAATAATTCTGTCTCAAATGAACAGTCCTATACCATCGTGACAGAGCTGTTCTATGATGTAGTCTTGGTCGTAACGGGGTCCTAACGTTCTCCATGTGAAAGTCCGAAGTGAATCTGCTGGCTAAACTTGAACTCGCCAGAAAACAACAGACACGCACAGTTGTAAGTATTCAGATTACATGTTCTCTATACATGGTTCTCCGATTATAACAGTGAGTGGAACACATCTGACAGGTCTGCGAGCATATAGGCTATACTGTGTCAACCACATATATATAGTTTGCCTTTTGAAACTCATAGTTGAAGATAGATATTGGGACAAAAGTCTGAGGCTATATTATATCGGTTTATTTCAGCAGTTATTGGTAAATATCGATAGTCTCTCAGCTTTGTAGCTCGGGAATATCCATGGTGTAATATCTGTTGTTGTTTTCCTCCTCTTGGCATTATTGCTAAAGTCTAGAGTCGACACACTGCATAGATTCAGATTCCTCGGATATTGCCCTCTGCGTAAGCTTACATTTCAAGTGATTTATAATTTTAAGACGTAAAATATATGTCATATGATTCATACTAATTCGCTTATGGCAATGTGCGGAGTTACAGGAACCTTTGAAGCAAACTCTGCTTCTTTACCATAATTTCTTAAAGGCTCTTCTCCCACTCTTCATTGTAATGTGCTGTCAGCGGCGTCTGATAACTTCTTGTAACTTGCAGTGAAGCATATTATTACTGAAGATATGTGGGATAATCTTCCAGGTGAAATTTTTACTTTAAAGTAGGATTTCCGTGTGATTTTGAATTATCTTTAATTTGTAGTCATGGGAGAGTGATTACGAAGCTCAGTTTTCTGATTTAGGATAAACTTAATTGATATCGCTATTTGCTTTTTTATAAGCAGTAGCTTATAAAATAAACGTATATTGCATAACTGAAAAATATTTCCAGAAAGATGTGAAATAATTCCAAAACAGTTGCAACGCAATGATTTGCTTTTGAAAAATACCTTAAATAAGAAAAATAGAGGAAGCATTTGGTCCTTTGTTTCTAAATTAAAGAACTTTAATATAAAGACAACTTTGAAATCAAATTTATTATTCTGCTATACATTTACGCAGAAATACTCTCTTTCAGTTATGAAGCTTATTATGAAAAATTGTGTTTCAATAATTTAATTTATTATTACATTAAAATAAGGATTAAAAATTCATATTTGATTATCATACATAATATTATTAAAGTAAAATATCATTGCATTAATCATAAACATAATAAATAAAAATCTAATTATTTTTTTTCCATATTCTGATGTAGTACCTACATTTACATTTCTCCTTCAGATATTGAATAAAAAAAGATCGTAGATAAACCATTAAATAAAGAGTAATGACAGGATCTAATATAAAACCAATTTTATAGACTGCCATTTTAGATTGTATTGCAATCTAACAATTGATTGTTGCAATCTAACAATTGACACACACATTGCTAGATTGTATTGCAATCTAACAATGTGTGTGTGACAGTCAATATAAATAATTTATATTTTAAATATGTTATCTCTTATTATATGGTCATTTTATGGTATTGTTATCATAAAAATATGCAAAAAATTGCAAGAGGTAAAACTTATTTGATATTTTCCCCAGTGGTTAATGTGTTCTAATAATAGACCGAATAAATAGTGGTTATAATCCCATTCGAAGCATTTCGATTAAAAATTGGAACCTGATGACCTGTATCAGTCCTGAAATGTCATTTTAACAATAATCCTGCAATAACCTATGCCATAAATTAATTATGTGGTACACATTAATTGTCTAATTATGCACACACAACGCTATTCATATTTCATTTTAATAAGGGATACAAAGTCAATAAATGCCACCCAACTTGTCTAGTGGTCAGCGTGCCTGACTGCGGATAAGGAGGTCCTGGGTTTGAATCCCGGTTCGGGCATGGATGTACTTTCTCTCTCTATCTGTCCTGTCTTTGTCATTTCCTTGTATGAATGAGGTGTGAATGGTTGCCTACGCTATAAACGGGTACCTATGGCATGTGTGTAGAGCAAAGTCGTACTTTCACCTTCATGGTGCTCTGATTAAAAAACGAAAGACGCTCTCAATTGCCTTAAATTCGCATAGCCAAGGCATAGCGAACTTGGCTTGTCCAAGTGTCATTAGTAACAACAACAACAAGTCAATAAATGTAATTATAAATGCTTTTGAAAATGATTTTATAAAAGTATAGTTATATATCTAGATTATTCTTATGGTAGTTTGAAAAACGGAACATATTATTTTAGTGATATCACATACTGGTTATTTTTATTATATTTTTTAAAATAGTTTCTATAATTTTATTCTAAAATGAGAGGAATTTTCGAAACTTTTTGTTGTTATATCCTTATTATTGGCAAAACTATCTCGTTGATAAAATGTTCCTATTGATAATATTATTTACTGGGAATAAGACATATTTTTTTTTAATGAAAACGTAATAGTATTCATTTATGTTAATTCAGCTTTCGCTTTTTTGCTTATTGATTTAAGAAATACATTTCGATTTTTATACTTGATTTTAATGCAAAGCAAAATTAGTAAACAGTCTTATGTGAGAAAAACTTTTATTAAAATGTGAACTAAATAGTCTTTCTTCAACAGATCTGTCTATCAATTAGGACATGAAGAAGCCTGTATTCGAGAGCTCATAATCTCAGCTGATTTAGAGTCATGTCAGATGTTTAGGAGAATTCTTTCGTCAGTTCTCGTTTCTTTACCGTAAACAATGCTGTCATCTTGATACTTCGAAGTTGAAGGGAAATGCGTGTATCCATTTTTTCAAGCTGTCACGAATAGTAGATAATATTCGAGACATAACTGTCAAAAATAGGATGTTTTTCTTCTCTTGGAGCCACACTTTTCACGTATCCCAATGTTTACAGAATTGATTTAAAATTCTTCAAAAATAATAGTACCTATCCCCATTTTAAGAGCTTAAGCAAATATATATTATTTTATTAAATTTATAGCAAAGGAATTTTTTTATAGTAAAGTTTATTAAATTTTGAATATAGAAAAATGAAATTCATGAAATTCTTTATCACTAGAAAATATTTACAGCCAAAAATGCGTCTTAACATACATTCATATTTTCAAATTACTCAGAATTTTTAATTATAATTGGGAGCATCTAAGCTGATTTATCATGCCATTGTGGTAGCAGGATGCTGTTAAAAGTTAGATTTTATTCTATGACCATAATAAAAGAATGATGATCACTTTTATTGCCGCCCAACCTGTCTAGTGCCTGACTGCGGATAGGTAGGTCCTGGGTTCGAATCCCTGTTCGGGAATAGATGTACTTTCCCTCTTTATCTATCCTGTCTTTGTCCTTTCCTTGTATGAATGAGGTGTGAATGGTTGCCTACCCTATAAACGGGTCCCTATGGCATGTGTGTACTGAGGAAGTCGGACTCCACACCTAAAATGGTTCAGTTGGAAAAGTGGAGCAGCGCACCCCATATTGCTAGCCTAGCTGGTACACGACAGCAACAACAACATCACTTTTTATTGACTCTTATAATTACATTGCTTGGAAGTCTTAGATTTCTTCTTTCTCTTGCAACAAAAATAAAATACATCTTATTTTGTGTAAAATGTTCCTACGGTAAGCACTATGGATTAAATACATCAAAGCTCATTGTTTGCTTTTCTTACACATAATTCTGCCGACCGAAGAAAACTACTGAAAATATCAAAGAAAAAGAATTACAATTAAGAAATATCATCAATGAATCGAATAAATTTATAACTGCTAAGAAACTGTGTTTGGGCACAATTTAATAAATTTTGTGATAATTTTGTAAAGGGATAGAAATCACACATATTTTTACTCAAATTGTTTCTAATTAAGATACCATAAAATTGTATGATAATTATTTTCATATGTCATATAATTATTTAAAAGATTATATAAACAAAACCCATTATGTGACCGAAACATCAAAAGTATCAATTATTTTAACAATATTTATTATATCTAAGTTATTATTCAACCATCCAAAGAGTTCATGCTAATTAATTTTTTAAATGTTTCACAATTTTTTGAAAATATTTTAAAATTAAATTCCAAAATTCTGGAAAAGGGAGTGAAAATTTCAGTTAACATTATACAGTATCAATTAAACTGAATAAATTCATAAAATTTGAGATAAATTATAATTTTTTAAAGCTTATATTAAATCAGTGAATGCTCTCTTAAATCATTTTTAAGTGTCACTTCTAGCAGTTTTCCTTGTGATAAAATTGCCGAGTACAGTAAAAAAATAATTAGCTTCTAAAATTAGATGTTGAAAATGTACCACTAAATATTTTCACTTTTTTATGTCATACAATTATTGCATTGATGTCTAAATTAAGCCCGTTTATATATATATATATATATATATATATATATATATATATATATATATATATATATATATATATTAATTTGGTTCATATAAAACTATTAAAAAATGAAATTCAAATTCAAGTAACTACATTTTTTATTGTTATTAGAAAGTCGTGGCTTTTATAAGTCGTGAAAGTCATGGCAAACTTTATTATTATGAAACTCACATTTAAATTTGGTATCATTTAATTATAACATTTCTTTTACTTGTGCCTATTTTTGCCAACTAAAGCCGCTAAATATGCAGTCACTTGATTTCATGACTATACAAGGGTCAACATTTGGGCTGTGCCTCTTCAAGCTTCGACCTCCGACAAGAGTCACGGTTGATTCAACAAACATTTGTGTTATCTACGAATTACCGTCTTAAAACTACTGTCATTAGCGGATCAGGTTTCGAACCTACTAATTTCAAGATACGAGAACGACGATCTGAAGTTTAAGCTTGTAGTTGACTGTTTTATTCCACTGCCTGTGTGTGTGGTTGGATTCACTGAAGACAATTGCTTCGTAATTTTGAACCACATTCAAATGTTGACTCTAGAACTTGCGACCTATCTTCAAGCATCCACACCATCTTAAACAATTAAAATACTTTTCATATAATGCTATTAAAATGCAGAGATTCTCTGACACGTACCAATTATTTTTAAGAAAGTTAGAAATTCCAATTTAAATTGCCTAAAAAAATAGGACTAAAAGCCCTTAAAAACCTTGTTTGAAATTGGTAATTGAATTTTGAATGCCGATTTGCTGAAAAGTTGGCACTAAATTAGTAGTAGAGTTTAGAAAAGTTGACTCAAATTATACTCCTATGGCATCATTACTATAAATTTTAAAAATACATACTCTTCTTTTTCAGAGTATTTTTCTTCCTCGTCGTCTGTTAATCCCTATAATTTTGAAATATGGTAACTGAGAATATAAATAAAATTAATTATTCGGGAGCATGACTCAATTAAAGCGACAAACCATGAGAAATTTCTAATGCAAACTCATGGGAAACCTACATAATTTGAATTCTAATAATAATAATATATGTGTTTAGAAACCAAGACTAGATTCCAATCACTACTATTAATCTTCGCTATATGTCCCAGTCAATAATAGTAAATATCTTTTTTGTTGAATCAATCCACCTGACTCATTTTTGAATTTAAGATTTTGTATTATTCCTTTTTAAGGATATTGTGAAAGATTCCTTGAAAATTGTTTCTTCTTCGCGACATGTGAATACGGCCTATAATCTCGGTAAACAATTTACTTGGTGTCTAACAAGTAACGCCATTTTCGAGTTCTTAGTACCATTAGTACATATAGCTCTGGTTTATGATCCAGCGATTTAGATCCAGGATTAGCGAAACCATGATCACCTAGTTCACATATTGCTCCTAACATGGTTAACCGTTTGTGCAGATTCGTGTTGTCTTGCAAACGACCTCATTTCTTTGCTAGGTTTGCTTTTTCTTAGGCCACGAAGATAATATACCTGTCCTTTCAGTTGCTGGTAGCATTTCTACTTCTTACACGAAGTATAACAACAGTTTTCTAATATGAAAACAATTTTCTCATAAGTGTCTCCATTTCATTGTAATAGTTATCACTTTTGCATGAAATACTTTTATTAATAGTTTGCTTATCACAGCACGTTTCTACCGCAGATTTCCCGTGTATATTGTGCCAGCTTTTTCAAATAACAATTTTGATACTTGAATGAATCACAATTATTTTAAATTTTAAGTATTTCTTATGTAAGCTGTTTTAATATAAATGAAGTGATATTTTTATATAATTTTAATTGATCCTTGAAATATATACTGAAATCAAATTGTACGACTTGACATAAGTAAAGCTCTTTCTAGTAAAAATCTCCAAAATTTTTATTGAATTTAAATTTGGTGATTTTAAAAACCAGTCCTGTTTCGAGCGATGAGAGAACTTTTTGCTTTGGCATGTGATTTGGTGAATTAATATACTTATAAATTAGTGAATTTCCACGAAATTTTTGAACCAGGTAGTTGGTGGATGAGCATGTTTATCCATGTCTAAAAGTGGCTGGTTTGATACCTTAAAATTGCCTAAGGCTATCATGCTGAAATCATTTATGAATATTAATCTTTCTTGGGTTCTGATGTTTCTCCGAGCGTATTGTCTCGAAGTTAGAAAGGAGGAGGACAGCGCATGTATTTTCACAAATCAGGTTGGGCTGTAGTAGAATGATGAGAAATGGCATAGTTCTTATGGCCGAGAGGTAGGGAGTTTGATACTTGAACAAGTCGATGGTCGTCATGCTGAGAGAGCCAATGCGTGTTCAAAAATCCATAGGAAACAATGTCCCATTATTGGCAAAGCTTTATATAGAGAAGAGTATCGGTTCAGATACCAAAAACTCGTAACTTTACAATGGTTCAATATTATGAAATTGTGCTTATTAGTTTTTTGGTTGGAAGAAATAGGCAGCCGGAAACGTGCGTACGGCTACAAAGTAACAACTAAGGCGTATTGAGAGAGAACTAAGATCAAAAGTCAAACATAAAATTAAAAAGGCATGTAAAATTAGTAAAAACAAAAATTTTCCGCATGAAAAAATTTCCGAAACGAGCATAAAACATATAGCTTGAAACGTGCAAAAACTGACAACTGTTTAGCACTGGACTTAGGGTTACAAAACAATTGTTTATAATCACGTTTGTTGTGCTTGAAAGTGCGCGAATTTTAGAATTCCTTTTGATAATTTTAATGCAAAAATTTTTAAAATATTTTTTTAAAATTCGTATTTGTTATTGAGGTTCCTCACTCTTTTTTAATAAGAGAGATGACTTTGTTAAAGGTTCTCTGGAAGGAGAATAACATAGTGTAGCGCCATAGTTGTTTTTTAAACATACCGAACTTGTCAGGCAATACCGAGGAATTAACTTTGAAAATATTGTTGCGAAAAGCCAACAATATGTAATCAAGGATTGTGTTGATGGAGAACACACACACACACAGGTTGAAATTGGTAGACAGCATACTGAGGCACCGATAATTACGTGTCTGTGAGTTATCATCATACCTGAGAGTAATGAGAAATGCATCGTAGTATGTTTAAAAGGGGTCGGCTGTCTCTAGAAATCGCTTCAGAGACTGTTGAAGTAAATATATAATTTCTGTGTGGTTTGAGCAACAAATACTGGATTCGATCGCGCTAAGCTCCTCGTCTCCAATAACCTAAATATTGAGGATGAGCAGGATTTTTCATTAAAAATGACATTTTTCAAAGCTCCGTTAATTGGGATGAGAACCATTTCAGAGGATTTCAGTGGGTAAATATAAATATTCAAGCTATACACATTTGACTTAGTGTATTGGGTAGCTTAAAACTTATATTTTTGGTTAGTTTAATTTAAAATTTAACGAAATCACACATAAAGATCTGTTGTTGTTGTTGCTTATGACACTTGGACAAACCAAGCTCGCTATGCCTTTGGCTGTGTGAATTAAGCCAATAGAGAGCGTCTTTCGTTTGGATCAGAGCACCACGAAGGTGAAAGTACGACTTTGCTCTTTTTAAGTTGCTTCGTGATTTTGAACCACGATCAGGTGACGAGGCCACACCTGAGCTGGCACCCTCCTCTCCACATCCAGCGGAAGGACTTTGGACGTCACATATTAACGTGGACACGTCCCCAACCCACGGAGTTCCAGCAACCCAGTGAAGGAGAGTACACCGTGGTCACCCTCCCAACCACTGCCCGCGGCAAATGATGCTTCACTTTGCTGAGCTTACGGGAAGCGGCGCGAAGCTACTGAGCCACTGGAACTCACGTAAAGATATATTTTTTGGAATCACTTTCCGCAACTTATGGGGCGTAACAAGAACGGAAACCAGAAAAAGTCGAAAAACTATCCTCCTAATATATGTTTTAACAAATTGCAATGCAACGCAACATTTATCTCTTGTTTAATAACAACTGAGTTTGGATTGTTTATTGAGAGAACACGGTGATAACACTAGGTCAAGGTTTCATAGAATTTGGATCGTACTCATATATTGAAAGAGAGGATCTCCCATTGTTCTACGAGGGCTAGTATTGAATACAGGACCCTCTACTCTGAAACAGGTTTGGTTTGGTTTGTTTGTTTGGTTTGTTTTCTTTCTTGCCTTCGGTTCAACAGTTCGTGGGTTCGAATCCCACCTTGGGCATGGATGTTTGTAGTGGTTCGGAATCCACTTTAAACCGTAAGTCCCGGTCTAATTAGCCCTCGTGTGCAAAAAATGACCGTTGAGCGACAAACAAACCTGAAACAGGAGAGACAGCGGGGAGTTCCGTTCACCTTTGTCTAGGGAGGATCAGACATACATATAAAAAAGTGAAATAAATAATCAGCACTTTCTTAAAAAAAAAATTTGTATGCATTTTCTATGTTATCTAGAGTTAGGTAATCAGGAATGAAAGTCATGGGTTTGAAACCAGCTGCTTTTAAACAACGGGGGAAGTTAAACTGTAGTTGTGTGTCTTTTTGTTCCTACTTTCAGATAGTAGCATTTCTACTTGATAGGTACAATCCTTATTGGGATGGGCAGTTTGTTTATTTGCAAAACTAGAACACATTCTACTCCCAGAAAACCACACATTTACAGCACTCTTTAACTGTTACGTCGGGATGGCAATATATATTTTAAATGCATTTTATACGAGTCACTAGTGGCCACCATCCATCTGTTTGATTTATTAAGACATAGAATTGATTAAAATATTTAATAGTATTTTATTAAACATTTGTGAATTATTATTCCGGGGTTTATAAAAATCTCATTGAAATCAGAAAGGAATAATATCGAGAAATTGAAGGAATTTCTTTTAGCAAATAGAAAATATAATTACAAAAAAAAAGTAAAATGTTCATTTGCCTAAAAGGGGTATCACATGTAAAATGATTTACCAATAAACATTTTCAGAATAGGAAATTAATACTTGTGGAATGCAAATCTAAGTTTAACGTATAATAAATACTCTAGATATATCTGATTCTTTTTCATCACATAAGTCACTTTCGTAGAAAGTATTTTGTTTCTTCTCACATTCGTTAGATAAGATTCTCCGGAGATATCTGAAGATCTCAAGTAGACAAAATAATTCCTCCTGGATTCGCTCCTCATCTATTTCGCGCAGAGTTTCTGAAGGAAAGGCTCTAAGGTGTCCGAGAAGAAGGAATTTGTGAAAAAGCTGCATTCCGCTACTCATCTAGTTCACAAGTAGAAAATTCATTTCAATGGAGAACATGTTCCAAGCAATAATATTCTTACCTTACTTATTGAATAATATTTTTTTCTTACTTATTCAAAATATTCTTAGCTTACTTGACTTAATTTTGAAAAAAAAAACACTTTAAATTAATGAGATTTTTTTAAAAAATAATCAATAATTACATAACACATTATTGTATATACAGTACGCATTTATATAATGCATTTTTTTGTCATTTAGTAAATCCAAAAAACTGATTCTTATGATTTTATTATCAGTGCTGTAAATTTTAAATAATAATACATTTAACAATCATACGTTCATACATATATTTTCAAATACTAATTGTTTGAGAAATGTTGAAAAAATAAAAATTTCCAAACACATTTTATGTTTAATGATTATTTTCTCATTTTTTTGAGTTGTATAATTTTCTGTTGTTCATATAAAACTAAAGGATGCAAATAGTAAGAACGTAATATATCAATTTTAAAATGCAATTTTAATTTGATATTGCAATATTTCAAACAATGATTTTAAAATTTGTATTCTACATAAAAATAGCATCTACTTTGAATGGTTTGATAAGAATGCCATACGTTTTCATCGATATTTGCTAAAAATATCTGTATTGAAGAACAGAAAAAATAAATAAATAAAATCTACACATAAAATTTCAAAAGCAAATTTAATTTTTTTTAAATACTTACGATAGTGACTTATTCAAGATTAATGAGATTATTATACGTACACACACACACTGATCTTTATTAATAGAACTACACAAAAATATTCAGTTCAATATCAACAGAGAAATAATTTGGATTTTATAGTATATTTTTCACAAATGCAAAAAGTAAAAGTGCTGCATTATATTTTGCTAAATATATAAAATGTAAATTACATTAATAATGTCAATACTCCCTTATGAGCTATTCTTCTTTATTGGAATGATGCAGAATTAAGTGAACCAAAATCAATTTCTGAACGCTATTCTAATTTATAATTTGTTGTAGAAAAAAATTTTTGTTTCCTTCGATCGTTAAACATTAGTGATGCAAAACTGAAAATGTTACCTGCATTTTTATTTGGAGCATTTGTGCAACGTAGAGGTTCCCAAATTATGCTTGGTATTATTATTGATTCCAGGAGATATCTTTTAATATTTATTGTGATGGACTATGTAATCTGTGTTGTTAACATAGAGTTTAGTTTGTCTTCTTTGATCTCTTTCTGTTCAAAAGGGAGAGGAGTTAACTTTTTAATTTTGCGAAACTCACGTAAGCATTGGAGAGTGACATGCGATTCGGACATTTATCCTTCGTTGAGAGTTGTTTGCTAAAGATAATTTTTTTAACAGATTCTATGACTAAAACGTTTTTTATGGATCTGATACTAAGACAAATTGTAGATAAGAAGTTAAAACGTGCAGATCCTGAAGTGAAAAAGATATATTGTGGAAATACATTGTTATATTCATGAAGGGATTGGTTTTTAATACAACTATCTATGAACAGTTACATGCACGCCTGTTTTCTAGGTTGTGTTCCGAGTTTTCTCCTTTGTAACTTGTGAAGAATACGATCAAATATCTGGAATAAGTCCTGGAAGCTATCAAAAGTATGTACATACACAACTGTGAATACAATCTCCGGACTGTACCTTTAAGCTAACGGGCTTAGAATACTCGCCTATCAATAAGCCCCTCGTCATCTTGACCCATGATCAAGTGACGAAGTCACAACTGAGCTGGCAATGAATGACGAATTTGAAAGAAGACAAATTTGAAAGAAAAAAAAAAGAAACTTGTATCGAAATATATATTTTCATCACTCTTGAATTTCTATTATTCAATAATGAACGCCTTGATTTTTTCCCTAGAGTCAATACTGCTAGGGGCTTATTCACAGAAATTCTTACAGCAGAATTTACTGTTTTGAGTTTCTTGTTGAAAATGATTTTTAAGATATAATTTTAATATAAGATGTTTGAGTAAATTAAAGAGAATAAATGTTTATAAAATGTCGCTATGATCATGCTTAAAAAAAGGAGGCTAATTGGAAAGTCAAACATCCCCCCAGTGGTACAGTGACAGAGCGGAAGGGTTTTTTGAACCACGACGCATTCGGCTGTCACGGGCTTTCTGGAGACACTCTCTCGAAGTATTCATCAGAATGCTCAAAATTCAGCTTCACTTTTATGGAGCTAAATGCTTTTTACAAGTGTGGTCAGTTTCATTAAAATGTAATAAATTTATTCTCCTTTTTATTTTACGGATTTATTTTTTGTGTCAAATAACTAAATGTTAATATATCTAAACTCACAAAAAAGTTTATTTTCTCATTTATATCTTTCAAAAATGTCAAAAATAGTAAAATTTTCCCTCTGTCTAATTCGTATTAAAAAATCATATGCTTGTCGTTGAATAATAGGCTAACATAAGTAAAATCCATTCAAAATTAAAATAGAAATATCAGAGCAAGTAATGAAGTAGTCGTCCAAAGGAGGATTAAAAAAATAAACGCTGATATTCATTTTGGTATGAAAAAAAAAAAAGAGCTAAGATATAAATTGATCACAATCTCTTATTTAACATTATCACAATCGATAAGTATTGTTGCATGTTGTAATCCACAATTTGATCTGTTTAACAATTAATTTTTATATACAAGAGAAAAAAATTGCGGTGAACCGCAAAATCAAAGGGGATTCGTAACCATTATATATATCCGCATACAAGGTGGGGAATCGAATCTAAAAGCTGTTGAACTGAAGACCAAAGAGATAGGCTTTTGACTGCCTGCTTTGATTTTAAAACGGTCATTAATACAACAAAAGAAAAGGATTACTCAGGTAAAGGAGTGATACATAAGCAGAAAAGACGAATATAAATAATAGCAAAATAAACAAAAGATTGGTTTAAAAAAAGCGCTGACTACTTTTTAGTTCCTATTCAATTAAAAGACACTTTGCGACGTCATCTTTTCGGAGCATTTATAACTGATTTCGGATGTTCAGTGTAAAATTTAAATATTTTCTGAAAAAAAAGTTCTTATTTTATGTTTGCATCAATCACTTATTTGAGTTTTAATATGTGGAATCATTCAGTAAAAGCACACACGCAAGTGAGTATTTAAATTTCTTGATTTAAATGTTAACATATTTTTAATATTTCAGAAAACAAAAATTGAGATACAACGCAAATAAGTGATGAGGCAAATATGAACTTGAATACTTTATGAAATTTCTCAGTTAGAAAAAATCCGTCTAAAATTTTATCACTAGTTTTATCATATAAAAATAACCTTTTTCATTTATTTAGAAAGAATAATCCTTGAAATGCACAGTGGGGTTTTTTTACAAATACTCAACGCTGAAACTGGAGTAACATTTAAAAAAAATGAGCTTATTCTACCAAAATGCACTGAAATGTTCCTCATTGATAATTTTCTCGCTAATCAAAATCCCCTCCCAATATAATTCTAGAATGGCAAAAAGGAAATAATTAAAATATTGAATGGTAAATAGAAACGTATAAAAATAAACTTTCAAAATGAAGTCACTTCATTAAATTCGTAACGATAACGAAATCGAAAGCACCATTCTTTTTAAAATGCAAACAAATTAAATTTAAAACAAACCGCTGTCAAAAGCTGAGTATTTCCCTCGTTTTATAGAAATAAAAAGTCTTTTCCATGATCTTCACGGATTAATATCCGGTTTCTGTTGTATAGGTATATATACTTTCCTCTTGACAACTACTGGTACAAAGGTATTTGGTCCTCCTTAAGCAGCGTTTTTCCCACTAGAACCCCCCCCCCTTATGCAGTCTCATTGACGTTAAAAATTAGGTGCTGCAATAATCTCCGAAAAAAGTTACAAATCAATATTGCTTAGTTTACCAGCTTCGAATAATCTTCTTCACATTTTTGTATTTGAAAAGGATTGAATTATAATATTTTATTATGTTGGGACTACTTTCAAATATTTTTGCCATTGCTTTTCAATGGTTACAGAAAAAGCGCATTTTTTAAGGTAAATAAATTATATTGAACATATTTCAATAACAAATCGCAAGACTTCTAAAACGTTTTTAGAAAATTTTTTTTATCTTGAAGTTTCTTTACAATGGAAGTAATATTAATTTCATGGCTAGATTAATCTCAGTTGGATTACAGAGTTATAGCGGTATTTATTCCGCTTTTTATTTTTAAATTACTTAGGAAACATTTATTTTCAATAAATTAGCAAACAATATAATTCAATCAGTCAACTGACTACAAAGAAAATACAAGAAAAATTGCGTTGTTTTGTTTTCAGTTAAAATGATGATATTTTCTAAATTATTTTACAATGTTAAACAGTGGTAGCTGAACTATGTTTTCCCCTGGAATTTTATGACGCGGGGAACAGTTTTTACACAACTTCTTTTGGTGATGGAATTTTATTCAAATTGTATTCAAACCAAACTGAGTGCTGTTGATTTACTTATGTGTTTACAGCAGGAATTGGTACTTAGAAATATTTGATTAAGAGACAAGAAAACAATATTTGATTAACAGGTGAAATTCAGAATTTTAGAAAATTGAACAAAATCTTATGGATGAGAGCTAACGTAGAATAACTAATGCAGAACAGAAGTGTTACCATTTTATCTAAATAAATTAACCTTGTATACAAATTTAAATAATAAAAATGTGAAGTGAAACAAAATACGTATTTCAATTGATTATGTTTTAACTATATAAGATAAAAATTGATGTAATTTATTTTATAATGGGCAAACAGTTTTTTTCTTCCACTTATACCATGGATTATTGAATACTTTATCAATCAATGAAAACGGCATAAGATAAAAAAAGAAAGTTCTTACCGTTTTTAGTGACCCAAAAGAACATGACCTACAGAAAATGTAACCTAGGTTAAGTCGATTACTAATAATTGCTATTATTAGTAATCGAAGTAATCACCATCGACATCTTGCACTTTCTGTCAACATGTCTTCTTTCGTGCAATTCCCTTGCAGTAAAACTCGTTGGTTTTAAACTCAAAGAAGTCCGTGAGTGCTTGGAACAAGTCTGTGCCATTGATGAAAGATTTTCTACGAAGATGATTACCATGAAATCGGAGAGTTGGTAATCTGATGGTGCAAGGTCTGGTTAGTAAGAAGAATGGCACAAAGTCTCCCAACCAAATAGCAGTATGGTATTCCTGGCCACGCGGAAAACACGCGGCCTCGCATTTTCCATTAAGAAGTGTACACCCTTGAGATTAACCAGTACTGGCTCTTCCTATTGCAATGCTTGTTGTACACGTTTCAATATCTGCTGTACAAGTCCGCAGTGACCGTTTGGCACGTTGGTAGCAGTGTGTGATGTGACAACTTGACGAACCACTTGACGACTACTCAACTTGCCACCAGCTTCATAAGAGAGGGCTTAAGACCCCGACCTGAACGGGTGTAACCAATGCCTTGCTGTACGTTCATTTACAGTACTATTCCCAAATGATAGACTTTTTTGGCGACTTGATACAGCAGCTGATAAGCCCACTTTGAAATCGTAAAGCAGACAATATCTAAAGAGCTCTTTCAACACGTTTATTTCTCTTCGCTACTGTACGAGTTACGATTGAGGAATGTGTGCAGTGAACCTGCTTTTATAATGACAGATATTCCTACATTCAACTGATCGATGATTCAACCATGTCATACACTACTTTGCATACTTATTCTCACATCATTCAATGGCAACTCGAAAACAGCAAGATCTTTCTTGTTTACTTTATACACTTCCAGACATTGAAACTGCAACACCAAGAAGGAGTTGCCAGAAAGTGATGAAACTCGGCAAGAAGAGAAAAACAGCAACGAACAATAAGTTATCTGTATTTCGAAATGATATGCATAATACAGAGAGAGAACAGGGTCGGGTCAGTAGGTTGTAGGACCACTGTCGAAGGTGATACACGAAGCAACATTTCTTGGCACAAGGTCATTGAGAGTACAGATAACTTCTTGAGAAATGACTCTCTTCCCTGTCAACCATTTGCTAAAGTGCGTCTACTGAAGAAGGCAGTGCCAGGATCTGCAAATGGTGTTCAATCATATTCCAAAGGTGTTCGATTGGTGAGAGATCTGCCAAGCATTGTGGTCAGGAAAGCAGCTGTACACCTTGAAGAGCATGTTGGTTGATGTGAGCAATACACGGTCTGGCGTTATCCTGATGACAAAGAGCACTGGCCACCCCCTGAATGTTGGGGAGAGTCATTGGCCGTCGCACATCATCCACGTAACGTTGGACTGTCATAGTGCCATGAATACGAATCAGACATGACCTAGTAACGTACATAATGGAGCCCCAAACCATGATGTCACGTTGTTGAGTATTAGGGCGTTCCACAACGACGTGAATATTTCCCACTTTGCCGGTACTTCATTTTATCTTACGTGGCTGAGAATTGCTTATTTTACATCAGTTGGGCATTCCTTGGTGTTGCATTTTCAATGTCGAGCAGTGTATATATATGCGTGTGTGTGTATATAACGTAATTGAGATGGTACATTTTTCATTTGTACATATCTTATAACCGTTTAAAGTTTATTTTTATTTATGCATGTGGGTGTTTAATATTCTATTAATACTTCAAATTTTGAATTTTGCAAGTTATATGTATTTATATTCAATTAAATTAACTTTACAGGAGATTTACAATTTGTAATCAGCACAACACCACCGTAGAGTTATGAAAACCAGCAGGGAAGTTTTTACCCCTGGAACATTTGAGGCTTTCAAATGAACTCTTTATATGTTGTCTTTGAGAAATTTATTTGTAACAAATATCTTATTAGTTGATAGCTCAATTTACACGTAATTTTGAATCGGTTCCTAATATTCAAAGCTCTTGGCCAATGATAGGATACACTCTTCGAAATGAAT
Organism: Latrodectus hesperus; assembly: GCA_037975125.1. Lineage (NCBI taxonomy): Eukaryota > Metazoa > Arthropoda > Arachnida > Araneae > Theridiidae > Latrodectus > Latrodectus hesperus. Next base: position 93,633,061 of record CM075859.1, on the reverse strand, counting down.
TGTCTGTCTCATTCATAAACCAGTCACTGTAGTGGGACGGATGTTCGATTTCTATTTTGTTTTACGCATACAAATATGTTGGGATGGATGTTTAGGATATTTCTGAGTATTCATCTTAACACACACGAATATCGCGAACTATTATATACGATACGAATATCGCGATAGGTTGTTTGATTACCTTTAATGTATAAAAACCGGAAAAAATAGGTTGTTTGATTACCTTTAATGATTAGGTTATTTGTTTTGTGGTGCTCTCTAAGTTTCTATTGATTTTTTTCAAAATAATCTTGGTTTGATTTTCTATAATTAATGAAAATCATTTCGTTCAGGTGTGTATGTTTAGGAATTTGTAATCAGAAAATCAAAGATTTAAATAACCTAAGGACTTAGATATTCAAAGAAAACGTATAAGTAAAAATAGGAGTGAATAAGAATGGGCTGGAAGGAAAATAGTTGTCACTTCATTTATCATGTTGATCTTCGTTTTTTTCTACTTGTAATCACATTTCATAAAAAAGTTGAGTGAATAAACAAGTAGTAATGTTTCTTTTTTAAATAAGCTAAATATATCTTTAGGTGAAATATGATAAATTATTGAATATTTATCACTTTTACCGGTAGATATATATAATCCTCAACTCGCGTAATGGGCACAGTAATAAATTTTGATTATTTTGTAGAAAAAAGGATATTTTAATTCAAATAAATAAATAAATATTTTCAAGCAATATTAAACATTTCGTTCTTAAGGATTTAAAAATATCATGCTGTGTGTGTGAGAGACTTAGAACAGAGCTTGCAAAAATCTCTTTCAATTTAAATAACTGTGGCTCTTTTGTACGTTCATTTCAGTAGATATATAAAACAGATTTGTTAGGTAATAACATAAATAACTGGCGTAAAATAAATTGAGAAATGCAAAATGATCAAATTTACTAAAAGTAAAATAAAGTTTACTTTGTTATTTCACTGAATACTTTATTTTTATCTGAAGAAAACAGAGCTTTAAATTGAATATTAACTAGTACTATCAATATTTTTTATGTTATGTTGCTAAAAAGACCTGCTGCAAGCAAAAAATTTAGATTATTAGATTTTTTTTAAAAACTCTTCATTTCATAACAAAAACTAAACCTATGCTCCAAAAATAATTTATTTATATTTCCTAGTAAACTATGCTTATTAAAATACTTAGGCTATTCTGACATTAGAATTATAGTTTACCTAATTTTTGATGTTTGCACTGTCTTGCAAATAAATTGTTAATATTACTGACTTTCAGAAATATGATTTTCTGACACCATTGTCTTATATGATTTATTGTTGATTGTATGATTTTCTCAAACACCCTTGTGTCGAAGTGATAATGCTTATAATCTTTAAAATCTTCATAAAAATTTTTTTTCTCAAATGATAAACTAATTTCTGCTATACCACGAAGAAAAGCTTCATTGTTTTGTTCATGAAAGATAAATGTCTCCGTTTTGCTGGTTTAATATAATCGTTAGTAAATTTCGTGGATTACTTCTTCTTCTGTCAACATATCTCTCGTTTCACTATCAATATTACCAGAAGAAAACTTACCAGAAGTCACTCAATATTTTCAGAACAAAATTTAGTATTTGAAACTTTCATTGTCTTTTTTAGCTATTCTAAACTTCATTTAGCAATTTTTCTGCATTTTCTTGCTTGTTTTTGGTTAGTTAAAATATCTATCTTATTAAAACGGATCACTTCAACATTCTCAGCATTTTCTTTCTAATATGGCTCCAACAAATTTCTTAGAACAGAAACAGAAATTCAGGCTTTGATAGAAACACTTAACAATGATTCTGATAAAACTAACAGTAAAATAGAATATGTTCTAATGTGAAAACTAAGTAACTGTGTTTACCAACAATTAATTTTGTGAATTAGAATATTGAAGGGATCCATTTTAACCTGAAAAATGTTTTAAGTAGGCAAGAACAAGTAGGAAAATATAGAAAACGTGCTAAAAGAATTATGAATTGTGGGTAAAAATGGCGTTGAAAGTTTTAAATCTTAAATTTAATTTTGATAATATTGGTAACATATTATCTATGAAACTATGAATACAAGACATAGACATAGCAAGGAGTGTCCCAAGAAATTTACTATCGACAATATTAGAAGTTCAAAAGTGGGACGCACACACACATTTATATTTTGAGAATAAAACAAAGAAAATTTCGTACTGATATATCAGAAATCAGCATATTATTTGCAAAGAAAAATTTATTTTTCTTGGAAGATTTGCTAGATCATTTCTAGATTATTTTAGAAAATCATTTTTCTGAAAGTCTGTGATATTAACTATGTATTTGCAAAGCAGACTAAAAATCTGGAAAATTATGTTGTTATTAATGTTATAAATGCCTGATGTAACTAAACAAGTAAATTTTAAAGTAAATGTAAGTAAATACTTTTTTAGATTATAGGTTTAGTTTGCTTTGACATGAAACTGTTCTTGTTTATTCCAATAATCTAAATTGTTTTCTTTTTCCAGGTGTTTTTGCTTACAAAACATAAAAATTACCTATAAGTACTAGTTAATATATCATTTAAAGTTCTGTTTTATTTAGATAAGAAAAGTATTTATTTATTTTATTATATATTATTATTAAGTATTTATATATTATTATATTATTTATTTATATATTATGGTACTTGTATATTATTAAGTCACAAGCTATTTAATTTTAGTAATTTAATAAAGTAATTAAGTAAGCACTTCGTATTTTCCTCTACATTTTATGCCGGATATACACAACTTATGATATTTTTTAATAAATCTTTCTTTAAATATCTACTTAAATAAACGTACAAAAGAGCCTCTGTTATTAAATTTTTAAACTAAAAAATTATTTTGAGTTTTATACTAAGTCATCATGATGTTTTTTAAATCCTTATGAAATGTCTAATATTACTTAAAAGTATTAATTTTTTCTAATTAAAATATAATTTTTCTGAAAATCATAGAAATTTATCTCGTTGCCCATTAAGAATTGGGAATCATATGCATTTACCAGAAAAAGTGATAAATATTCAATAATTTATTGCATTTACCAAGTTCTTTTTGCGATTAAATATAATTACCGGACTCCCCTCACATACATACATAAAGTACGCCTTTATTTATAAATATTTCTTTCAATATATTCACAGGTATTATTTTGTTAATGTTCATTCTGTCAAAATCGACTGATAGTAGGCTCAAAATTTAATCTCATTCACAGGTCGACGTTTTCTTGAAAGATATTCACTTTTATAAGAGTCCTATCCCATATTTTATGGATGAAGTAAACACTAGAGTTGCAGGAATTTCTCTTAAGCCTTGTATAAAATTTATACAATAATAATAAATGTTATGAAATTAAATAAGTAAAAAAATTCTTTTTTAAACTTTAGATTGTTCTCAAATAATCATATATGACCACACTGACAGGCTAGCTTCTGTACTTATTGACCTTTGTAATAGAAACGCGGTTATATAGACATAACTGGATAGGGGTTATCTAAGTGAAATTATTCTTTGAATATTTGTCAGTTTTTTCTGTCTTAATATCTAACAAAATATCAGAGGAAAGAAAAATGATAAACGTTAGACAATTCAATGGGGAAGTATGCAATATTCTGCAGATGAAAATTCATTACTTTGATATTCAATTTCGAGGATTGACTTTCTGTCAACAGTTGTTTATAATAGCGTGGAATCTACATCAAATCTTGTCTTCATTCAATTGAAATTCGTGTACTAAGAGTGGTTACAGAGTACCATTCAAGTATTTATGCAATCCAGTCAAATAAATGGGATTACTAAGTACTTTGGATGTCGACGTTAAATAACCATTCACAGTAGGCAGCACAGTGCAGTTCAGAGTATATAAAGGCTGCGTGAAAGCTTCGCAGAACATTGCAATTTGTAGCGTAATGTAGATATGGAGGGATTTATTTGACGTCTAATCGGGCGTGATCAATGGTTATTAAAATAAGGAGAGAAGCATTTCCGAAACGGCTAAATTTGTGAATATTTTGCGGCACGGGAAGTATATCGGCCATGGTGAGTATAACGCTCATGGAAAAATGGGACTGTCTAAAATCAGTGACAAATGTAGTGCACTACGCCTCGTAGATGAAAAAGGTGAACGACAGCAGCGAAGAATCGTTCGGGCGAATAGATATTCCGCTGTTGAGAAACTGACCACCCAGATGAACCAAGGAGCTACTATCAACTGTGTCTCCCTAACTACCGTTCAGTGAACGTTACTGTGTCTGGATCTTCGAAACAGACGCCTGGTTCATGCACCCATGTTGACTGCTGTTCATCAGTGACGAAGGCTGGAATTTGCACGCGAGTACCACAGTTAGAAGTTCACTTAGTCGCGATATGTAGCGTTTTTGATGAATAACGTTTTATGGTCCATCGGATATATAGACATTGGCGTATATGACATGCAACCTCTGAAAGCAAACACCTGCAGCCATTGTCGGTACGGTCTAGACTGGAGCAATATATGGTTTATGGCAGTGTTTCTGGATTCACTCCAAGTAGCATTAAAATACTTCGGTACGTTCTCGCGGATCGGTAGTATTAACGATTCTACCCAATGGCACAGATTTTTTCACATAAATAAATCATTAAGACATAAAATTATTTTTAAAGCATTTTATTTGTTATAATTTACACATGCACATTCAACTTACGTAAAATATTGCATCGAAAATAAAACTGTGAATATTTAGCTAAAACTCGAAAAAAAAATCAAATATATGAATGATATATTTATTTTTTTAATTAATGTATTAGCAAAAATCACAATGAATCCAAATATAAACAACGTATATCGATATAAAATAAACAAACAATGCTTTACCGAATTAAAGGAAATAAAAATTAAAATTAACGAGATTGCTGCTTGTCTTTGTTGCAGACTAAAGTGTCAATCATAGATGTTAAACCAGTTACAGCAATACGTAAAGCAGATGTTTCGTCTTAATAACAGTCATAGGCGAAAATGTAGCTTTACGCAAATGAGTTGAGGAAATATGGCAATAAAATCTTCAACTCTTTTACTTAAAGAGTGTGGTATTCTGTTACAGTCTTTATCAAAAACTGATCTATATTTACTAAATTGAACTGTGATTTAAGTCCTACATCTGAAGATAATTTAATAAGTTCCGTTTCTTCGACTGTAATAAGATTATTATTGTAATTGTCAATAAATGAATTGATCATCTACCTTAACGCACATCTTCTTCTGGGAGATAATACTGATCAAAAGCTAGAAAAAGTTAATTTAAATGCTCTAAAATGAGACTGGTAACGCTCTTCTGATCCATATCATTAGCATTAATGAAATCTAAGAAAGAAGCAAACATATCAAAAGTGTTTTCTTCAGCACGTTTGTACCAAAGTTTCAATTTCTTCTTAAAAACATCAATCTTATCAATTATAGAAGTTGAAAACAATGCTATTTTTACCTTGAAGACTTAAATTTAATTCGTTTATCAGTGAAAATGTGTATGATAGATATGAAAGCAAGGCTACCCATTCATTGTTCTGAAAATATCTCCTCAATAATGATCCTTTTTGATTTAAAAAACAATTGTTCCTCATTTCTCAACTCATACAACCGATTAGAGACTTTTCTTCTGGATAGCCAGCGTATTTCAGCGTGCAACCATAACTGTACATAATCCGATACCATTTCTTAATATAAAATTGTAAGCAATCTTGAAGTAAGGGCGTTACTTCTGGTAAAAATTCGCAATTTTTACTGATTCCAATAGAATGTCATTCAATTGTGGGGACAATTTCTATACTGCTAAATATTCACGATGGATAATGCAGAGTGACTACTACTAATTCTACGTCTGTTATTCTATTTGGAACACTTGTATGTCTTCCAGTCATAGCAGCAGTGCCATCAGTACACAAACTGATGCACTTTTTCCAGTCAATGGAGTTACTTCTAATGTAAATGTTAACTGCTCTATGTATTTCAGAACAGGTTGTTTGGGATGGCAGTTCGATACAGCACATAAATTCTTCTCTAATATCATTGATTGAATAGTTAATATAACGAACATAAGATAATAATATGACACTATGTGAGAAGTCAATTGACTCGTCCATTTGGACTGCAAATCATTTCAAATTACGAATATCTTGCAGTAGTTGACTTTCTATCTCATATGATAACTCACACACTCTTCATCTAATAGTATGAATGGATAGAGGCCGAGTTTTCATTTCACAACACAACTCTATCAAACAAGATTTGACAAATTCTTCAGTAACTGAGAATGTTTTCTTAGAGTTGGCAATACTCAGAGCAACTATATAAATGCGATATTTTTAAAACCGATTTATCAAGAAATCATCCCTTTGAATTTTCGTCTCCAAACTTTATTTCTCAAGAAGAAAAAGTCCAAGGAGTTGCTTTTCAGTTGTAGATGCCTCGTTTGTAAATGCTGTGAAAGCCTGGAAGGTTTCATGATTTCGTTGGAAAGATCATCTCGATAAACAACACTTCAAGGTTTAGGCAATTTGCTTCTGATTGTAGCCAAAAAATAAAAGCATATTTCAAAAAGTCTACGATATAGCGCCTTATAAATCTTTTTCTTTTTTCGGCAGATTGTGGATTATATTTACCTTCATCTGTATTCAAAAATTGGTACTTGGTTTTTTTCAAATTGGTACTTGGTTTGGTACGCACTTGGTTTTCGCGAATCCTTTCTTTGCATGAAATTTAGTAATGTGCCTTTCGTTTCTTTTTTACTCATCCTGTTATTGATTTTTATTGTACCTAAAGTTAAAGAAATAGTAGTTATAGCACGGTATTGAATTCTGAAGTTATTAAAAACTAGCTGATAAATAGTTTTCCATTGCCCAAGCAAGGAGAAGAATGTAAGCAAGATAAAAAGCGAAACCTAACCTTATACACCTTAAGAACTACCACAGATATTCAACGTTCAAATAATGAGCGATACTCAAGGGGACAGGGGCACACTAACTGGTGCACTAAGTGTACGGCACGGTAATTTATGAAATTAAAATTAGGTGCATAGTTGCCAATTTGTTATATTTTTTATCATCGATCACATTATTTTCCAAACTAGTAAACTGTTGTTATTGTAATGCGGATGTTGTTCTAAAATCGGTTGTCAGCCGATGAACTTTGGATTTTGGACAGACACCTATATATTTCGTAGATCGGCAAATATTTCTTGTGGACCGGTGGTTGAGAAACTCTGGTCTAGCGTATATTTTCCTTGAATTCTCTGTATTCACTTATCATTGTGGAAAGAACGATTGACCAATACCTGTACGCATATGTTCTTACAGACCATGTCCATCCCTATATACGCATTGTTTTTCCTCAGAATGATGCCATCTACCAGCAAGACATAGCGAAGTTTCATGTAGCTGGCAATGTACGCGACTGGTTCGAATAGCACCAGGATGAGCTCCCTCCAGACCAGCAAACTCACCAAGTCTTAACCTTGAACTAAGAGTCATTGTTGCTACTTCTTCCAGTTTCGTTTTGCTTCGTGCCTGAAAGTCAAGTCATCTGCGAAGACTTGAAGATAAACATGGCTTTCCAGGTTCAGATCTTTTCCAATCATAGACCAGTCGTTTTTAAGAAGAATGTTTCCTCCCTAGTTCCTAAGAATAAGACCACTGCAAGATCCTTATAGACATCCTAGTTTTTTTATATCTAGTTGATAGTTTGTAAAAAGAGTAACTGTTCCTTAGTGTAGGTGACTAAAATTCAGGCAGAACAGTTGGGTTTTTATTTTTTGATTCCAGATAGGGTTGAAGGCACGTCCATGGCAATGAATCCCGTAAAGGTTGGAGGATTTAATGATATTTGTTAAACTTCAATGATATTTGTTAAACTTAAGATTCAATGATATTTGTTAAACTTAAGAGAGCGTTGTCTACTGATATTAATTGAAGATCAAAAATTCATGCACAGTTTAACTCATTTCATTCGCATTAAGTGTAACATTTTCTTGAAATCTTACGAATAACTTAATATCATAAAGCAATTCCAACTGTTATTTTATTTGTTCCAATTTAGATACACTAAATTTTAATGAAAATATCAATAAATTGATTCAATTTCGATTTTTAAATATAAACGAATTATGTTAATAATCACACTTTACAGATAAAAGAAACTACCGATATGTATGGGTTTCCATAATAATTCAGTATTCGTAACACAAAATGTGTTTAGAAGTTCGATTCCAGCTGCACATTATGCTGATATGTCTACAAAGTCTATTCAGATGATCAGGCGTCTTTTCTCTCTGCTTTTATCATTTAAAAGTGTTAAAATAGAGACAGAGATGTTCATAAAGTTGTTTGATCAGAATTAGAGTGTGGACTTTTAATAATTCCTTAGAAAGAGAGAATTGCTTTCAAAGTATTTTATAAGTCTATACCTGAAATTCAAATTCACTAAATGTAAAAGCAAGATATATTCACCAAATATGTTTTCAAATTAATTTTTTTGAGAAATTCTTATGTGATACAGATTTTATGTAGAAAAGCTACTGTATCACTAAACAATTTATTAAAATTCTTGATTTTGACATTTTAATTAATACTAAAATCTAATTTGAGAACTGTCATTTTATAATCTTTAAAGTAAAGAAAAAACAATTTTTAAATACTTTAACTCATGGCGCAATCACTAAAGTAATATCTTTACTAAGAATTAATATTTTTTTAGTCGAAATCATTACAGTGAAATATAAAATTCTATTATTTTTTGGTGATATTTTGCTGTCGAAAGATAGAATAAAGGTAAAAGAATGATGGAAACCATTGAAAAAGGGAAATATTCCTATCAAATGTCTTCAGTCTACCAATCTGTTGGAGGAAATAAGAAACCGAAGAAGGAACTTCTTTCAACTTGAATTTTGAGACTTTCCTCCATTAAGAGATAGAATATAAAGCATTCGCGGTTTTCGAAAATGGAGAATAAAAAGGATAATTCGTTCAATACTTTTGATTTCTTTTTGAAAAAATGTTCGTTTCTCTAATAAACATTGAAAAGTAAGATTTACTGTCGTTCTCACATGGAAGCACTGAAAATGGAATGCTATTTAAGATTGTATTGCATCAATTGGGCGAGGCGTGATTTATTCAGTTTAGATAAAATGAAGTAATGGCTGAATAATATAAATTAATTATAATAACAGTATTTCTGAATTTATAAAATACATTCTAAATGAAATAATTACTATTAGACCCCTTTTCTCAAAGTTATTGTATTAAGCTCACTTAGAGAATGTTTATAACATGTTTTAATTAATCGAGTATAGTGACGCTGAGGATGAACCCAATATCGCACAATCCTTATTATAACCATTTTGCCAGCCATTTTATAAATGAACAAAGAGTCGAAGAGACCCTACACAATAGGGAAGGGGTAATTGTATATATTAACAATTACTCGGTAAGAGTAGTTAAAAGTTTCACTCGGTAAGAGATTGCTCTCTAGTGACCTTCGGAATGGCGATTTATGAATATCATTTTGAACGGCTGCTTAAGGCGCTGGTGAAAGCGGCTGCGTGGTTTCTTTCTTTTTAAAACTTACTCCATTTTACCTTCCCTTCCTAGAAAAATGTCTGATAGGGCATTAGGGGGCTCACCGTGTATCAATAGTAGAACACTGCTCTTCAGAATATAAAGTTTCGGGTTCGATCCCAACTGCTACTAAACAACAGGCTCAGGATGTTGCTTTTCTGCCTTCTGGATACAAGACTGTTAGTCTTGGGTAGTTTCCTCTCTATGGACACACGCCCATTTTCTCAGAAAAGTCTTCCCGGAAAGAATTTACGTGCTTAAGACGGGTTTCAACCACCCTTTACACGGTGTCAAGGTGTTCGCATGTAGTTACCAACACATGTAAAATCAAGTTATGCTTGACACGAAGGGAGGATAAATCAAACTTTTTCTCAAATATTTTTCTGCATAATGACACTGCCCCTTAAGTGAGCGGGTTGTTTGTTGACGCAAGATATTTGCTAATTAAGTGAATGTATCTTGTGTGTGTGGGATATATTCCAAACTTTAAAAAAATCAATGTATTTGGATCATTTTGGAAAAATTATATAAATAAGTTGTATGTATGTTCCTGTTATTTACTTGTTGATAATTTCAGTATTTATAGAGAAAAGTTTTAATTAATCGCTGAGACTATGCTGTAGTATAAAATGGTTATTTCGAAACCAGAAAATTTTTATCTATAATTGTTTGCTTATGAATTCGTTAAAAAAATGTTTATTTATGATTGCCTAAAATTTCTACCAATAATTCTGGAATATATATATATATATATATATATATATATATATATATATATATATATATATATATATATATATATATATATATATATATATATATATATATATATATATATATATATATATATATATATATATAACTCCTAAATTAATCCGATTGTTCTCTATCTTCGTATTCAATACAATAAATGAAAACATTTTTGAAATGAAAGATTGGAGAATGTTTGGGATGTGTATTTATATTGTTCGTTTAAAACGATTAAATAAATTTTTAATTACTATAACATTCATGAAGTTTAACTACATGGATCTTTTTCTCTTAATTCACAACGATCAGTTAGTGAATTTGATATAACAGCGCCCACACACATACACACACAAAGGTTGATCTAAGGCGACAAGCGAGTACTATGCGAAAACACCGGCCACAGAGGACCCAAATTATCTACTAAACTTACAGAAATATTTTTATGAAATTTATTATTATGGTTTAAAATATATTATTTTTACAATTGTGTGATATAAATTATTTCAAATTTTTGATTTTTTTAAATATACGTGTCCACAAGGCAAGCAAGGACCTGAAATACATTCACACAAGTATTAACAATAATTATTTTACTATATTTGACTTGTAAATGTTTATTTTCTCAAAATGAATTATGTTTTATGTAATATTTCGGTGGGCATAAATCCGTGTTTTGATAGAATAGAAACTAAAAATGTTTTCCGGATGAATTTATGCCTATTAAAGGTTAAAAATAATGTTAGACTAATCTACTAATCTGAGAAAGTATCATTTTATTGTTTAAAATTTGTATTTCAATATGTACAGTCAGTCAAAAAAGTATTGGGACACTTGGGATGCGTAACATGTAAAGCTATTTATAAAAATATTTATCACATTAAAACAATAGCAAAAGTAATCAAGAGGTGCTTTAACATTTGGTATACACTACATAATTAAAAATTTTGCTAATATTTTAACTTTATAATTTGATAAGTTTTTTGAATATAATTTAAAGGCAAACAGGGTCAAAAAAGTATTGGGACACTTTTGAAATGAGCAAGTAAAACAATAAATATGTCACACAAAATAAAATTTAATTTGCTATCACTTTTTTTAGACTATACTTTTGTAAAAAGTATAGTCTAAAAAAAGTGATAGCAAATTAAATTTAATATATCGGTACAATAAAAATTTAATAAAATTGGTACAATAAAATCGACAATAAAATCGGTTACATGTAGAGCAGTGGCGAAAAACAAAGAGATTTCGATGGATGTGCGAAATCTGGTAATAAGCCATTGGAAAAAATGGAAAATCAGTTTGCTGAATAGGACAAATCTTAGAGCTGAGTAAGTCTACTGTTTTTAACATTATTCACAGGTTCATGAAAACAAAAAATGTTGGAAAAAAGCAGAGATCAGGGCGTCCTAGGATATTTACTGAACGTGAAGAAAGGTGGATTGTGAGACAAGTTCTCATTAATCCAAGAACCAGCGCAGTACAAATGACTTTGAGATGTAAAAGTATGTTCGGGAAATCTGTAAATCCTGAAAATGTCAGAAATGTTTTAAGAAAACATAGATATTATGGTAGAGTACCTCGAAGAAAGCCCTACATTTCCAAAGCAAAACGACAGGATAGACTGGCATTTGCTAAAATGTATGTAAAGCAGCCACCAGAATTTTGGAAAAATGTAATTTTCGTAGACGAAAGCAAATATAACATTTTCGGATCAGATGGGAAGATAAAATTTTGTGGACACCTAATACGGAATTGCATGTAAAAAATTTGCTGCCTACTGTTAAATATGGAAGTCGCAACCAATTAGTCTGAGGCTGCATGGCAAGCTCTGGTGTTGGAAACTTAGATTTCATAGATGGTATAATGAATAAATATGTCTATCTTGACAATCTTAAGCGAGATTTAAAGCAAAGTGCGAAAAAGTTTGGAATAGCAAGCCATTTTAATTTGTACCAGGATAACGACCCAAAACATACTGCTCACATTTGTAAGTTATGGGCCCTTTACCACTGTCCTGGTGTGATTAAAACTCCTGCACAGAGTCGAGACTTTAATCCCATAGAACATGTATGGGATTATTTGCAGCAAAAACTCAATGAACACCACATTTCTAACAAGCAGGAGTTAAGAAAACATCTGGTTGAAGAGTGGGCCAAAATTGACGGGTCGTTTTGTGCAAAACTGGTCCATGCCAAATCGACTGTTAGAGGTCATAAAGTACAAAAGTGGTTCAACAAGATATTAACTATCAATTTTTTGCTGTTTTTTTATTTATTGGGTAGTGTCCCAATACTTTTTTGAGCTCGTTTTTTGTCTTGACTTTTTTTCTTTAAATTATAACAATAATTACATACATATTTGAGTTTTGTTTCAGTCACTGTGATCTGCATTTAACAAAATGTCATATACATCTTTTTTGTTTCATTTGTGTATTTAAGTTATATATTATGATAAAATTTCACGAACTTATATTGTGTCCCACTACTTTTTTGACAGAGTGTATATAGATTCCATGTAAATTCCATTTAAAAATAAAGAAAAGAAATATCCAATGAATAATATTGTTAATAATTACTGCAGTCAAAATCAAATATTAATGACATTTTTTCTCTAGTAAGGGGATAAAAAAGGAATAGTAAAAGTCAGAATTTGTCCCAGGCTGCTGAATGTCTCTGACAGACTAATATTTCCATTGTTTTCTATAAATGCAGTCTTTATTTTACAATCTTGATTTCTTCGACTGAATTATCTTATTTCTGTTAATTTGAAAAATGGCTTAAAAGTTAAACTATTTTTAAATTTCTTTCATAACTTTCTATTATAAACTCAATCTAGTTGTTCATTTCAAGGAACAAACTGACAACAAAGCATATGAAATGAAACGCAATTTGAATTAAAGTGCTTTCTTTATAGCAAATATGAGAAAAAGTTTAAAAAGCAAAACTGAATTATACATTAAAACACACAAAATGTCAGTTTTTATAATATAAATAAGTATTATTTTTCAAAAGAAAATAACTTCGATTATTTTAATGAAAAAATTTGTAAAGACATTCTAAATTTTCAATGATTTTCTTTCAAAAAGTATTTTCGTTGCAGTAAAATATTTGAGAACTCATTGAAAAAAATCCCATTATTATTCTAAGCTTATTTTAGAAAAGAACACATATCTATTTATTATTTAAGCAATTTTTAATACTTTGTTTTCAAGGTATAACATGCACTTTCTCATTGATCAAATGAATCAAGTAATAATAATTTTCTACGAAAATAAAGCAATTTTGTGCTAATATACAATTCACAGAATAACTTAAAACATTAATGTTCCACAAATAACTTTTCTTTCTAAGCATAAATTTGTAATGAAAAAAGGAGTATCAATATTTTAAATCCTCAAGAATAAATTCTGGTCTTTTTGAATGGATACCAATTAACAGTTTTTATTACTTTGACAAGTTATTTTATTTTTATTAGCAAAAAAATAATGTTAATTTTCGATCTAATAGATAGAGCAGACAATTTTCTGCTTTACAGTTTTTATTTTTTTACGTAATTTACTTCATTTCACTTTATGAACATATGACAAAGCAATCCTTTAAGCGAAGTATGATTGGTTTAGTTTATTTCCTTCTAAATTCCGAACATTTCCCAAGATTCCCGACAATTGTTTCGGGAATTTTACATTTCTATTTGAAGGAATTCCTTAGTCTTAAATCATGCTTGATTATTGGCTTAAAAATTAAAGTAGAGCTAACTTTATTTGCTTCCCGTGTTGTTATTAATCTAAAAAATAATTATTTAAATTCGTTTTATTGTAGAAAAATTACTGAGTTCTTTTTAGCGAATAGTAATAAACTGATATTGGCAATATTTGAGGTGGTTAGTATTTTGAAGCTACTTCGTGAAAAACTGATTTTTTAAAAACACTAAATGAAATTCGCTTAGATAAGAGCCTGATATAGAACATCATTAGAAGTGAAATCTTTCAAAAGAGTTTTCATAAAAGTTATTCTTTTGGCTTCATTATTTCCCCAAAATCAGGAAATAGCCAAACATCGTGGCAATACACAAGCCGGGAAAACCAGACTACTAACGTGTGACACATGAATATATATCTCATTATCTTCGAAATGTCTTCTGAGAAACAAAATAAGCTGTGGATATTAAAATCTTACGACGTCTTCGACAACTAAGCTGTCTTTTATACGCTGTAAAAATAACCATAGAGTCATTTTATAGAAAAAAGTGTTTTAAAATCTTTAATAATTTAAAACAGTTTTGGGAGATAGAATTTCAGTTGAAATTTTTATTTTTATTCAAATTTAATGGAATATTATGTTTTAGTTGATAAAAACTTTTCTTCCTGGTCCAACTGTGGTGGTTTTAAGCCAATTTCAGATGTAAATACAATAAAATTTCGGTGTCCAAATGTGATAAAACGGACACACACCATGAATGACTCTCTCCAAAGTTTGATCTGCCAGTGATGGTTGAACAACAGAAAACAGATTGCGGCGATGCCTTGGAAATTCAGCTCCGCCTGGCTGAGAGTTTTCCATGCACATCCCCTTTCTACACGCTCCTTATTCATAAACATTTTCCTAAAAGACAATTTGTGATTGAATATTGAAAATATTTCTGCCGTTAAGCGTTTACTCAAAGTATAAATTGAGACACAATAAGTTAAGTTTTTATAATCCTAAATAATTTAAGTCCATTGTGTAACAAAATTATGATAAATTACAATTTACCGATTTACAGTTATTCTTATATGCATATTCAAGCTGTATTGATAATTAATATTTTGATCTCATTGTGAATAAAATCATTAAGTAATAAAATTTAAACTGTAAACAGAGTTGCAAAAATTTATATATACATATATATATATATATATATATATATATATATATATATATATATATATATATATATATATATGTATATACATGTCGCCCAACTTGTCTAGTGGTGAGTGTGCCTGACTCAGTGTCCTGGGTTCGAATCCCGGTTCGGGCATGGATGTACATTCTCTATCTATCCTGTCTTCGTCCCTTCCTTGTATGAATGAAGTGTGAATGGTTGCCTACTCTATAAACGTGTTCCTATGGCATGTGTGTACTGAAGAAGTCGGACTCCACACCAAATATGGTTCAGTTGGAAAAGTGGAACAGCGCACCCAGGCTGGCACCCGACAACAACACACACACACACACACACACACACACACACTACACACACACACACACACACACACACACACACACACACACACACACACACACACACACACACACATATATATATATATATAAAGCAACAAGACTTTTAATTATTTATATAAAGTAAAACTGCTAAATTTACTGTTTCTGACCATATATGTGTACCAGAGAAAATTATATTAGTAAATTTTTTTCTCAACGCAGAATATTATAAAGTAATATTATATAATTTTTTACTCACATCGATGATATTTGTTTATTAAAATTTAGTAAAGAATAAAAATATATTCATAACTTTTACATATTTTATTCATATTATACATATAAAGATGCCGTTTGCAATGATTTGGAAATCATTTTCAAGAGTAAAATATGAAGTATAATATTGGGAACAATTATGTGATATGTAATTACAAACTATTACTTTCTAAATCTAAAAAATTTTGAAATATGTATATTGAAGGAATACAATTTACTTCAATGTCGCATAGGTGACAGATAATTAGGCTAATTTTCAATTTATTATATAAAAATTAAATTTTTACAAATATTAACAACTAATCTTCCTTTTCGCAACTAGATTTTCGCTTCGCCGACTTTAAAAGAAGGATATAAAAAGATTTTATGGGTTATTATAATTTGTTTTTTTTTGCATCTTTATAATTCCATTCCATTCCATTAACTAAATAATTTGCCAGTAATAATCTGTTTTACAAGCGAGTTTGGACATGAAACAGCATTTTTTAAGATATTATTAAGTAAAAGATTATAAGATTTGTGTCCACATACTCTCTTTTTCCTTAAATTCAAAGTTTCACTAAGGGTGGTCCATAAAACTCTTTGTAAGAATATATATAGTGACAAAGGAAACATAAAATTACGATTATAAATTTATAAAATAATTTCTAAATTAAAAACTCATTATTTGTGAACATTCAAGATATATTGTGATCTTCACTATATTCTAATGTTTATAGCTTTATTATTTTATAAAATTGATATAATCAAAAAATTAAATATAATAAATCTATATAATATAATCCTTCAAGCTCCTGAGCACGCTAAAATTTCAGTAAACGTCAGTGTCTAATCGGAGAATACCAGCTCAAATGTCAGTGTCGTCATTTAATTGAAGTTCAAAATTACGAGATTTTCGATTGAGTTAATAAAGCTTTAATCGATAAATAAAAAAGCAGCCTGAAAGGTAGTGCAGTAAGTTTTATAAATATCTAGTATATATAAAAGGATAATAAAAATACTGTATACTGGAAACATAACAGTGAGTTAAATCTTTACAAGCGTTTTTTTCCGTGTAAAACGTGTGATCGCAACATTCATGAGCAGATTCAGTAAAATCCTAGGAGAGCCCAGACCCTTGGCGGCAAACCGAAGAAAAGCGCCAAGCCAGAACGAAATTTCAGAAACAGTTAGGTTTACCATATCTAGTGTATCGAAGTAGGGTTATCAAGATTGGCGTAAATCACAATTATGGCCAAACAAAATCATTAACGCCAAGAGTGTGAGCTCTGCTAAGATCGAACCAAAGATTCTTAAGGAAGAGGAACTTTATGAATTTATAAAGTGTTTATCGTCATTTTTTTTACTGTGCGTAAATTTGTAGAAATAAATAACACCTTTCTAACATGAATAACAATTTTATTAAAAACGTGCTACCACGCCGTTAGCAGGAACAGAGACAAAAATAGGAATGACGCTCTGCTGGGGAAGAGAGAGAGAGAGTAGCCTGACGTCATACTGCTCCGGGTAGTCAGCCAATCACTGTAAGGCGAAACATGACGACATAGCTGCGCTTCCAGAGATGCGCGTTAGAGAGTGCGCCGATTTTCAACTGTGAGAAGTAGGCGAAATTATGACGTCAGAACGCTCTCTGTACAAATTCATGCAGTGTCATCAAGGATTCTCTTGACCAAGTGGTCTGAAACGTCACAGATGAGTGACAGTATGTCACGCATTCTCTGACTCAAGCTATTATAATATTCTTTACAGATGCCGTATAATCTAGCATGACAAATTTTGAGTTAAAGGAATTTTTGATTAATTTTTTTGTTTATATGACAACTTGGTTTTTATTACGCCACACAGATGGAGAGCTATAAGAATTACGTAAGAAATTCTATTTTGGCAAGACTAGTATTTACGTCATCTTGGAAACATTTCTTCAAGCGCCAAAAATTCAGAATTTGACATCCTATACGGCAGCTCTGCCCCAAAAGTGAACATTTAATTTTGACTTTAACTACAACCGAAATTAACAGATACAAAGAGAGACTTGTATTTGTAAACAGTGTTGGAATGTAAGGGAAAAAAGAGGTAGTCTGAGTATTTGATTATGATTTTATATTTATATTTTTTAATTCTTATTAAAGCTTTTTATTAAAATTAGTTTATTTTTTTAACGGCAAGTCTGATTTATAATTTTTATGACATTTTATTTAAAATAGAGTAACAATCTTGTGCAGCGAAAAACGAAAGTAAACTAAGACTCAGCCCGGAAATCGAGAAAAAGTTGCAAAGCAAAAGGAGAAACAGGTAAGGCGATTTTACCTTTAATTAAAATTGCAATTTTTATTAGAATAAGTAAAGTACGTAGGAAATTTAACTTTTTGTCTTGTCATCTCAGCCGGGATGTGAAGACTAGCTAGTTTTTTTTTTTTTTTTTAGAAAAAAAGATTGTATATTAAAACTGTTAAGTGAAAAAAATATCGTCTGATGAGAAAATTATTAAAGAGGAAAAGAACATCACTTAGAATAAGTGTTACTAATTCACTGATTTAATTAGATAACGAGATTTCGAAATTGGAAGATATAAATATCAGTGCTTTTTTCAGAAGAATTAATCGAAATATTAACAAATAAATTTGATTTTTTAAATTGTTTAGATATTGAACTGGAAGCATTTCTTAAAGATGACTTTCACGCAGAATTTGAACAAATCAAAAGAGTATAAAAATCTAGTTGCTAAATTTCGAGCAAAAAAGAAAATTAATCAAATGAAATTATCTATAGTCAATAATGAAATCGAAAGTTTAAACTTGCAACCTTAATTATCTTGAACAAAAATAAGCGGAATAGTAGCAGAAAAGGTACTCATTCAACTCTTAAGTCTCAGTATCGTAAAATTTTATGGAAAAGTTAGCCTATGGCTAACCTTTTGGAATAGCTTCGAAACGGTGATACATAATGAGTCACTAGCAAAAATAGAAAAATTTAATTATCTTCAAGCACATTTATAGGCGAGTCAGCTTTAAATACGGTAGAGGAATTTTCAATTTCAAAGGGATCATATGATTCCGCAATTGAATTAATAAAGATAGATATAGTAATAAAGATTTACTTATTCACACAAATATGCGAGCAATTTTTAATATGCAACTTCTGAAAATTTCAAATTACATTCGCGCTTTTAGAAAATTTTATATCTGCGTGGCACATATAAGAAGCTTAGAATCGTTAGAATTAAAATTAGAAACTTATGGAAGTGTATTGTGTCCCATGCTGCTAAAAATAATGCTCCAAAATCTTATGTTTGAATATAATGAAAATGAAAACGTATATTCAGATATAAAAGAGCTTTCAAATTTTCATTCTAAAGCATTGAGTTGCAGAGAATGCTCCATTCAGATGAATACACTAAGTGACCTTGGAAATAAAAACAAACTGATCACAAATATCCTAGACAAAATAGCACACTATGAGAAAAGAATTCCTCCGCTTCTAGTAGAAAGGTTAATATTTGATCGATTGATAAAAAAAATAACAGATGCAGCGGTAGATTTATTTAGCTCAGAGAGGAAACAAGAATAAAATGGCTTCCTGTGTATCTTGTGAAGAATCACGTGATTCATTGAACTGTAAATTTGCTTTAATTTTATCGCTAGAAAAAAAGAATATTTTGAAAAAAAAAAAAAGACAAAAGCTAGTTTTCGATGGTTAATTGTAAGTCATAGGTTAACGGAGTGTACTTCGAAAATAAATTGCACTATTCTTTATTGTCTCAATAATGTTTATTTAAATAATAATTTAAAGAGTAATAGAATTCCGACAATTTTTAAACCAACAAACATATTGAAAATAATACTTGAATTAATAATTCTTGTATAAATGAAGTTTACTTACTAACTTTAATTATTTATGATAATGGTAAGAATTCAAAACAGTTAATAAAAAATAATTTTTGAGACTGGTAGCTAAAATTCCTGTGTGAGTAAATTTGTAGCTAGAATTATTGGTTTTAAATGCAAAGGGGAAGAAACTGTGGCAAACAGACTTTTTGAAGGTATTGAAAATATTTTACAGTATAGGCGGTATCGTGTTAAAAATATACCTGCGAATTTGAAGTGATGGAGCAATATGTGCCAGTGGCGTAGTGAGTATAATTGGCGCCAGGGTACGATACCGTTTTGGCGCCCTTTTGAAAATAAAATAATACGATATAAATATGGGAATAAAATGCATTAAGTACTAAAAGATATAATATACGTTATAATAAATAGAGTGTAATAAGAATACAATATAAATAATAACAGAATGTTGTACCGACTATAAAATAATCTAAAATATATTAATTTAAAGTATCAAGCTCAGTTTTAAATTAAAAAAAATTCAATTCTAATTAAAAAAAACACTTATATTGAATTCAGAAAAGTGTCATTAAAATAACCGGACTTATGTAATTTAGAATTAATTAAAAAAGATATGATATAAAAGATATAATTGATTTTATATACTGATACGATATTTTAAGAAACGTATAAAAATTTTTTTTAAACGGGAAATAATTCGTTACATATCATAGATAAAAGCAGATCATAGATATATTCGCAATCTAATATACTACACTATTCACATTTTTTGTGTCGTTACTGAAGCGAATTGATCAATTACTTTATCAAAGTTGATCATTTCAAATTTTTCTATACTTAAAATTGTTAAATCACTTAGACGGTTTTGACTAATGGTGAATCATAAATAAGTCAAAAATTAATTTTATTTTGCTGAATGAACGTTTACAGCTTGCAATTGAGGCAGAAATAGTAAAAAGTATTTGAATGTCAACCTCTTCTCACTATCTTCACCGCCGAGCTGGCAGCCGAATGGTTAGCGCTCTTGCCTTCGGTTCAACAGTTCGTGGGTTCGAATCCCACCTTGGGCATGGATGTTTGTAGTGGTTCGGAATCCACTTTAAGCCTTAAGTCCATATCGTGTGCAAAAAATGACCGTTGAGCGACAAACAAACCAAACCAAACCACTATCTTCACCGTTTAAGATAAGGCATGTTGGAAGTTCTAATAGAGTTTTTGGTTTCTTTTCTACTGCTGAGTAATATCTTTCAATCCCACATTTCTTATAGACTTCTTTCCCATGGAAATATGTGTGACAAAATTCACCCAAACTTTTACATTTGTTAATCACGGTGACTTGGCTCTCCCAAGCTACAGGTCCGAGGTTCGATTCTCATGCTAGGTCAACTCAGCCTTTCATCCTTTCAGTGGATCGATTAACTGAGTACCAATCATGCTTGGGAACTAAACACCAAGATTTAGCTTTGGACTGACCACCTAACAGGGACATATGCTTCGCATCCCAAGGCCCTCGGTTAGGAAAACAGATGGGCATTGTAGGCCTTGATCCGGATATTACAGATTTGAAGTCGAAATATTTATTGATTCATCAATTAATTTTTAACTTGTAAGAAAATTGATTTTAATGATTTAACATGTACTTAACAATGCCTTAAAAATTTTAAATGTATTTTTCTAGCTTGTTAACCAATTGAAGCAATTAAGAATTTTTACTCTCTATTAATTGGGCATTATCTTATTTATGAAAGATTCGACAAATTGTTGATTATTAGGTGTTGAACGTATGCTATAACTTAACAAATTTTCAGAAATTCTATAATGTTACTAACTTTCCAAACTTTAGCTATTTACTGCAAAATAATAATTGGGTAAGACTTTACACTCCTAATTTTTAGGATCAGCTCACCTGATTTTTCACAATGATATCTTTTTAAACATTTAAATTATATCATTAAGACCATTAATGTAAACCAAAATTATATTGTAAAAAATTTAAATCTCAAAACGTAATATTGATATTGTTATATAATATTGATAATAATAATATTGATATATAAAAAATATTATTTCATTTTTATACCATAAAACATATTTTTCTGATTCCAAAATTAGAAGACCTTGTTAATAAGTCTTCATCTAATTTCAGTTTAGATAACTAAATTATGCCATAGCATTATCAATGCAAATATCTGACGAGCAACGGAATGCCAATACAGACAACAAAAATATTTTTCAAATTTCTAAAATCAAAACACACATAAATTCAAGTAAAATTATGTATATTTAATCTAATCAGAAATTTTCAGCCAAACAATATATATTATATTATTAAAAATACTTTTTTTCTCAAAACTGATGCATTCTATATTCTTTCAAGTTTTTCATTGATTTAAAATATTATCAAGAACTTACAATTGCTGAGATAAAAAATATATTTTAACTGTTATATCGCTTAATTTTATTTAAAGAATTTTTTTCAGTTATCGTAGTAGTGAAAATTTTCTTCGTATTTTTAAGGCATTTAATAAAACTGTTTATGTAAGATATTAAAATATATTTTATTATTAAATTAAGAAGTAATTTTTATTAAAATTAAAATTTATTTCTATTAAGAATCATTTTCGAAATGCTGCTTTTGCAATGGCAGGAAGTTTTTTTTCTTTTTTCAATAAATTTATATAATTTAAAGACGATCATATTTTTAGAATTTTACAATGTAAAATGAGAAATATGTACGATTTCTTTATAAATTTCTTGAACAAATTTTTCAAGTTAAAAGATTTTATTTAAATTTATATAAATTGAACTAATTAATTATTCTGTATATTTAAATAAAATATATTCTGTATAAATATATTCTGTATATATTCTGTAAATAATTCTATATATTTAAAAGAAATATATTCTGTATATTTAAAGCTTGCTGTAAAGGCAGCTAAGACCTGTAATAGGTTGTTACGCTATTAAAGAAGATTCTGTTTGTTTAAGCATACAGAAAAGAAAAAAACATTTAAAAAGGAAAAAACATTTATAGCTTTTTAATTTATACCATTTGAAAAAAGAATTTTTTAATATAAGGTGCTAATGTAAAGCCAACAAAATACGAGTCAAATAAAAATTATTTCCCCAAATAAAAACATTTAAACATTAAATAAATTACTTTTAAATGAATATAGTTTTAACTAATAAGTAATTTAATATTTAATTTTCAAAACTCTGCAAGCATATGCTAGTAAATATTTATACCAGCAAAAATATGAAATATTCAAATTGAAAGAATACATAGTAGACAGAAAGTATAACTTACGGCGATAATATTTTAAATGTCAGAACTCCAGATTTTCAAAAGTTAACATTTTTGTTCCCATGAAGCGATGTTTTGGAAGAAACGAAATACAAACCGTGTGAACAATAAAAAGGAAGGAAAGTTTATGTGTTTTCCTAGAAATTGGAGATAATTAGTTCTCGATCCCCTCCATTTCTATTCCAGGAAGACTATTTCCTACTCGGCATACTATAGTGCAATTTTATGAAAAATTTCCCCCTTTCTTTGAAGGTCAGTCTGGTGCCGGACACAATATTTTGGACAAAGGGAACTGCTAATATGAAGCACATTTCAACAGGAATTTTCTCACGAGTGTAGCGCGAAACTAGACTGAATGGCTACAACAGTAAAAGCTTAGAGATAAAAAATACAAGGGTTTTATTTTTATTTTGGGACAATGAATATAAAAATTAATAATACAATTTCACTAAGTCTCAATAACTACTGAAACTGATCTTTCTATATTGCTTCTTGATAACATAAGTAAAAGCGGACTTTTCTGTTATTAATAGTACGTTTAAATTCTTACAAGTTTCTATTAATAATATTTCAGTGACATGTAATTTTCTATTTTTGCGCATTATTATTTACTACGTTATTATAATCAAAATAAGATTAAATTTTCACATTTGTATCATAAAAGTATATCAAAAATATTAGTGAAGTACTGCTTGTTAAATAAAATCATTTAATCTGTTATGAGAAATTAAAAAATGGCACGACAAATAATATTTCAAAACACTGAAATTTCGACAAAAAACTTTTAAGTTTTGAATAATTATAACAAATGGACCAGAAGGGTCCAGAGAAAATAATATTCATTGAACGTTTTTATTTTTTTATATTGAGTAAAACAAACTTATTTGTTTTGTTAATATTGTTATGACTTTTTTTAGTATGATTTGACTTAGATATCCTGTATAACAATTGAGTCATAAAGGACTGTGAATCTCGGCGTATTCACAAAATTAAATAGGTGTCTTTCATGAGCTTACTCTTCTGTAATCTCCCTAAATTAATAGATCCAAAAATTACCACATAACATTAACACAAATAATTTAGTAAATAACTTTATACTAAAATGAAAACCTCTCATATGCATTAAAATGGAACTGACCACTCTAAAATTCCAGAAATTTTATATGAAAAAAAATTAAGATGTTTTTGTCATTTACACATTTACAAGATTTGTAGTACAAAACAATAATATCACAAACTTTGAGCAAACTATGAAACTTAAAAAGGAAAAGATTAAAAGAATTAAAACCGAAAATCTAACTAATTAAGAAATGAAAATCGAAAGCATGGTTAAAAGATCACAATTTTTAAAAGGAACTAAACAATGCAAAATTATTATTAATAAAGAAATATAAGAGTAAGAATTTCGCTTATGGCAAGCTCCTGCAGCTCTTCATTTTTCATCAGCAACTTTTCTTTTCCAAATCTGATTCCTCCTTCTGGGGTATTTTTTATTTTTCCCTGGACACACAAGACACAATAATTATAAAATGCAAAGTTTATTTCTCCGAATAAAATTGATATTATGATAATACAAAGATTGAAATGTTCTGAAACATTTTGTTTAACTTTGAAATGTGATTTGGCGCCCCACTGTTTGCTGCGCCCGGGGTATGGTAGCCCCCCTTGCCCCCCGTCGCTACGCCTCTGATATGTGCTCCCATGCTTAAAATAAGTGATTCCAAGGATAAAAACAAATTAAAAAAATCTTGGTATTTTGCCAGCGATGTAGAATTAAAAGGAAATTTCTATTTGTGCAAAAGAAACCCAAACGAAATTCACTTACATATTGGGACAAGTCAAATAGGTAAATTGCGTACGGGGAATATAGAGCATTTACCAGAAGGGTTAGTGGCTGTAAACACACGTTTAGGGTCGATGGTTATGGGAAAATCTGTACGAGAAAGTGCATTAAACAGCTATCTGTTTCTATTGACTTTACACGTAGATTATGCTAAAATATCGGATTTCTGGGAGTTTGATTTTTTATAGGTATTCACGCTAGAAGTAAAAAACATTCAAAAACAGAAACACAAGAAAGTGTTTTAAAACATTTTCAAGAAACTGTAAACGGAGATCCAAACAGTAGGTAACAGGTATGTTTACCATGGTTGGATAGTCATTTGCCGTTATCTGATCACAAAGAACTAGCGAAAAAAGGCTTAGTAATACCGTAAAATCATTTAATTCTAGTAGCATGTTGAAAGTTTATCAGGATTTATTTGATGAATGGGAAAAGGAGGGTATTATTGAGGAAATTAATCCTGATCAAAATGGCACTATTTTGGCAGATACCGCGGAATATTTCTTGCTTCAAAGACCAGTTACAAAGGAAAACTCAATCAAAATTCGTCCCGTGTATGATGAGTCAGCCAAAACTCGTGATTTTCCATCATTTATGAGTGTATCGAAGAGGGGCCGAATATGATAGAACTAATACCTCCAGTTTTAAATAGTTTCAGACAGGATAAAATCGGGGTGATTGCGAATATTCGCAAAGCATTTTTGCAGATTAGCCTACATGAAAATTATAGGGAATTTTTTTAAGTTTTATGGCGGAGAGATGGAGATCCTCACAAATTAGTTGCTTACAGGCATTGTCGCATTGTTTTCGGTGTTTCATGCAGCCCTTTTCTGCAAGCTGTTATTTTAAACCACCATTAGGTAAATGTGTCAGAAAACTTGAAGAGTTTGGCTAAAATCTGAAAGACTCTAGGTATGTGGATAATAGTGTCGCAAGCCTTGATATATAGTCGTCACAGAGATGGAATATTTCCGTTCTTAGTTTCAGAAGCTATATATATATATATATATATATATATATATATATATATATATATATATATATATATATATATATATATATATATTAGCGTCAGCGAAATTTGATTTGCGTTGTTGGATAAATAGTAGATATTCTTTAAGAAATGGTTTGAACAAAGTTTACTGATTTTTGATTCTGAAAACTTTAACATCACTGTTTTTGGCCTTTCACGGAACTTTGATAACGATGCAATTTTAATGATAAGATAACGACGCATAAACACTGATGACAAAAGCATTACTAATCGGAAGATCTCATCCTTGGCATATAAGATTTTTGACCCCATAGGGTTCACGTACCCAGTAACTCTTATACCGAAATTGCTTCTCCAAGATTGTTGGCAGATTCAAGCTTCTTGGGATGCTGAGCCACCTAACGGTATCGTTCAAAAGTTTAACAATTGGAGAAATCAGCTCTCAGATTTAAGAGATATTGCAATTCCTAGATATTTATCATGATTGGATTTAAATTACACAAATTTGACTTTACATGCTTTTTTGGGACTCCTCAAAACTTTCTTATGCTATTAGCATTTTCATAAGAGAAGAAAGGGTAGATGAATTTACTTGCCAGCTAGTACAAGCTAGATCACGAGTATCTCCATTAAAGGGCGTGTCTATTCCGAGACTAGAATTACTTGCCTGCGACTTAAGACTGCTACTTAAAGATTGCGACAGGATCTTCGATAAAGTTTTCGCTCAGAATACTAAGGACAATTCAGGCAGTTTATAAGAAAAGTGTGAGGTTCACCACTAATTAAGATAGGAGATATTGTTTTAATATCCAGTGACAACAGGGAAAGGCTGGACTGGCCTTTAGGAAAAGTGGTCAAAATTTTGTCACCAGATGGGAATAATAGATTTGTAAAATTGAAAACAAAAATGGAGTAGTTCTATATCCAGTGTTGATACAATATCCTCTATAAATCAGTAAGAATGGAAAAAAAGTGTTCTTGGAAAACAAAACACTTGTTGAAAAGAAGTTGACCTGCTATGGTTTGGTTTGTTAGTCGTTCAACGGTCATTTTTTGCACACGAGGGAGCTACGGTTTAAAGTGGATTCCGAACCATTACAAATATCCATGCCCAAGGTGGGATTTGAACCCCCGAACTGTTGAACCGAAGGCAAGAGCGCTAACCATTCGGCTGCCAGCTCGGCCTTACCTGCTATGATAGTAGTGGAGTTAATACGGATCCTCTCTTGAAACTTGATGAACGAAGCTCACGATATGGTAAGAGGTTAAAACAAATGAAAAGACTTATGATGTCGAAGTGAGCCTTTTTTTACAGCAAGAACTCATGTTTTGACTTTATATAATATCGTTAGAACTTTATTTCAGAACTTTAAGAAAAATTATATGTTAATATATGTTAATTTAATTTTATTGATAGTTGAATTATTTTATTCTTTTGATATTTTCTTATTATTTGAAGTGTATTGATTAATTTTGAAACTTGATAATTTGCATAGTGATATAGAGAATATTTAAATCTTAATTTGAATATTGTGTTTGAGTTTTCTAAGATGTAAATTCAAAGATGGTAGAATGTTAGAAATGTTGACGATCATCAATAAATAATGTAACTCTCTTTGCCAATCGAGAATTGATGACGTCAGGTTGGAATTCCATAGATAAATACACATATTGGAGAATTTTTTTGATCATTTATGTCGAATGTAGATGGAATAATCCAGAATCTGAATCCCGGGACAAATAATTTAAGAGTAAATTTTCCCATACAAATTGATTACTTTGGGCAATAGTGTTATTACCAAAACAACTATATTTTTTACGGTTTCTTATTTGTAACTATTAATATATTTCATGGCTTATCTCTTTGTTCACAAAAAATTTACATGCCTCCACTGATTATTGCGGTCACAGCTCGCAAAAAACTCGCCAAATATTGTAAAATATGATTTTTTTCCTCGCCAAATTAAATCGCCAAAAAATTACCAAAAGCGATTCATTACCAAATGTGTCATCCCCGCACATGTGGGAAATGCTAGCACACAATTCGAATGTTGACATTTTAATTTTGGATTTTATTTTGGATGTAAATCTCGGCAATTTAAATCTTATTTCATATTTATTTCCTTTATTTCGTTTTGGTTGTAGCGCCTGAAATTAAATTCATTTCGGATTTTGCTATGAATATAGTACCTAAATTTAAATCCTGCTTTCAAATAAATTTTTTATGTCCATATGGATATAGTGGCGGAATTTCAATCCTGTTTTTTGTATGCATTTTGGATTTCATTATGGATAACTAGTTTGATGTTACCGCTATTGGTGACCATCGCGACATATTTTCGTCGCCAAGTTAAGCGCATGTTTTTTAAAGCGGTAATTTTTCCAAAATTAAAAAAATACGCATTTTATAAAGTTTTAAATCACATAATGTCATAAAATATCTAAAAAGTATCACTGGAAAATGAATAAAAATTTTTTATGTTGGGTTTGCCTTCTCTACAAAACAACCGGTAAAATAAATAACTAAATAACAATAATGACGTCAAGCTCACATGTCAAATATGATCGGTGATATTGTGGAAAAATATGTAAGAAAAATATAATAATAAATTAACAAATTAATCGTTAAAGAAAAAGATAATAATAAATAAGCAAAAAGAAATTGAAAAAAAAGAACAGTTTACGATGTTGAAAATATAAAAATAATAATAAGTTAAAAAATTTATATTAGAATATTATATAATAAACAAAATAAAAGATATAAATAAATAAAAAAAATTGGAAAGAACAGTTTGCGATGTTTAGACGCTGGCGACAATGAAACACAACAGCAAACGTAGAACAAAAAGCTCGAATTGAAAGTAAAACGAAAACTTCAAATACAGTTGCCACTGAAAAGAACCATATATATAACGTAAAAATGATGTTAAATACGAGAAAAACCAAATCTGGTAAACAAAAAAATCTTGAAAAATAGCAAAAACTCAATTTGCAAACACTATAATCAAAACAAAATCTCAAATTGTCAACACTACAATCAAAATGAAGAAAGGACGCTAGATTTGGTAAGAAATCACTTGGGGAGTATATAAAACTTACACCGAATTTTATTCTAATTATTTTCTGCAGGCATAGAATTCTTACAATTGCATTTTAAGTATTTAAACTTTCACTAGTAAACGAGATTACAGAATTCGTTTTCTAAATTCCTTGAATGACATTTCATGTATTTAATAAACGAAATTATAAAATTGTTCTATTTTTTTAAATAATTCTAGATTTGTTTCCTGAATTTAATTGTTATCGCAGAAATTGTTAAAATTGAGGAATTGTATGAAGCGATTTTTTTGTATGAATTGTAAATTGTCTTAGTGTAAATGTTCGATGTAATGTATAAAATTGTTAAATGAAATTTGAAAATTTCTACTTTAATGATTTGAAATCATTCTATCTTAAACCACTGGATTAATCAATTTTTTTTCTTAAATATAGAAAAAATTCATTAATTCTGAAATTCATTTTATTTATTTTTAAATAGATGTTATTTTCATTAAGATATTTTTTTTTTACTTTTGCTACTTTATTTCCTTCCATTTTAATTCTGAAACATTTTTAAGTAGAAACTTTTAATCAATTCTTATTACAATTACTGTTTTCTTATATACTGTTAGACTTAGCAATTTGAAATTGGGGGGGGGGTTCTTATGCGGATTGGTGCCCAATATGGGTTGCTAATTCCAATACCTACGACTCCTCCGCTTGGCAACCTCAAATTTTTGCCACCACGAATATTTCACCAATTTGGCGAGGTTGTGACCGTAATACTCAGTTTTACAGAAATTATTCGTTAAAAGAAGCTTATTTTAATTTTTTCCGCATTTTCTAATGTATAACTGTGTATTTGTATCTAGCTTCTTTTCCTCTATATTCAGGAGGAAATTTTTTTTTTATTTTCTGTCTATTAAATACATATTTTGTGCAAATTGTTTGAAAATAATTTTAAAATAATTTATAATGAAATTTAATAATATATTTCAGTTATTACTACCGAGTGTATTTGTTTATTAAAAATGCTGAAGTGTTAAATAAACTTAACTAGTAAGAATATTTTTTACTGAAGAAATTGAATTTAGGTTATATAATTAGTTAAATATTTATTAGTTTATATGATAACATTTTGAAAAATTAGATGGTTTGTGGCTAAGTTTTTAATTTTCTACATAAAAATTTATGACAAAATAACTTTTCCATAACTTAAACTCCAACAATATATTAATTCATTAAGAAATAAAAAATGCGAATTATTTGTATTTCATTATGTATATATTAAGAAGAAAAGCAAAAATAAAATAAATATCAGTATTTTCTATTCTTAAAAAAAGATAAAACAGCTTATCAATATTTGCATAAAAACTCACATCTTGTGCAGTCCATAACTCGAGTTTTAAAACCAGGTTTCGTATGGAGGGGAGAGAAATGTTTCCTTCCCTTCAAGAAGAAACATCTGCACTTGAGGTTTTTGCTTCAGCGTGCCTTGCAATTTCACATTTTTATTAGTCTGGAAGTTTGAATGCTGATACCTAGTTTTTCAGATAAAACTTTTCTTTTGGCGTTATAGTTTTCAATTGCTTTATTATAGGAGAAATGAATGATACAGCATTTAATTTTACGAAATATATAAAAGTAAGAAAAATGCTTTTTATTTTTAGAATTATTTCATTTTCAAATCTGATTTCTTTCATTGAGTGTATTTGTATCCATCTCTATAAACAAAACAATTTTTCCGCTGAAATTTTGTTCGCATGGAATAAAGTGAATCTTAGGAAGTAGGCATTTAGCTATGCTGTGCTTCACATTTTGATAGTTTAATATCAGCATCAAAATTAATTGAAACCGCAATTAATAGTGATTTGATCTTATTGTATAGTTACTTATGCTATGGTCCCTACACCATTTCTGATTTCTGTTCAATATTTTTTCCTCTTTAAAATTCTTACCTCTGCGCTGTAGGTAGAAAAATTCTGCATCTCCAATTCTGGTCTTCGATACAAAAACTCGTGGATTCGGTTCTCATCTCGGTTAGAGATATTTGTATCGCTTCAGAGTTCGTTATAAAGAGTTGGTTTTGGTTAAATTAAAATCCTTGAGTAAAAAAATACTTTTTTTAAACATCCACAGGATCTCGCTGTACAATTAATTTTCATGTCGGAATTTTGAAATGTATCTAATATTAAAATTGTGTTTTTCTATATTTCATTTTACTACATTATTTATTTAAGCGCAATATACAATTCTGACTTAGGACATTATCAAAATTTTAGTTCAAAATGTTATTTTAGAATTATTGATTTATTGGTATACATATTTTTATAAATTATGAAAAATATTATTTATTCCATTTACTATCGAATTTAATTTTTGCTAAAAGCATTAAAATTTATTTTTCCAAATCATTTTAAATATAAAATTGCGTTTTTTTTATATTTTGCATTTATATCTGTTGAAATGCATTGTTTTTGTAAAATACAATATGCAAATAATTCATAGAGCTCTCAACGCAGAATTGTTAATAGTAAATTCTTGAATATTTTTTATCAAATTTTCAGTTAGAGGAAGGATTCAGTCTTTTATGGTGCTCTACATTCGTTGAAAATATAGTTATTGACATTATCCCTTAATTTCTCTTATGATGAAATCTTTCGTGTATTACTATTCAACTGTTTACCTTTTATAACTACAGTTTAATGTTTCATTTGTATGGACGTTCAAATATAAAGATCTGGATGTGCATCCTTTATTTCCTCCCATTCTGGCCAAAAATAATCCTAAATTTTGAGAATCAATTTTTTTACATTGCTTCTTTTGCATAAACTAGAAATAGATTGATGCTGCTGTTTTTAATATTTAAAGTATTGTGTATTTTACATAGAAGATTATAAACTGCGTCAATTAAACAGAATGTAAAAGCAAATTTTAAAAACGCATATTGGTAAAAACAAATGTAATTGTAATGGTTACTCTATTATGTTTTTAATTTTAATGAAAGAAATATATTTATGAATACAATAGAATTTTAATTCAAATTGCTCTAATTTATTCATACAAAAATGAACTGATCAAGTTTTAACCATTACAAAAGTTTTATAAACTGAAATTTAACATAAGATAAAAAATTATATATATTTACACTTGCTTACAGAAGTATGCAACTCATAGCTTAAGTGAAAAAGATCTAGTTCCCAAATAAATATAAGAAAAATATTATTTTGGAGAGTGTTGTGTGTTAATAGTAGCATCTCATTCAAGTCATAAAATAATGAAAAATAAACCAAATCATTGTATTTTAAAAAACTTTAAAAGTAATTTTGTTAACTATAAGTAGAAATTTAAATCACAAAAATATGTATGCACTCTGAATTTTTGACTTTTTAAATAGGCTGAATGAAACTTGCGAGTGATTTTTCATATTTTAGTGATAAGTTTAGAAGTTCTGCTACAAAGCTTGTGTGTGTGTGTAAATTTGATCTTTAAGTACATCAACAATTCACCAATGACTCCACGTGGAAAAGAATTATCAAAAGATCTAAAGGATGCCATAATAAAGCTCTATAAGGAAAGCGAAACCCAAAGACAAATCGATAAAATCATAGGCAAAAGTCCTACAATAGTGCAAAAAATCATTGAAAAGTTCCAGCTGAGGAAAATACTCTAAGCAAGCCAAGAACAGGACAACAGTCCAATTTTTACGGATCGAAAAAGGCGAATTATTGTTGGAAATGTGAAAAAAATCTGAAGATTAGCGCACCAAAATTGACAGCTGATGTGAAAAACAATTTTGCGAAGTCATGCAATCCTGAAACGATATCGCCGGGTGTTACGGAAGGCAGGATACCTTCCGTATGCGGCTGAAGATGGTCGAAATATGCGAAGAAAACCCTTTGTTAGCAAAGTGAATCGCAAAAAAAGAATAGATTTTGCAGAAGATAATGTAAAGCAAGACAGAAATTTTTGGTAATCCGTGATTTTTTCGGATGAAAGTGAATTTAACATCCACAGGTCAGATGGACACCAAAAAGTTTGGAGGAAAGCAAATGCAGCTCTAGAACCAAAGAACATGAGATGAACTGTAAAAACACGGTGGTGGTTCGATTATGGTTTGGGGTTGCATGGCAGCAACTGGAATAGGAAATTTAGTAATAATCGACGGAATAATGAATCAATATAGCTATTTGAAGATTTTAAAGAATAATCTAAGCCAAAGTGCTTCTAAATTAGGACTCGATGGATCCTTCACTTTCTAACAAGATAATGATCCCAACCATAGTGCTCGGGTTGTTAGGGAATGGCTGCTATATAATGTGCGAAAACAGCTAAAAACCCCACCGCAGTCACCTGATCTTAAACCCATTAAACACTTGTGGGATTATCTCGATCGCCAAATTAGAAAGCAAGAGATCAAAACTAAAAATGATCTAAAAAAGCCCTTTTGGAGGAGTGGCAGAAAATACCATCTTCTGTCACTTTAGTAAAATCAGTGCCATATAGATTGAGAGCTGCCAAAAATTACTAATTTTTTTGAAAAATTGTAAAATTTGCAATATTAATGCCTTTGTTTTTGTTTGCATACTTACTTTTATGATGTAAATTACATCCTATTTTAAGTTAAGCTCATCTTCTTAGTTAAATATTTGTATTTTTTAAATATTTTTCTTCTTGTAATCAAGCTTGATTTTGCTGTAATCGAAATAAATCATTAATCTGAAAACTTTACATTGTAAGTCTGTTTTTATTTTCGTTGGACACCATCACATATACACTACATACTTCTGTGATTAAGTGTATATACCGTAGCTACTCTGGTATGGCTTTTTGTAAAACTATCATTAGAATTCCTTAGAATTCTTGTAAATGTAGTTCTTTTAATACGATATTATTTTTATTTTTAGTGGTAAATATATCCGACGCTTTTAATCCATAATAATGCTTAAGCTATTATTAAAAGATATGTAATTAAAATTTTTTTAACGAATTAAAATATGTTATGTATGAAGAGCTGTGAATTTATACTACAGCTTTTTTCCTTCCGTACACCAAGATTTTTCTGGTTGAATATTTTCATGATATGCAGTCTTAACTTTTTATTACTTTCTTTACACAAAAGATTATTTTAAAAATAATTCAAAAATATATGTATTAGCGGATCGTTATTTAACTATAACTGGGATTGAAACTTGTTCTCACTCTGAAGGGAACTGTATAGTTACTGGACTAAGACAATCGAATTAAAATGAGTTGTTTGATTTTTCTATTTTAGTAATGCTTGACATCAAAGATCTTGGAATTTTTACTCTTCTTTATATCTGTAAAGTGACAAGATAGTAGAAATTTTATGCCTCAGCTCAGCAGATAGCTAAAGATATTAATCTTTTTGAATAACATATCAAAAATTTTCTTAAGTGGTCGTTCGTATTCCTGCCTTATAAAAAAGATAATTTTGAAAACTCAAGCATTCACATTAATAAATGTACATTTCGAAAGCTGAAGTGCATCATCTATTTTCCTATTGTCTGGAATTAAAATGTAATTTTCCTTTCTAAGAGTACGATTATGACAGCTATGGGCTAGAGAAATAGATATTCGCTACCTCGAAGTAGGCAACTTAACCCTCGAATACAGTTGTAAGTCATTTTCACACCTGCCGGGTGTTGGTTTTTTATTGATTATATGCATTATTTATAAATATTCTAGCTATATAGATTTCCGAATTTCCCTTTTAGCAATTCGTTAATTTGACTCAGAACTTATGAAAATTATTTCCGAAGATTTTTGATTTGTTTGTCGTTAAACGATGAATTTTTGCACACGAGGACTAATTTATACCGAGACGTAAAGTTTAATGTGAATTTGAGACCACTATAAACATCCACGCCTAATGTGGGATTTGAACTCGCATAGTGTTTAGTTGAAGGCAAACCATCTGGTGCCACTTCGCTCTGTTTTCTAAAAAGGTGTGTACAGTGAACATTCAAACACGTTAGATGCCTTTGTATTTTTGGGGTCAGTTTATGAAATACGTTTACATTTAATATATACAGTGGATATGGAATTGGTCGATTAAGAGCTTGAAATAGTATGAAGTTAAGAAAAATGGTGGTAAATTTTACATTTATAATGAATTTGAATTTTATTGAATCCTATCATGTTTAAGATAAACAACGATTTTTTCACTAGATGTTGCATTTAAAATCCACTTACATTTACCGATTACTTTACTATGAATAATTCTCTCTGTGTGTGTATTACAGAAATATATACGATATTGATATTGCATTAAAAATTCAGTTTTAACGGAGTGCTTGGTTTATTAGTTCTTTGTGTCCTGGTAAATTATGGTAATTTAACATCGTGCACACGGGGAAGGTTCAGACCTGAACGCTATTATTAAATATTTGATCAACCGCTTTTCTTTTCATGAAGTTTTTTTATGGATTGAGAGCTGTATTGCGAAGCATGAAACCCGGAAAATCCTTAGCAGTTACCCAGACAGTCTTACATGCAGAAAATCTAAGTTTTATCTTCTATTGTTGAATTATTATAAGGATTTAATCTGGGACCTTACGTTCCAGATGTCATTTTATTGCGAAGTCCCGGTGAACTCAAGTAATAACATGTTATCTCAAGTGAAACATAACCAATGACTAAAAACTATCTTATAAATTAATAAACTCCAATCATTCATAAAACAATTAAATTGACAATATGTCAATCTTTTCTTTAGTTGTCATGTGTGTCATGAAATTCTTAACAAATTTCGAACGAAATATGTACAAAAAATTTGGTTTAGCGATAAGGCTTTTTGTTCAACAGGTTGTGAATTCAAATCCCCCTTGGGGTTGAATGTTTGTTGTTGCTGTTTAGAATTCACTTTAACATGTAGGCTAAAGTCTAATTATTCGTGTGCGAAAATTGGTCTTTGAACTACAAAGAAAAGAAACCTTAAACGAAAAATTGACGGAAGTCTATCAACGGTTTCTAAGTGTTTATCAATATTTCACTATACGTTTGATTTACCTTGAAATATTTTTGAATGAATTTGAGATTATTTATTTAAAAACACCGTATTCTGATTTTTTTGCTGTTAAATTACTTGAATCTCTGAAAATTATTTATGGATTGTTATTTATCAATATTCTTATTTCTCTATTTCAATATCTATTTCAAGAAATCAAAGAAATGAAAGTGATACTTAAAATTTATTGCCTAGTATTTTGTTGTACGTTACTAAATTTGTGAAATAAAGAACACATGGTGCAATTATTTTAATGTGTAAATAAAAATACAATGTAGAGGGGATTATTAAAACACACTTTAGATGTATCAAAAATCTTTCAATATGATACAGGACCATTCTTTGCATGTAATAGAGCTTGGATTCACCAAGGAATCAATTTATACAAGTGCTGAATAGTGTAGTGGGGAGACTACTACATCCCATTGTGGGAATACTTGGGAATTCCTAGACGATATGCCAAGGGATTTCGCATTGAAAACTCTAAAATAACAGATACAGACCTGATTTCGCATATTTTGCCCGATTGTGTAGACATAATTTTGCTTATATATATATATTTCAGCGTATCAAAAATAATTTACATTGTCGATGATTTTTTACATTCAAAGATGTTATTGCACCAGCATGCTTCCCTAAGTTCGACTCTACTTGTTAGATAGCAGGGTGGAGTCTTGCGAGATTTTTCAGCTAGGACCAAGCAGAGGACCCCCAATACTGTCACTCCCAGATGTATCATTTCACTAGGAGGACATTGCAACCATGCCCAGTTTTAACATGCATTTAGCGAACACAGCGGATTATCTCCGGATTTCGAACTCACTCCCTTCCGATAATGAGAACGTCGCCTTTAATCAACCAGGCCACCGCGGCCTTTCAAAAATGTTGTTAGTGCAGTCATATTTTGAAAGATTTGTTAATTATATCCACTGGAATGGTGTTCGGGTGTTCGTCAGGTTTCTTCGCGACAATCAATAGACAGTCTACTACTTGTGAACACGGTAGATAGTGGCGCACAGCAGACAGATGGATATCAAAAGTCAATAAAACACAAAATATTAAAAAACAACAATGTTTTTAATTTTGTTCATATATACTGACTAGGGAAATTAGAGTCTAGACAGTTTTGAATAAAATATCGCCCAAATGGCAGCTCTCATACTCCACACATTGCCTAAGCCTTTTCCTGAAATTTTCATGGACTCTTTCCAGCATTTCTACAGGAACCTGTTGGATGCTGGCCTGAATGTTGCCTATAAGGGCTTCTAGGGTCCTAGGACGGTCGTTGTAGGCGAGGGATTTTAGGTAGCCCCACAAGAAAAAATCACAGGGGGCCAAATCGGGAGACCGCGCTGGCCAGTGCAAATCGCCTCGCTTGGTGTTGAGGCTCTCAGGGAATCGGTCATGCAAAACATCCATACAAACTCTTCCCGTATGGGCCGTGGCCCCATCCTGCTGAAACCAGATATCATCCAGGTTCATCTGCTCCAGTTCCGGCAAGAAAAATGTCTGGATAATATTGAGGTAACGTACAGAAGTCACAGTTGCCGCTCGATCATTTTTTTCAAAAAAAGTAGGGCTCGATGATCCCCACCCTCGACAAAGCACACCAAACTGCGACTCTGTCAGAGTGTAGGGGGCTCTGGTGGAGCTCCCTAGGGTTTGTCCCACTCCAGTAGCGCATGTTCTGTTTATTTACACAACCACTGAGGTGAAAATGTGCCTCGTCAGAGAAGAAAACAACAGAGTCTGGAGGCAACGCAGCAAGCATGTTTTCGGTATTGCATTGACGTTCTTCATAATCCAGTGGTTTTAACTCTTGAGCAACAACCATCTTATAGGGGTGTAAATGGAGTTGTCCTTTGACGATTCTTTGAAGGGAACGTCTTGAAATTCCAAGGGCGCCAGCCTGTTTACGAAGGGAACGCCTAGCAGACTGCTCAACCGCAGCTCGAACTCTCTGGATGTTTTCCGGGGTTGAGACAGTTCTCCTAGGGCCCCTCCTTATCGAGGACACATTTCCTGTGTCTCTAAAGGCTTTCAACCATGCAAGAATTCTGTTCCGATTGGGAACTCGACCAAGAGGGGCGATGCGGAATTCCGAACGGAAAGCGCGCTGCACGCGGACAATCGAACGGCCGTTTGAAAAATAGGCTTCCACGCCAAACACACGCTGCACTACTGACCATTCCATCTTGTGAACTGAACTTGATATGGAGACAAATTTCCGATCTCGCTCTTTCGAGCCACGACTCCTTCGGGCAGCGCCAACGGTTAGGAAGCGAGCAATGGCCTTCTCAAATCCATCCGTCTGCCGCGCGCCACCCTGTGTTAAAAATACAACAATCGTTATCCATTCGTGATGTCCAAGTCTTTCTGTTAATGTGTATACTGAAATGAAAGCAAGTAAAAAAGTTTAATTCCTCTGAAGATAACCCTTTTTCTTGCTTTTAATTTAATATTTAATTAGAAGACCTGGATATTGCTTCATGAGTATACTTTTTGAAAAATTCAGTTCGATCCTTGGAAAACCAGAATTAGATAATTTTGAAATATATATCCCAGTTGCTGATTCTGTGTAACCTATATTATAAATACTATTTGAACTAATATTCTCACCAGTAAGTGTATAATTAGATAGAAAAAAAAATTCCATGTCAATAATTCACAAATTTTCTTGGAAAATTAGTGGTAATATGATAAAAATAAAATGAGAGATGTAGTGAATTGCTAAATTCATGAGTGCCCATTTTTGAAAGTTAACAATTTGCTTTATATTATTTAAATTTCATTTAGAAATCTATTGATGAAGAAATTGGAAATTTGATTAGCTTCATAATTTAAATGTAATTTCTTTTTAAATACAAAGAGCAAAATAATTATTGATCTGAACGCGTAATGTGGCATACAGTTATTCAACCAGATTATTTAAATTATAAACGGTGTTAGAAAACTTACATTAGGTTCTGAAAAATATTAACATAATCTCCTGGAGAAAGTATAGTTAAAAATTGCTTCGGAAATGCATTATTTAAAGAATGAATTTATCTATTAATGTTTCATGTTGAAACTGAGCTTTGATTTTTCCTAATTTTACGTAGTGAAAAATTTTGTATTGTGAACTTAAATATCAGAGTTGTAAGATTTTGATTAAAAATGTACATATAACTATATTGTTAAAATAAATGCTAATTTTATATTATTTATCAAAAGCTGTCAATCATTATAAATCATTGAGTACTATGCAGAGTTAAAAAAATTATTCTGGATAAATATCTGCTTCCTATTGAATAAATTTCGTATTTTTTTTCTCCTCCAAATTTTTTTTCGTCTATGGTTGAATTGAGAACGCATGCTCGAAATGGGAAAAAGAGTTTTTATCTGAATGTCGATCTTTTCCTCACTTAAAACTTAGGTTTTGTTTCAGTCATGAATTTTGATTAATGCATTTGTAATTGATTTAAACATAATTAATGCTGAGTTCAATTTAAAATGCGTAATTCAGTGTGTAAAGTTGCCTATGCCACGATGTGATTTAATCGATGGAGCACCCATCTTCACACGCGATGCAGAACCCTGCAGATTTCAGGAACAGAAGCCAATTTTATAATTTCAGGTATACATGTCCGCTTTTAGCAGGAAAGATTGTATGTTGTCTGATAACCCCTTCTTCCTGTAATCCTGTATGATTTTTTTAGAAAAAATAACGATGATTACTATGCTTTCTGATTTTTGGAAAAGTATTGTTATTATGCACTGTAGCGAGTATATATTTACGTTTTCATCAATACGCCGCTTATCGAAGTGTATTGGAACCGGATAAAATGAGTTTCAACTTCCCTTTTGTAACGTTGCTAGTAAATATTGAAGTCTCAAGTGTTCCCCAACTCATTCGATTGTTTTTATTCATCAAAACCAGATTTCGTTGTGCAGAACAGCGCTTTAAGCAAAGCAAAATAATTTGCATTTATCATTAAAAATAATGAATAACGTTATTTTACTAAATCCCAGATTCCTTCGAAATCTGAGTGAGCATTTTCTGAGGAAGTTAGCCGAGCTGGCAGCCGAATGATTAGCGCTCTTGCCTTCGGTTCAACAGTTCGCGGGTTCGAATACCACCTTGGGCATGGATGTTTGTAGTGGTTTGGAATCCACTTTAAAACGTAGGTCCCGGTCTAATTAGCCCTCGTGTTTAAAAAATGACCGTTGAGTGACAAACCAAACCAACCATCTACTGGAAGTTAATGCTCTTGACATTTGGCACGTGGGTCCGTTGGCTTGTCCTGTTAGTAATTTCCTATTAATCGCATTAAACGTTAACCCATTCATTAGATTGAATATATATAATGCCTAGTACTTTTAACAAAACAAGTTGTTCATTATTAGAATTATAAAAATAACATTAAAATCATTAGATGTCACCTTACATAAATCAGAATTAAGAATATTTATTCATTTTATTTTCTCTATTTGTGTAAAATATACTATTTTAGAAACTCAAATTTTTCCTTTTCTCCTACTTTAATAATTTTGTTAAAAATGACAGCATACATTTGTGTTGTGAACATTGAACAGACACCCTAAAAAATCTATGTGCTATGTAAGTGCGATAGTACAAATTTACGCAAATAACTTCTAAACGTGGTCCGTTGATAGGATTAATTTTTTTATTTGTAGAGATAGAGACAAAAAAGCTTTTATTAAGTTCTTCTCCAAGTGATAATTTCCTCTTTTCAATTATTTTTAAAAGACTTCTTATACCATCCATGTAACAATTTCAGTTGAGTAAATCATCCGAAAACAATTTATCATGTAAAAGAATTATTATTGAAGCTTAACTTTTACTTTAAGTCTTAGATATTTTTAGAATATCGGAAATTTTTTTTAAATACTTAAAATGCGAACTTGATTTTCAAATTCCGAAATTTCAGCAGTAAAAGTAATAGTCCGCAAATAAAACTAAACAATTTAATTTAAAAAGGAATTTTTAATGATATATGCTTCCAATTTTAAAAGATAAATTATACATAGTTTTTGTTACCTTGCCCATGGAAAATCAATATTCAAATAGAATAAAAAGAAATTCGGATAACAAGCTTTATCAATAATTTTATTATTAAGTTTCTTGAAAGTAGTGAAAATGAGCAAAGCTTTTTATTTTCAACAAAATACGATACATTTTTTGTTTACTTGTGTATTTATCTTGTGAAATCTCTTCGAAGTTCACACTCGTCCATTCACTGTTGCGCTATTATTCTTACGATTACTAGAGCTGTATTTTTTCTAATGAATATGTGCATTTATCTAAAACTCATTTTCAGTATTTACTGGCTAGTTTTCCAAGACAACAGTCAAAATATATGCATAATTACTTGGACACTTGGAATTAATTACATACAAATATACTTGGAATAACACTTGGGAATTAATTACATACAAAAACTATGTAATTAATTCCCAAGTGTCAAAATTGCAGTTATCAATGAGAATTTTAAAAATATTTAAATTCATTCCGCAGCAGTTATATCATTTTAATAAACGAGAAAAGTACTTTTAAGTAATATTTAAAAAAACAATGGATTTAATGAATACATTTACATACATTTTTTTGTTACAGAATACGAATATCTGCTAATGTGCTTATACCGTTTTGCTGAATTAAATGGGTAAGTCACTTGATTTTTTTTTTGCACTAATTGTTTTATTTGTGTAGAGTTAAGAGCAATTTACTTTTATATATACTTAAATTAATACTAGCACTATTGAGATGATGGAGTATATTTGAAATAAAATGTTTATAAACATTTTTAGGTATAAAATCTTGATGTTTTTCAATATGAAGTTTTTCTAAACTTTGAGGAAAATTTGAGAGTTAATTCTAATTTTTAGAATACTAATAAACTGCCAAAGATTTTCTTATTTTCTTATAATATATTTTGTTTATTTGTAAAACAGAAATTCTTTAAAAAAAATCCTATTTTATAATTTCATGCTTTCTGTCTTAGATTTTATTTTTCTTATAAAAGACTGTAATTAAAATTTTTATAACTATTTCCGTAAAAAAGTGATTTACATAAACTGCAAACAATACTGACTTATTGATTTCAGAAGGATCGAATATATAATTTTAGATGTCAAACATCTATTTTTTTCTTTCTATAAAGTGTTCAAGGAATTTCTTCTATTCTACAAGCCTACTTAAATGAAGTTTCTTTATTTAATCTACTTTTCATAAAAATCTAAGATGATGATGCCTGAAGAAATCTGTTTTATTTAATTAAGAAATATAAGAACCCAGTAAGAAAGTTTGTTTTTATTCTATTCTGTTTTAATGTAAAAAAACAATTATGTGTTCAATCACTCTCCCCACAATATAAGCTTAAAAATGTTAGTATTTAAAATAATTTTGTATAAATTAATTGTAATGTAAAATATTATTTAAAATAATTTTAAACTAAGCCACTGTACTGGATTTGTAATTCATATTACAAAAGCTAGAGTGTAATTAAAAACTAATTTAGTTTATAAAAATATATAGTACATTTTACTGTAATAATACCTTGTCTGACTTCGTCAGACATTTGGAGGATAAATTATAACAAAACAACTTTAATAAAATTCAAGAATTGTAAACAATGTAATTATGCATCTCTCCAAAATTATTTTAAACTTTGAAAATTTGCAGCTGCAAAAAATATCACATTACAATATGGGAGGGTTGTTTTTATTCATAAATTCATGTTCACTCTAAATTGGATTTAATTGTGATTCTTTAAATTGATTCTTTTAAAAGGTATATTTCTACTCCGTTGTTTCATCGAATTGTTTTATGTGAGTGACTATTAAACACGAAAAAAAATCAAAATAAAAATGTGAATGAAAATGAATGAAATATTAAGCGAAATAAGCGTTATGTTATATTCTAGACAATAAAAAAAAGCATGTGAATGTTTTCCTTAGAAAACTTAAAGCAACTTTATGTATCTTTACTGAAAAAAGGATAAAACTCGATTAAAATTTTAAATTTTACTTATCAAAAATCACAATTTAATAAAATTTTTAAAAGAACTAACTGCATAACTACCTATTCCTAAATTGCTAAATTTAACCTTTAATACCACATTGTAGACTGCCTAATGATCAATTGCTCTTGAAAGGGATTTTAATATTCATTTTGTAAATCACCTTTATAGAAAATGTTTCATAAAATGAGCGCAGTTTTTCCATGTCGAAAGGGTGGAAACCCTTAAACCATCCCAACCGACGTACATTAAAAATAAATCATGAATTTTATCCTACTTTCTTCATTCGCTGGGATCAAAATCGAGACCTTTTGTTCCAAAAACCAATTTCCATTTAGAGCATAGTGAACCTTACTAAAATTAATCGTAACACTTTAAACGATATTAACATTT
The DNA here is from genome assembly GCA_037975125.1 of Latrodectus hesperus. Lineage (NCBI taxonomy): Eukaryota > Metazoa > Arthropoda > Arachnida > Araneae > Theridiidae > Latrodectus > Latrodectus hesperus. Next base: position 93,589,730 of record CM075859.1, on the reverse strand, counting down.
GTAACAGAAGCCTTACCACTCTATATGTACTCTGTATCAATAAAAATTTTATTTTCTTTTCCAACTGAATTTTTCGTAGAATTTGAATTGAAAATCACTGCAAGGAATGGAGCGAAAATTATATCAATGTTTGTTTATGGAAAACTTAAAATAAATATATTTCATTTGGAAATTTTGATTACTACTCTGAAACTTTATTTAAAACACAATTAACACATGGTTTTTAACTCCCTGTAGAATTGTTTATACGGTGATAATTTGGTTGAACATTTTGCAATCAAAATTCTCGCTGATAGAGCTATGACAAGCAGATTTTTATCGTACTTTTAAAAATGTCATAACTGCATTTATATTTCCTATATTCAGAGAGTACCTCCAGCGATGATTAGAAGATTCACTGGGAAGCTATTTCTGAAAGATATTGCTTAATATGATATGTAAGAATATTCTTAAAATTCCAATAAGAAAATATATGTCAATAACTATATTGAATCCATAACTGTCTCCTGGCAGTTGACTTGTTGTAAAAGCCATTGGGAAACTATTATGCTTGTATGAAGCTAATGACACTTATTGAAAAAAATATGTATTAAAAAAAAGGAAAAGAATATTCTTATGTAAGTTTAAATAATAAGGAAATGATTCTTCATTTCATGTATTCAGAGAGTTCTTCCAGCGAGGATTAAAATATTCGCTTGGAAGCTCTTTCTGAAAGTTATTGCTTAATATGTTAGAATATTCTTAAAATTCAAATACGAAAGTGTATATGAATAACTGTATTTTAACTATAACAGCCTCCTGGCAGTTGACTCATGAAATCCATGGGAAATTATTATGCTTTTATAAAGTTAATGATATTTATTCAAAAAAAATCTGTACTATTAAAAAAGTGAAAAGAATATTCTTATATAAGTTTAAATAATAGGGAAATATTTCTATATTTCCTGTATTCAGAGAGTACTTCCAGCGATGATTAAAAGATTCCCTGGGAAGCTCTTTAGGAAAGAATGTATAATGATATGTAAGAATATTCTTAAAATTCAGATTGATAAATGTATATGAATAAGTTTAATGTATCCTTCACTGCCTAATGGCAGTAGACTTGTAAAACCAATAAAAATGAAACTCATTCAAAAGAAATAGATATTATTAAATGAAAAGAGTATTCTTCTGTAAAATTTAAGTATATAAGGAAATATTTCTATATTTCCTGTATTCAGAGAGTTCTTCCACAGCGATGATTAAAAATAGATTCACTGGGAAGCTCTTTAGGAATGATATTCTATTATGATATGTAAGAATATTCCTTAAATTCATATTACAAAATGTATATGAATAAGTATAATGTATCCTTAACTGCCTCCTGGAGGTTGACTTGTAAAACCAATAAGTATGACTATTATTCAAAATAAATAGATATTATTAAATGAAAAGAATATTCTTATGTAAGTTTTAACTATATTAGGAAATATTTCTATATTTCCTGTATTCAGAGAGTTCTTCCACAGCGATGATTAAAAGATTCACTGGGAAGCTCTTTAGGAATGATATTGTATAATGATATGTAAGAATATTCTTAAAATTCAGATTACAAGATGTATATGAATAAGTATAATGTATCCTTAACTGCCTCCTGGCAGGTTGACTTGTAAAACCAACAAAAATGAAACTTATTCAAAAGAAATAGATATTATTAATTGAAAAGAATATTCTTATGTAAGTTTTAATTATGTATGGAAATATTTCTATATTTCCAGTATTCAGAGAGTTCTTCCACAGCGATGATTAAAAGATTCACTGGGAAGCTCTTTAGGAATGATATTGTATAATGATATGTAAGAATATTCCTTAAATTCATATTACAAAATGTATATGAATAAGTATAATGTATCCTTAACTGCCTCCTGGAGGTTGACTTGTAAAACCAATAAGTATGACTATTATTCAAAATAAATAGATATTATTAAATGAAAAGAATATTCTTATGTAAGTTTTAATTATATTAGGAAATATTTCTATATTTCCTGTATTCAGAGAGTTCTTCCACAGCGATGATTAAAAGATTCACTGGGAAGCTCTTTAGGAATGATATTGTATAATGATATGTAAGAATATTCTTAAAATTCAGATTACAAGATGTATATGAATAAGTATAATGTATCCTTAACTGCCTCCTGGCAGTTGACTTGTAAAACCAACAAAAATGAAACTTATTCAAAAGAAATAGATATTATTAATTGAAAAGAATATTCTTATGTAAGTTTTAATTATGTATGGAAATATTTCTATATTTCCAGTATTCAGAGAGTTCTTCCACAGCGATGATTAAAAGATTCACTGGGAAGCTCTTTAGGAATGATATTGTATAATGATATGTAAGAATATTCTTAAAATTCAGATTACAAGATGTATATGAATAAGTATAATGTATCCTTAACTGCCTCCTGGCAGTTGACTTGTAAAACCAACAAAAATGAAACTTATTCAAAAGAAATAGATATTATTAATTGAAAAGAATATTCTTATGTAAGTTTTAATTATGTATGGAAATATTTCTATATTTCCAGTATTCAGAGAGTTCTTCCACAGCGATGATTAAAAGATTCACTGGGAAGCTCTTTAGGAATGATATTGTATAATGATATGTAAGAATATTCTTAAAATTCATATTACAAGATGTATATGAATAAGTATAATGTATCCTTAACTGCCTCCTGGCAGTTGACTTGTAAAACCAACAAAAATGAAACTTATTCAAAAGAAATAGATATTATTAATTGAAAAGAATATTCTTATGTAAGTTTTAATTATGTATGGAAATATTTCTATATTTCCAGTATTCAGAGAGTTCTTCCACAGCGATGATTAAAAGATTCACTGGGAAGCTCTTTAGGAATGATATTGTATAATGATATGTAAGAATATTCTTTAAATTCATATTACAAAATGTATATGAATAAGTATAATGTATCCTTAACTGCCTCCTGGAGGTTGACTTGTAAAACCAATAAGTATGACTATTATTCAAAATAAATAGATATTATTAAATGAAAAGAATATTCTTATGTAAGTTTTAATTATATTAGGAAATATTTCTATATTTCCTGTATTCAGAGAGTTCTTCCACAGCGATGATTAAAAGATTCACTGGGAAGCTCTTTAGGAATGATATTGTATAATGATATGTAAGAATATTCTTAAAATTCAGATTACAAGATGTATATGAATAAGTATAATGTATCCTTAACTGCCTCCTGGCAGTTGACTTGTAAAACCAACAAAAATGAAACTTATTCAAAAGAAATAGATATTATTAATTGAAAAGAATATTCTTATGTAAGTTTTAATTATGTATGGAAATATTTCTATATTTCCAGTATTCAGAGAGTTCTTCCACAGCGATGATTAAAAGATTCACTGGGAAGCTCTTTAGGAATGATATTGTATAATGATATGTAAGAATATTCTTAAAATTCAGATTACAAGATGTATATGAATAAGTATAATGTATCCTTAACTGCCTCCTGGCAGTTGACTTGTAAAACCAACAAAAATGAAACTTATTCAAAAGAAATAGATATTATTAATTGAAAAGAATATTCTTATGTAAGTTTTAATTATGTATGGAAATATTTCTATATTTCCAGTATTCAGAGAGTTCTTCCACAGCGATGATTAAAAGATTCACTGGGAAGCTCTTTAGGAATGATATTGTATAATGATATGTAAGAATATTCTTAAAATTCAGATTACAAGATGTATATGAATAAGTATAATGTATCCTTAACTGCCTCCTGGCAGTTGACTTGTAAAACCAACAAAAATGAAACTTATTCAAAAGAAATAGATATTATTAATTGAAAAGAATATTCTTATGTAAGTTTTAATTATGTATGGAAATATTTCTATATTTCCAGTATTCAGAGAGTTCTTCCACAGCGATGATTAAAAGATTCACTGGGAAGCTCTTTAGGAATGATATTGTATAATGATATGTAAGAATATTCTTAAAATTCAGATTACAAGATGTATATGAATAAGTATAATGTATCCTTAACTGCCTCCTGGCAGGTTGACTTGTAAAACCAACAAAAATGACAACTTATTCAAAAGAAATAGATATTATTAATTGAAAAGAATATTCTTATGTAAGTTTTAATTATGTATGGAAATATTTCTATATTTCCAGTATTCAGAGAGTTCTTCCACAGCGATGATTAAAAGATTCACTGGGAAGCTCTTTAGGAATGATATTGTATAATGATATGTAAGAATATTCTTAAAATTCAGATTACAAGATGTATATGAATAAGTATAATGTATCCTTAACTGCCTCCTGGCAGTTGACTTGTAAAACCAACAAAAATGAAACTTATTCAAAAGAAATAGATATTATTAATTGAAAAGAATATTCTTATGTAAGTTTTAATTATGTATGGAAATATTTCTATATTTCCAGTATTCAGAGAGTTCTTCCACAGCGATGATTAAAAGATTCACTGGGAAGCTCTTTAGGAATGATATTGTATAATGATATGTAAGAATATTCTTTAAATTCATATTACAAAATGTATATGAATAAGTATAATGTATCCTTAACTGCCTCCTGGAGGTTGACTTGTAAAACCAATAAGTATGACTATTATTCAAAATAAATAGATATTATTAAATGAAAAGAATATTCTTATGTAAGTTTTAATTATATTAGGAAATATTTCTATATTTCCTGTATTCAGAGAGTTCTTCCACAGCGATGATTAAAAGATTCACTGGGAAGCTCTTTAGGAATGATATTGTATAATGATATGTAAGAATATTCTTAAAATTCAGATTACAAGATGTATATGAATAAGTATAATGTATCCTTAACTGCCTCCTGGCAGTTGACTTGTAAAACCAACAAAAATGAAACTTATTCAAAAGAAATAGATATTATTAATTGAAAAGAATATTCTTATGTAAGTTTTAATTATGTATGGAAATATTTCTATATTTCCAGTATTCAGAGAGTTCTTCCACAGCGATGATTAAAAGATTCACTGGGAAGCTCTTTAGGAATGATATTGTATAATGATATGTAAGAATATTCTTAAAATTCAGATTACAAGATGTATATGAATAAGTATAATGTATCCTTAACTGCCTCCTGGCAGTTGACTTGTAAAACCAACAAAAATGAAACTTATTCAAAAGAAATAGATATTATTAATTGAAAAGAATATTCTTATGTAAGTTTTAATTATGTATGGAAATATTTCTATATTTCCAGTATTCAGAGAGTTCTTCCACAGCGATGATTAAAAGATTCACTGGGAAGCTCTTTAGGAATGATATTGTATAATGATATGTAAGAATATTCTTAAAATTCATATTACAAAATGTATATGAATAAGTATAATGTATCCTTAACTGCCTCCTGGCAGGTTGACTTGTAAAACCAATAAAAATGACTACTTATTCAAAAGAAATAGATATTATTAAATGAAAAGAATATTCTTATGTAAGTTTTAATTATATCAGGAAATAATTCTATATTTCCTGTATTCAGAGAGTACTTCCAAGCGATGATTAAAAGATTCACTGGGAAGATCTTTAGGAATAATATTGTATAATGATATGTAAGAATATTCTTTAAATTCATATTATAAAATGTATATGAATAAGTATAATGTATCCTTAACTGCCTCCTGGAGGTTGACTTGTAAAACCAATAAATATGACTGTTATTCAAAAGAAATAGATATTATTAAATGAAAAGAATATTCTTATGTAAGTTTTAATTATATATGGAAATATTTCTATATTTCCTGTATTCAGAGAGTTCTTCCACAGCGATGATTAAAAGATTCACTGGGAAGCTCTTTAGGAATGATATTGTATAATGATATGTAAGAATATTCTTAAAATTCATATTACAAAATGTATATGAATAAGTATAATGTATCCTTAACTGCCTCCTGGAGGTTGACTTGTAAAACCAATAAGTATGACTATTATTCAAAATAAATAGATATTATTAAATGAAAAGAATATTCTTATGTAAGTTTTAATTATATTAGGAAATATTTCTATATTTCCTGTATTCAGAGAGTTCTTCCACAGCGATGATTAAAAGATTCACTGGGAAGCTCTTTAGGAATGATATTGTATAATGATTTGTAAGAATATTCTTAAAATTCATATTACAAAATGTATATGAATAAGTATAATGTATCCTTAACTGCCTCCTGGCAGGTTGACTTGTAAAACCAACAAAAATGAAACTTATTCAAAAGAAATAGATATTATTAATTGAAAAGAATATTCTTATGTAAGTTTTAATTATGTATGGAAATATTTCTATATTTCCAGTATTCAGAGAGTTCTTCCACAGCGATGATTAAAAGATTCACTGGGAAGCTCTTTAGGAATGATATTGTATAATGATATGTAAGAATATTCTTAAAATTCAGATTACAAGATGTATATGAATAAGTATAATGTATCCTTAACTGCCTCCTGGCAGTTGACTTGTAAAACCAACAAAAATGAAACTTATTCAAAAGAAATAGATATTATTAAATTGAAAAGAATATTCTTATGTAAGTTTTAATTATGTATGGAAATATTTCTATATTTCCAGTATTCAGAGAGTTCTTCCACAGCGATGATTAAAAGATTCACTGGGAAGCTCTTTAGGAATGATATTGTATAATGATATGTAAGAATATTCTTAAAATTCATATTACAAAATGTATATGAATAAGGGTAATGTATCCTTAACTGCATTCTGGCAGTTGACTTGTAAAACCAACAAAAATGAAACTTATTCAAAAGAAGTAGATATTATTAAATGAAAAGAATATTCTTATGTAAGTTTTAATTATATTAGGAAATATTTCTATATTTCCTGTATTCAGAGAGTTCTTCCACAGCGATGATTAAAAGATTCACTGGGAAGCTCTTTAGGAATGATATTGTATAATGATATGTAAGAATATTCTTAAAATTCAGATTACAAGATGTATATGAATAAGTATAATGTATCCTTAACTGCCTCCTGGCAGGTTGACTTGTAAAACCAATAAATATGACTACTTATTCAAAATAAATAGATATTATTAAATGAAAAGAATATTCTTAAGTAAGTTTTAATTGTATAAGGAAATATTTCTATATTTCCTGTATTCAGAGAGTACTTCCACAGCGATGATTAAAAGATTTACTGGGAAGCTCTTTAAGTAACAATTTTTTTGCTTCGTTTCAAATAGATTGTAATTTTGAATAGACGCATGACACACACACTCAATATTCAGTTTTTACGAATTTATTCTACTGAATACTTAAACATCATAAGTGTTAATTTGAGAGCAATTATTATACGAAAGAAAACTTAAAAGAAATGCTTAACTTCATTCCAATTTTGATTAAAAAAAATAGTTTTCAGCGAAAAAAGTCAAAAAGACTTCCATTTTTTTAAATTATTATTTCCAATTTATCAAATAAATTTTTTAATTGGTGATTTGACCACTACTCATTTCATAAAATATTGACATTTTTGGAATTAATATTTTCTTAAGGATTTCAACAATTGAATATTTTTAACAAATAGAGATTTTTTAACTTCCTCAAAAAAAAAATTTCACTAGGAATTTTTTCAAAACTCTTTGGAATATTAATTCGCTAGTATTAAAAGTATAAACCAAAAAATATTAGAATATATATATATATATATATATATATATATATATATATATATATATATATAATTGTCCTTAATTATTTTGAGATTACAATTGAAAAGAAATTGATTTAACTGTAAATTTTTTAACTTTAAATTTATTTATGCTTTTACTGAATATAATGTTAGATTTTACAAAGAAGGCCAGAGCCCACAACGTTATACCGAGACAATGTTTTATGTTAAATTTTGCAGATTATTTTTTTAAGTTAATTTGTGTGTAAATATTTCATATAAGCTTTCTAAAATACATGCTTAAAATGAAGAAAATGTAAGCATTGTTCCGTTTTTATTAGTAGGGCTTAAAATAAATTTATGGATTTTTAGTAATTAAAGTTAAAATGCCAAGTTCAATAAGCGCTCCATTTCTAGATTTTTTTAATGTGCGGATGATTTTTAGAATTTAATCAGATTCAGCCCGTTAAGGGGCAAAGGGGATGGCAATTTTCTATAGTTAGACACCCAATGCGTATGCCATCTTGGTCACGAAAGGATAGTGAAACACATAAAGAGAGAAATGATTCTCAATGTCGAATCCAGTATTCGAACCCGGGACTTATTGCTTCGAAGTTAAGGATACTGACCAATCCGCCATTGATCAGCTATCATTTTTAGAATTAAATCAATAAAAAGTTCTAAAAATCTTAGAAAATTCATATGATTGATGGATAGTATCTGTGTATAGCAGTGTCCTCGAAAACGATACAAATTGATAAATTTTTATTCCATTAATAAATGAAATTTCATTTGGTTTTTTCAAGTTTTTGAAAACTTCTTCACACTGCGGTAAAATTATGATGACTTAATGCATCATTTTTGAATGTGTAACTGGTACCATACCGGCACAAAACATTTTTTTTGTATATTTAATATCTTTCATGAACTATAATGTAACACGCGTAAACTTGAATGCAGTGCTGCGTCTTATTTTTTGAAATGTATTCAAGAAAATCTTGATATCCTTATCTAAGCAGGGGTGAAATGAGAATGCGCTTGCAGTTTCAGTTTCTTTTTTTAAATTCAGTTGTGCGTGGGTGTGTAGCAGTTTTCAAAAAAAAATATCCATTAAATAAACAAATGAATGAATAATATATTTCTGTTTCATTTATTGAAATAGTTTCTTCGATAAATAAATTTGATTGACACATTAGTATTATTTATGTGAAATAATATATATATATATATATATATATATATTAAAAATTGAAATTAATTCATATTTATTTAAAGAACGCTTACTTATTTACTTCTTTCTTAGTTATGTGTTTTTGTGGATAATATAATAACGTGTTCATAATTTTAGAGATAGTAACATTCATGTTTTTAATTTTTTTCCTTTCATGTCTCTTTGGATGAGATTTCTGGTTACACAGAACCTTCCTAGAGCTGTTGAGAAAATGAAATCTCGTAAGTAAAGTTCAAACTTTTATCCTATTTTGGAGTTTAATTTTTATGATTTAATAATTTAAATTGGCATAGCATCTCAATCTGCTACATTTTCTTTCTAAAATTGAGCAATTTTAAACTTTTCCTTCTATAATAAATCATGCAGTTATAAACTTTCTACAAAAATATTTAATTTGCATATAAATTTTATATTATCTTCTGATTAAATATTAACTTTTTTAGTATAATTTATTTACAAAGACAAATTTTTATTTTGAATGGATTTCTTTTTTGTATTTAAATAAATTGTTTAAGAGTCATTGTGGATGAACTTTTATATCAATAACCTCATTGTTTTTAAAATTGTCAATTAAATTTTCATTGTTAATAAACTATTCACTCCACAAGAGTAATTCTATACAGAGATACATGTATTGTCAAATTGATTTATTTAGCAAAACAAAAAGTTGAGTAAGGCGATAATCTAATATGTATTTTTAAAATTCCGTTTTTATTAAAATTTGAAAATACGATATAGTTTACACTACTGCATGTGCATCTTTTATCTCGCATCGTGTAGAAAGTATAAGACACTTAGCATTGAACAGTGAGCAGGGAGCCTGATCTGCAGCTGTTGATTATCAATTGATTCCCCCCTCCATCACTCAGATTTATTTAAAAACTATTTACAAAGTGTAGAACGATTATGCAACCACACATTAAGGACATGTCTGAAAATTAAAATACAGTATTTTTTGTACAAGTTATCTATCAAAAAGAATCTGAAATTTATTCATAAACACATAGTTGTGAAAATTTTAAGTGTTAATTTTAAATATTTGGTTATAATACTTATACACTCACTTCCAAAAGTTAAACACGAAGATGTAAAATTTTCAAAAAATCAACAAATACTGCTTTGATTGACACAAAACTCGGCAGGAAAGTAGCCTATATATTTATGCATAAAATAAAATCAATAATTATGTACAGAAATGAAAACAATATAAAATTTTTGTAATTCATCAGATAATGATATACTGGAGATTTAAGCAAAATTATGGGTGATTCCCTCCATCTGTATACAAAGCTTACAACTTGTGACCATGCTTTTAATTAGGTGGTCAACCACCACAGAATTAAGCAATAGCCATTCTTCTTGTAGAGCAGTTTCCAGCTCAATAAGAGTGGCTGGAGGTGGGAAACGTGAAGATACAGCAAGGGCCGAAAGCATCCCAAAGATTTCCAATGGGATCACCTTACCAATGGATGCTGTAGCCATAGATGTCACACGTGTGGAGGTCGCTCTGCAATTCTGCTTGGCTAAAATCGCAATATATCGATTTTCCGTGGGATTTGTAACCCATGGGCGACCGGCTACGGGCCTTCGGACAACTGTATGTGTGGTTTAGAATTGTTCCAATAAGCGTGAGATTACAGTCTGATGAACGCCAAAGAAAAGAGCAACATCTGAGATCGACTGTCCTGCTTCAATGTGCCCAACAGCACACCAGCGCTCAGAATCTTCCATTCGTCTTCTGGAAGTCATAGAAACACATATGTCTTAAAAATAAATTGTACAAAGTTTTAAACACCTATCAGCACTTAAAATCAACTTCTGTAACCCTTCATAAAGCTGGTATCTTATAAGACTGCCCTTTTTGCATATTTCTTGACATTAAAGAGTGATTAGCTGTTAACGAACATATTTGCATACTTCTATCTACCTCTGCAGTGATTTGCATCCTCTTCAATTCTGATTGGCTTCCAGAAATCAATATTTTCCTCCCAGTGCTTTGCTTTTGGAAGTGAGTGTATATACAGACGATTTGGAATAAGTGGAATACTAATTACAACTTAGGTGACTATCGTCAACAGTATGTAACACTAGTATAAATTCAGGTATAAAAAAGTGGGAAAATAAATGTTCTACATAATTATAGTACATAATATTGAAGTTGTTCATTGTTTATCAGTGAATGAGTTTCATATGTGAATCCGAATCCAATCAGCTGATAAGCTATCACTAGAGTGATAGCTTATGGTCACTAAGGAGTATTTCGTTTCTTTTGTATGGTTAACAACTTTCAGAAGAGCCAAAGCTTTGGCTCGAATGACTGAATAGAAAGTTTGATATTCGAATAGATGGTAAGTTTCCTCAATCGAATTTATCATAATTGTGAAAGTAGCTCCTGTACATTGATCATAGTTTGAGCCATCTGTATAATAATTTAGAAGTGATGGATTGAACTTGTGTGGTTTGATGATGGACTTTGGTGATTGCAGTAGATTATACATGTGAATATTTTTAAGCCAGAGTGAGGGATGAATGGTGTTTTTATGTACAGGGGCTTCGAAGGAACCTGGTGAGAAATGTTGATTTCTTAGAGATATATCGGTTTGAAGCTGAATTGCCAATGATTTCAGCGCTTTATGCTCTAATTTGAGGTGTGGTTGTAGTCCTGTTAACACATTGTAGCTGCTGTAGATGTAGAACTGTAGCATCTCGTTACGAGGAGAGTGAAGTACGCTGGAGATGTGCTATTTTTCTTACTCTCAGGAAATACTCAAAATGAGTAACTCATTTTGAGTTTTTCCTGATAGTAAGAAAATCATGTGCAAGTACTCAAAATGAGGAACCATAAGTGAGGACTCTTTCTATAATGGTGAGATGGATTACTTTTGTGGCCCTAGTCTCTACCTGTCATTGCTCCCAGTCTTTATGCAATCAGTACAACTTTCGTTTTGAAATGCCTAATGTGGGGCAGTAAAGATAGTTTATTATCTATTTGAACACCAAGATACATCAAAACTTTTGTATACTTCAATCTGATTCCATCTGATGTTATTTTTGGGTTGTTTTTCATAGAGGTTTTCTACATTTGCCGTTTAAAGAGCTCTGAGAAAATATGCAAGCTCCAGTTATAATTATTTTTAATTGTACTCTTGTATGACCTTGAGCTATGAGAAGCGTATCATCAGTGAATGAAGCAGTGTTTGTGTGATGGCCAATTATGGGATACAATCTCATAAAAGTAAATATTACATACAATCGCGGGCCACCGTGAGAGCCTTGAGGACAACCTCTAGTTTGCTGGATAATAGTTGAACCACCATCTAAAATAGTCAGCAGTTTTCGGTCTTCTGGGAAACCATAAAGAGTTCCGATAATATTCGATTGTTAATTCGAATTTAAAAGTGCCAGTATCAGACCTGGTCACCAAAGAGATTCAAAAGCTTGTTTAATATAGAAATTAAGAAGAGTCGAGTAAAGATTGTTTTCTTTATTCCTGTTAATTATAATCTTAGTTTTATTTAAGACATGCTCTGTAGACACGTTGGAACGAAAACCAAATTGACTATTGCTGAGAAAATTCATTTTATGTAGATGGTGCTTCAAGAGATTTATTACTAGAGCTTTTCTAGCACTCTAGAGCTATTAGTAAATATATAGGACGATAGAGGAAGAATATAATTTGGGATTTTTGTTTCTTTTTAGAAAGAATATCTCTTGGCCGATCTTGTATTGTTTGGGAAAATAATACAATTTTAAGCAGGTATTGAAACAAGAGAGAAGGAATCGCGGATCAGCATTGAAGACTAATTTTATCTTTGAGCTATCAATGCCATCAATTCCTGGGGCTTTAGAGTTTCCGAAATTATTTATGGTGTATTTAAGTTCAGTTAAAGTAAAAGATGGATTAGGATCGTCAGTGGGATTTAACTGAATGGTTGGCATGAAAAGACAAATCATCCTGTGTTATATTTGAAGGGAAATTTTGAGCGAGAAGTTCCTGTTGAATTACGTTCATAGAATTGAAATTATTTGGAATATTGTACAGAGATGATGTTAATGTTAGATTGAAGACTTTATCAGCTGTTATTTTTTGCAGTATACCAAAGCCGATATTATTTGTACAAAATTTCAATCACCTGGATAATTGCCTTCAGAATTTCTTTCTTATAAAATGCTAGTTGCTTTTTGTATTCTATGTATAGCCTAGTGCGCTCTGTATTTTCTGAAATGCTTTTCATTCTTCTAAGAGCACTAGCTTTTGTTTCATAGCCCGTAATGATACGTTCCACCTATTAATCTCCTTTGTTTCATTTGGATTTTGAATTTTATAGTGCTGTTTAGTCACTGCAGGAATAATATAAGCAAATGTTACTTTATCAAGCATATCTAAGTAGGGACAATTCCTAAGTTCATTATTTATTGTCTGACTTTAACATTTTATTTGAAATATAAAATGTGTGTTTCTGGTCGCCAAACGAGTTGAATCATCTATTGCAGGACATGTTGATATTTTGCATAAAGTTATAAGAGATTGAGAGTATAACATTTGAGAAATTATTATTACTAAACATTTTTCGTATTTAACGGAATAAATTCATTTGAGAAATTATTATTACTGAACTTTTTTCGTATTTAACGGAGTAAATTCATTTGGCAACTGGACCAACATTATTAATTCAAGTTCGGTCTATAGGAAAATTTCATTGTAAAAATAAGTTTTATTAAATATTTTACAGAGTAAAAACTGTGAGGTAACTGTTCTGTTACAGATATATAATGCTTCTAATAGTTCTTGGTTTAGATTGGTTTATCAAAATAAATGTCTTTCGTTTGCTTTATTTGAGTTTTTATCGATTTATCTTTTAATTTTTTACCCTTGTATTTAACAGGAGGAATAAATTTCAATAAGCACATTTTATCTTTTTTCATTTTATCCTAGTTTTGCCTTTTGCATGCTAAAAGGTCTGGATTTTTCAGTCTCTGTGATCTAATTACTATTCTCTTATACTAATGGAATTCTATATCTTCGTCGAGTGATATTTGAATTGATGGAGATGATATTTCACCTTTACAAACTTTACTAACTGAAGAGTAACAATTACAGGGATACCAGTAAATAGTCTGAAAATGCACTAATGAAGAAGTCCTCTGATACGTCATTTGAACAGTATGAAACAGTGCAATCTTTTTAGGGATTTTGATACTGTACCCAGTCACCTGGCATGTTCTGATTTACTTGGTTCAGTTTCGACGATAGCAAATTGTGAATCACCTAGTGAATTCTCTATGTGTACTTATAGATTTCATTTAGTTCAGCTTATATTTTTGTACTCTGAAGCGCAATTTCAGGAAATTAAAACAATTTTAATGTGTTTCTATTGTATCCAGTACATAAGTTTTGACATACTACTATATCAATTTTTACAATTTTTAGCACAAATATTTATATACTCTTAAACATGAAATTTTCAGAGACTCATGAGATCATTCAGATTCCGGCCAAACCAACATATGATTTATATTTTTTATTAAAATCAGAGCATCCAAAATTGTAAGCATAATTTTCGCGTATGGTAAATTACCGATGAAGATCCTTTTAGAAAAGTCAAGGTTTTTTCACAGTTAAAAGAAAATGCAAAAATTTATGATGTTGCCATCTGATCTACAGCTATACGAATACGTTTTTTTTACTCTTTACTCTTCAGCCTTTTGTAAGTTTTCAACGTTTTCAAATTTGGCCATCCTTATTCTCTCTAAGTCCAAAGGTTCAATGTTTTTTTAAACCACGATTCACAAATTCCCATGTATTTTTGATCGACTGCTTGAAATACAAATTTAATTTAGCTGAAAATATCTTGTAATAATTTTCTTTTACTGGCGTTATATTATATTAATCACAATGCACGATATTATTGTTGCACCAGCATACTTCTCAGTACCTCGCTCTGAGTAGGGTTGTACCAGTTACGTTGAAATTGCTGCTCGTAATTTAAAAGTAAGGACGATGCAGACCATCCATTACTTGATGTGCCACCCTTAGAGGAATGATTTCCTTCGGAGGACATTGTAACCAAGAATTATATATATTTAACGTACCTCAGTGCATTACACACACAAATAGAATTCGTACATTTTCTAAATATTTAAGTCCTCGTGTAAGTAGTTTTTACTTGGATTACGCACTCTTGTGTAGCTACTTGTGTTCACGAAAATTATATTCACCTGTTTTGAAACAATGGGCCTTTTTCTCCCATATTAACAAGAATATATTAATCCTTTCTGAAACACCACATTCCTCCCTCATTTTACGAGGCCGAGCTGGCAGCCGAATGGTTAGCGCTCTTGCCTTCGGTTCAACAGTTCGTGGGTTCGAATCCCACCTTGGGTATGGATGTTTGTAGTGATTCGGACTTTACACTATAGGTCCCGGTCTAATTAGCCCTCGTGTGCAAAAAATGACCGTTGAGTGACAAACCAAATCAAAACATTTTACGAGTTTTTGGAAATTTACTTTGCCACTAAAATTGAAAGTTTTTTTATTTCTATTGCTAGGATAAAATTGTAATTAATCAAATTAACCAAAGAAGCACTAATACGAATTTCATGGATCGCTGATTTTAACTCACCAAAAATGTCTTGATTGGTTTTTTCGTTCTACACATGCTGTTAGCGTGGTAGCCGGAAGATACTTTTGTTTTTATTTTTGTTACAAGGATTCCTTTCCCACATACATGTTGACATGACGGTCCTATTGGAAAATAGATACATATTTATGGTCTCATACAGGAAGAAAATCTTGAATCAAAGTTGGATTTTTCTGATAGTCTGAGCAGAGCACAAAAAACTACATCCAATACAGGATATGTGAGTCACTTATTGCTAGATTATGATATTCACTAAATATTGTTTCAACTTAACTTTAAAAAGGAGATAATCGTTTAAATGGTAGAATGAGAAATTAGAATATAAAATATATCAGAATAAGATAATAATACGATATCGTGAAATTACGACGCACATAATGTCTTCGGTCAAAATTCCCTTCTGAAATAATACCATAGTCGTCAGATTTGAGTTCAGAAACAGTGAAAGAACTTTCTAAGCTGCTTACCTTACACTGTTATACTGACTCTTTTTTGGTATAATTGTGGGTGGTTCAATGTCCTATTTTCGAGGCTTTTAATATATATTACAAGAGCATTAATTGAACTTTGCATTATGTGAAATTTTGGATTTCGCTTTTTTCCTTACCTTCAGATCTTGACTGAAATCAGAGTTTTTCTAGACGTAATGCAACTACTATTTTCATACAGTGTCCAAATGAACCACCAATTTTTTCTGACATAGCCATTCTCTTGATTAATCATCCATGTATTCGCCCTAACACTAGGGAATGACCTGTATGGAAAACTTAAGCTGGAAATTCGTTAAGTTTTTGATAAGTGGAACTACAATATGTGTAACCATTTTTCGACATACATGTAACGCTATCATGTAATGCTTCGAGTTTAGTAACATTTATTATTTATCATTGAGGAGACGCTCATTACAGACTTTATCGTCTACATCATCTTATAGAATACCGTGTTCCACTTAATACTTAGTTTCAGTTAGGAAGAATATATTTCAGTTATAATTTTTATCATTCATTCATTGTCAACATGAGGTGCGCTGCTCCACTTTTCCAACTGAACCCTGTTTTGGTGTGGAGTCCGACTTCCTCAGTACACAAATGCCGTAGGGACCCGTTTATAGGGTAGGCAACCATTCACACCTCATTTATACTAGGAAAGGACAAAGACAGGATAGATAGAGAGAGAAAGGACATCTATGCCCGAACCGGAATTCGAACACAGGACCTCCTTATCCGTAGTCAGGCATGCTGACTACAAGAAAGTTGGTTGGCATAATTTATCATATAATATGGTTTTAAAATATTATGAACTAATATAATTATTGCTTCTGCTTAACACATTAAAAATTTGTGTTAATTTTTTTAACTCTAAGAAGGCTCATCTTTGTAGAAGTTAAGAAATTTTGAAGATTTAAAGGAATACAAATCAATAAGTTTCGCACCTTCAGATTGCTGCGGATAAGAAATTTTTTTATTGCTATATAAGTATAAGCATTTACTATTTAAAAGTATTGTTTTCTAATTAGGATTGTAATAATTTTTATACATTTGGGCTATTGTTAATTAAGTATTAATCATTTCAGGTTACATCAAAGCAACATTTGTTTTAATTATTGCTTATGCAGTTGCTTGCCAAACTTTGCAACTATATTTACGGAAGATTCGAAGAAAAAAATTCATTTAATGGATCTGTTAACATTGCACTTTAATGGACAAATTTTGAGAATCTGTAATTTCTTAGTTGATTGTGAAATGTTATTTACTTTTAAAGATATACTTTGCATACACAGACACAGATATATGAGCTATTTACTCATTACGCTATTTAATTTAATAATTAGTTTGGTCTGGATTAAGTTAAAATGTTTAATTAGTTTTAAATTACAATAATGAAATTTTTTTACTTTATTGCTGAGATGTTTAAAAAGTTTTAGGGACTTATAAAATTATCTTTAGGACGAAATTATTATATATATATATATACTTAAATGTTAATTATTAATATTTAAGAATTGATTGAATAATGCATATTTTGTTTTTCAATTTTTAGAATAATCTCTTAAGAGTAAAAAATAATGATATTGGATAAAGCTAAACTCTAAAAAAAGAAAATGTATTTTTATAATTGTTTCGTTATAGTAAACTTTTCTTTGGTGTGGTGTCTTTATTTCTCTCACATAACATAAAAAGCATAAGTATTTCTATTAAATAAGTGTTCGGTACCTTTTTTCCAATGTATATAGGTAAACTCTTTTCCATTCATATAAGGTAAAAAAAGTACATGCAGAAATAAATTAATCGTAATGGAAATATTTCATCAGATAAAAAATAGTTTATCATTAATAGCATTGTATGAAGCTTAAAATACTGTTTGATTATTAGTATGATAAATTGAGAGAGAAAGCGTATATAAAAGCAATTATACTCCCACGTGGTTAAATATTATTTCATAAATCTTAAAAATTTTGGCTTAAAAATGAGTTCAATATGGTCATTTATTGCTAATACAGTTCTTCAGTGGAGAAATCAGTATTTTCTGCAGAGTTATCTCTTCATTGTTGTAGAATGACATGAATAGGGAAAGAGAACCAACTCAGAGTATGAAACACCGCAATAACCTAATAAGCAACTCATTCTTGTGCTTTTTAATTTCTTATTCTTAAATGTACCTATAAATTATGACACTTATTTAAAAAAAATTCTGTTAAAAATATAAATATAAAATATTTTTTTCCTATTACATATGCATTGCTAAATTTTATAGTAAATAACTTAATAAAGTTTCTATTATGCTTGATATATTAATCAGATTATACTAAATTAACTGAACCGTCGCTAACTGTTATTTTCAATTGTTCATCAAGATTGAAAATTAAACCTGTAAGAATACCTAATTATATTAAATTTGTTGATTTAATATTAAAATGACATGCGTGAGTTTTGTATATGAATGTGTTAACTCATTGCTATTTATAATTTCATGTGAATTTACATTGTTGCATATATATTAAGTTTCCCAGTACAAAACACTGCTATCTTTTGAGTAGGGTTTAGTTTCCTTCAGAGGAAGACAATCATACCCACAAGTATATTAATATATTTTTACTTAAAATATGGTATAGAAAATTTACATAATGCGTATAAATATACATTAATTTTAAGAAAACGAGTAATTGCTTCCATTTGATACTCATATTTCAGTTCAAAGGTACGAGTCGAATCTTTGGCATAAAAGTTAATCATTACGTACGTAAAGTAATAGTAGGATGAGTCAAATTAAATGCTGGTTCAACGTTCAATTACAAAAATTTTCAAATTATAATGGTCTGGGAGAAAAATTCTCATTGATTTAACATTTTTTTATGATAACCCTTGGCTGTGAAGCTTTATTTTTTCACTCGAAGGCTGGTTAGGCCAGGAATTACAGTTTAAATGGAGGACAAGTCATAGTGGGAATTGAATCCAAGAAGCAGGTGTGGAATTAAAACACTGAGTTTTAAATATTTGGCTACTATTTCTGCAATAATAAAATTATTTTTAAAATTAATTTACTGCAAAATGTGTTATATAAGCTTTTGTGACATTGAAAACAACTCTAGTAAAAATGTTTGATAGCATCAGAAAATGATGAATACAGTGACAGAACTTGTGATACATATCGAAATCCAGCATTTCCTCATTATTAGCTTAATATTTTTCTCTAAAAATACTGGATGATATTCACTAAATGAGTGACTTGGGTAGGATATATATTTCTTCATATAATTTAAATGAATTTTTAGCTAAATACCAATACTTTCATACAAATTAAAATATATTTGTTTTGCTTTATTATGTTGGTAATTTTGTTTGAGATGTAATACCATCAGATTTGATAAAGTATTTTTAGAAATCGAGATTTAAAAAAAAATTTAAATTGATATTTTACGAAACCCCTTTTCTCTTGTGGTGCTTACAAATATAGGTCCTTACTTCGAAATGACGAAAGAAAATCCTGATTTTTAAGAAATGTGTAATTTCATTTATTTACTTCATTATATTAAGACCTTGCGTACTGAAAGACATCAGGATTTGTGGTAATTCGTGGTAGAATAAAAATGCATGCTTAAATATGTTTACAACGTATGAGCAGTTCCATTTTTTATTAATTTTACTTTACGTTCTTGAAGTTTGATAAAAATGCACGATCTTATTTTTGTTGAATATCAGTTTAAATATTTTAATCCATTAAATAATTATAGATTGTTATTGCGATATTTTGGGTTGTCTATAGGTTGAGCGAAACCACATTCTTGAATAACAGTCAAGTGTTCTATTTCATGTCTCCACTTTATTTCATGTCACATCAGAGGAAAAATTTGAATTAATTCAGATTGTTTTAACATATATTCATCGATATATTTCCTTTAAATGTATTTAATTTTTTATTGTGTTTACTTTTCCCTCCGGCTTTATTTTCATGGCAATATACAAAATCAAGTGATAAGATCAACCACTATATACATTGAAAGATTCCTCTCTCTAATTATACGACTGGAGGATTTTCTAAGAAACTTGTGATAGGCTCGTGGCCACATAATACGAAGGCTAGGCGAGGTTGCTTCCTTCCAGGTACAGGAGAAACTTCTTTCATTACCAGGGATTCCCAACCATAGGATAATATGGAAATGCGAGTATTATATTTTTGCATACGTATCAGAAAATTCATATACAGCTGATCTTTGCGCAAAATGCAGCTTATGATTTGGTAATGTTGTGTAATTAAACTTTTTAAAGCATATACAATAAGAGAGAGTCTATAATCAAGTTTAACTTCCAATTGATTATTGATAGTCAGGTATTGAACTCGTAATCAATCTGAAATTATGCAATTTCTGCACAAAATAAATAAAAAATAAAATGTCAAATCAAGCCGAGGACATCCTTGGTTGCACTGAGGCTCTCTGTTTCAAGGTGCGCATCGACACTTTTGTCCTTGGTTTCCTTCTCTTGCAAACGCACGCGCACACAAAACATCTTGTCATAGAATTTCTGTCCAGAAAAAACAATGCCCTTAAATCCGATAAAATTCTATACTCTTAATATTTTAATTTCCAAATGTTTCCAAAATCTACATTTCTGGGTAAAATTTCTTTAACAATCTTCGAAAATATTCATAAATTGTCCTAATTGATTTTAATGAGTCAATGAAAATGATTTGGATTTACAATTTGAGCATTCCTGGAGGAAATTCTTATTCATAAGATGCCCAAAAATTTCACACAGATATTAGAAAACAATTGTTTCATTTTGAATACCTGGTAAATGTGAATTGTGGTTAAATGATTTTTCTGTTATTATTCCTTTCAATTTATTTTGCTGCATAAACAATATTTTTTCAAAACTTTTGGTTCTAACAATCAGATCTAACTACAGTTTCTCAATCTACAGAGATTAAAGCAATATTTGTGAATGTTTTGCAATGCAATTCCATGCAAAAAATATCGAGTTTACACATTATCATTCTATTGTGAATACCGACTGCATTTATCTCTGTAATGAAACTTTCATTGAAAGCTATGGTAAGTTTCATGTATCATTTTAAAATTAGGAAGACACACTTTTCGTTGACATTTCATTTTTGTGCATGAATTTATTTATTTTATGTTTCTATAAATTCAATGGAAACTTTACTCGTGAAACTTCAAGAACATTTTTGATTTTAAAATTAAGGAACAGTAATAAGGATCTGAAAGTAAATCGATACATACAACTCAAATATTGTGTTACTGTAATTGGTGGTGACAAACTTCTTCCATATTTTTTCAACTTTTTTCATGACAAAGTATAAGTTATCGTTCAATAAAGTATAAAAAATATATAAAAGTATAAAATAATGTATAAAAATATAAAATATAACAGATATAAAATCATCATCAAATGCTCAGGCAATCTTTTCTTTCCGTTACATTCATTCAACTGTTTACAAAAACAAATCTCTCTCGTTATCTGTTAATTTCAAATGCAGTTCGCATCCGATTCTCACTCGGATCTCGCGTTTGTAGTTCTTCAAAATTCATTCCAGCTGCAAATCTCAATAGAATCTGTGTTCACTTTGGGCACGTATGGGCCAAAGGAACCAAATCATTCTAAGACTTGTCTCGGTTAATCCATTGTATATCTGTCTTATCAATGTTTCGTTTTATATTTTCTTTTATTCTATTAACAGAGCTAAAGAAGAATAGACAAATGCGATATTATGTAAAATTTGATTAATATAAGATTTTCCAATATTCGGAGTTTCAGCAAGTGTTCTGATATACATTTTTATATTTAGTTCTTTATCTTCCTCTAACCCAGAGGTTCTGTTAATAAATGGGAGTTGGATGTTACATTTCCTGGCCTTTTGGGACTCTTGAATACAGAAGAAAAAAATGTCTCGCAAAAAGAAGTAATGCCAGTTATTTAGATGTCTTTGCATTGATTTGAGTTATTAAAATATTCGCTTTACGATATGAAACATTTTATCGTCCATTAACATTCAGTTCTAACAGAAAAGTTGTCCCATATTTGATGGTCACAGAAATTACAAAATACTGATAATTCTGTTTGTGCATGTTTTTTTTTTCTTCTTTTCAACAAATATATTTTATAAGAATTTATTGAAAAACTTATATGTAATATTAATTAATTAACTTCGTTAGTTAAATACAATCTCTCTCTATATTTTTTTAACTAATACTGAATAATAAGTAATATCGAAATTTTATTTATATTTTTTAATAGATTTACGAAATATTTTTTGAAATTGTAATTTGAAAATTTTTCCTTGACAAAGTTCTTAAAATTTGTTATATTCAGTATTAAAAAAATATTGCCTTTTCATATTGTTTGTATGCAAGCAATTCGACTGATTTATGAATGGATTTTACCTGGGATGTGAGAAAAGGATTCTCGATTTATTTTTTTTTAACAGATAAAAATATTCCTCCGATTCTTTTTTTCAATAATTTAACAAACCATGTTATCGTGTTTAAATTTATTTTCACTGTAACAGATAGCATAACCGCCATCAATTTATTTCTATTAACACCAGTTAACATTTATTCCTAGAAAATGTGGCATTTCAGTTGAGATCATGTTTTTCCTTAAGTACATTGGGCGGCTTAAAATAGATTATTATTTGTATGTTTAATATTCATTTACATATTATAGTTTTCGTAATTAACATTGTAATATAATCGTCATATCATAATTTTCATACATTAGTTTTTCTCAAAATTTTTTCATTCATTTTTAGATTTCAATATGACTCCAGAAATTGTTACTATAACTTAACTTCTAAGCAAATTAAATTTTACTACATACTTAGATATTTCATGAATTCTCTTACAAAATATTTCTCGGCTTTCTCCTAAGAAATAATTCCCTTGCGCCAAAGTTTCGTCGGGACAACCAAGGCGAAGATCGCAACAGTTGAGATTCTCCGAAACTTTTTGGCGCGGAAAACTTTTCTTGGCGGTGTGCGTCAAAGAAGAATGGCGCTTAGCTTTGGCGAGAGGTCTCATCACGCATGCCCTCAAGATCGGTTTCCGAAATCTTGGGAAAACAGTTAGAAACCACAAAACATCCTAGAGAAATCCAAACTCGCGTGGAGTCCGGGAGAGTCCGGACGCAAATCACTTCCGGATCGTGCTCTTACCGACGGCGGCTTACATCCCGTCTCCGATAGAATTTAAAAGACATTCTGACTTTCCGTATTATTTTTACCGTAGGTACTGACACCGCTATTTTTAAACTGTCGAGCTCGTCGACAGTTTTGGTCCTCAGTCTTTTGGAAAGTATTTCCGGACTAATAATTTATTTTTCTCCGCTTAATTAACCGTGTTTCCGTGTCTAGCGGAAGTGA
Source organism: Latrodectus hesperus (assembly GCA_037975125.1). NCBI lineage: Eukaryota > Metazoa > Arthropoda > Arachnida > Araneae > Theridiidae > Latrodectus > Latrodectus hesperus. The sequence goes on along the minus strand of CM075859.1, from coordinate 93,566,305 downwards.
GTTCTATTCCCCGTTTCGAGGAATTGTCAAAGATTTCATGTCACTTGTTTGCTACCAAGTCTGATAAAATTATCTGTTGATAATTTGATGAGTTTTCGTTAGTTGGAAGCAACTAAGAAAATAATTGTAACTACAGTCATAAGAAAATATCAGAATAATAACTAGTGGAATTATAACTTGATGATATCAGTACCTATTTGAAAGAAGTTTGTCAAAGACTTAAAAAATTGTGTCTCGATAAAAAAAAAGTTCTTATATATTGCAAATGTTCTCAATAGTTGACTTGAATCGTTTGTATTTTTATGACATTTTCCTGAATGAAATGAAAGCATTAAAATCGTCTTAAGCAAATAAATTATTTATGCAAAATTGGGAAAAAAATTTCTGAAAAGAGTATTTAATTAAATCAGTAACCAGTGCACGTTAGAGGTGTATTGAGAACATTCTTTCATAAAGAAAGAAGAGTGCAGTTTCTTTCAAGGCAATTTTAAAGATTAAAAGTCGGCATCATCTTGGTTCCAGTAAGTACCAAATGATTTTCATTTTTTGACATTTGCATGCATTGATAGGATTCAAAAATTTTAATCGCATACTGAATAAGTAGCTTTGAAGTGAAAGATTTTATCTTAAGAAAGGCTTTAAGAATGGAAAAACTTTTTATTGCCAAGAGTTATAGCGCAACTGGATGAAAAAAATTAGATAAAGTTGTATTAAAAATTTGAAACAATACACAAGGTTGAAATATAACTTTTTTATTTTTTAATTCTCTAATATTTTTAAATTAAGGAAAATGCTTTCTGCAAAATTTAAAAAACTAGTGACATATGATAATAAAAAAAATTTAAAAATTCTTACGTGTAGAGTTTTTCAAAAATATTTAAGCTACATAAAATCAAATGGATTTTTTTGAATATAATCTAACAAAGTCGAAACGTATCAAAGAATAAATTTATATCGCTTATTTTTACTTTCAGAAGATTTTTTCTGTAATAATATCAAAAGTTTTTGCATTCATTTTATAATTTAATGAATAGTTCTTTATTAAAAATAAATTTTTTCAAGCACACTTTCTCATGTATGTCATGCAGTATTCAACTTATCACTATAAAAGGAAACAAAAATATGAACAGAGTCATAATATTTTTCCTTCATATTGTAAATGATTACGAATATTTTTTCCTACGACTGACAGTGATCTTTAGTGGCTCTGGAATTGCCAAGACATTCTAATTTTGACTCTACAATCGAATTTATAGCTGAAAATCAGAAAAATCTATCATTCGAAATGTTTACTTACTTGAATTCAGCAAAAAGATAAATTTTGATTTCATATCGAATCGCAGACATTTTGTTAGTCTTATCTGAATAACACAAATGTTTCAGCTGCAAAGTGATAGCATTTTCGTGAGTTTTTTTGAGTTTTTTATTCCAGAAAAAATGTTTTATAATTCAAAGAACACACACACAGCTTATTACTCATATTTTTTTTTTATTTAATGGGAGTTTATATAAATAATAAAAAAATAAATAAATAAAAATTATAAAGTTCAAAAAGTTGATTACTAAGTTATATAATTATTAGATTCCCAAATATTATGTATAGTGTAAACATTATAAAATGATAAGTATTTGTTTCAGATGGTTATAGAAGTGACGTAATAAATATTAAGTTTTAAAGATAGGAACATTTTTACCGATTTAAATTAAAACAGGATTACTTTAATTCATTTTGTGTTTCCATATCGTAAAGTCAGTTCATCTTAACGCAAGATTTGTAGACATTTCTGATATCTACGAACAAATGCGCACACTTCAACAATCATTTAAAAAGCAATATGATATGTAAAAAAAATGGAAATAGGAAATACATATTTATAGAAAGTTTTATTATTCAATAATATTTTGTCGATTACTTAAATATTCTACTTCACTCATTTTTTACGCTAATCCTCACTCTTACTGCAGTTTTTTCTCCTACTGTTGGGCTTCTTTCAATGGAGATATAGTTAAAGTCTAATCGAAGGAATTGGAACAGGACAGCAGTTGGAGAGTCAAAAATTTGGATAATTGAAATTTTTGAATAATGGGAGAAAAACTAATATATTTCTAAAGAAAAATAACTTTTAATCAATTGATTGAAAAGGGTACACTTCTACATGCTAAAATACTTTTAAGAGCTGTCCATTAATACAGAATATATGTACTGAGTTTTAAATAGTAATCATTGCTTGCTGAACATCTCGGTCAGAGTAAGTTGTTTCACTGCCTTCATCCATTTTTCGTGCACCTGGGTCGAGCATCTGTTGACAATGAGAATTTGCATGTGGTCACACTTGGACTCTACCCACTTCAAAGTCGACGAATTCTTCCCTATGATCGTCCCGAGTCTGCTTCAACTAGGGCATTCAGGTCATCATCTTCCTCGATACTTTCATTTAGTTTTTTAACATTTGAAATACAAAGGTCTGACTTATAATCCATTCTCCTATACCTTCAACATTAACTTCTTAATATCCAGGAATTTTCAAAAAAAAAAAAAAAGTTTCTGAAATGACATATCATTCTCCCTTTTCTTACCTTTCTTTTTCTTGAACTTTTTTTCATTTTTTCCTTCTCATCTTCACTCTAATTTATTTTTCTGAAATTCTGAAAATGATTCTGATAATCAGCGATTCGAATAATCGGAATTCTATTGTACCAACAATCTCGCATTCATATTTATCAATGTAATATACCCATGGGTAAAACTCATGAACTAAAAATATTATTACGACCGAGTTAAGCGACTCAATTTCATAAAGATACCAAGATTTGAAGAAAAATAGACTTAAATACGTATTTACCTCGATCAACAGATAAAGTGAGCACAAGAGGTAATATAAGAAAGCGATCGGTTTTTCCGATTTCCTTAAAAAATTTAAAATGCGTCAAAATGATATGTCTCGTAAATCTAGTGTTAAATACAATGAGACAAACTGTGAAATATAGTTGAAGTAATATACAATAAGTTTTCTTATGATGACACAATATTTTGTCCCCGAGTATTTAGAGACACCAAATTATATAGATTTCAAAATACCCGACGAAGCTAAAAATATCAAAAATAATAAATATTTTTAAACATGTATGAGTGTGTGATATACTTTTTTTTTTCTTGAAAAGTACACGAGAATTGCAATCTTAAAAATGCATAAAAACCTTTTCAAATAAAGTGTAATACATTATAATTGCGTTTCTCTGAAATATTTTAAATTTTCATTTTAAAAATTGGTTTACGTTGATTATTATTAATAGCATTATTATTATTATTAATAGTATTTTCGTGAATAATAATCTTGCTGTAAGAATAAAAAGGAATAATTTGCATTTTATTAATAAAGTTTTCTGAGAATGTGAGTAATTTTGAGACCTTATTTATTTTTGTATTAAAGAAATAAGTAAATAGCAAAAATTCTTGTAAGATAATTGAAATGTTTGCTTCATAACTGGTAAAAAAGCTCAACTATAAATAAGAATAGAAATTAAGATATTTTATTCCATGCATCGTGTTTCACGTACAAATAGTATTAATAATAAATGTATTCGTTCTGAAAAATTACTCAAAAATACCAAACTCAAATTCATGAATTAAAATACAGTGAATCTATTTAGCTTTTTGATATGAATGAACTTGTGTACAAATACCAAGCTAAATGCTAAAAAATAGTAGTCTTAAGTTCTTAGATTTCGAGACTAAGTCTGAATTCTTAAAGCTTTCTAGTTTCATTAAAATGTTTGAATTCTTTGGAAAAACTAATAATACAAATTGATTCTCTGAACTATAAAAAGGTTAATTTGTTACATTTTAAAGATATTTGTCCCTTAGTATATAAAATGTGCGGCCATAGTAATTATAATGCTAGAAGTATGGACTATACAGATAGCAAATAAAGCTCATTAAAGTATTTTAATGCTCAAATAAGTATACAATTTTAAGCCAATTTCTTTCGATTAATGATTGATTATATGAGAGAAAATAGAAATTTAATACTCATTGTTTGTGAAATTTTAATAAAAGTTTATCCACGACCTCCAGTTGCTATGTCAACTGGAGGTCGTGGTCGCAATATCTTCCAAGTGAAATAATACCTCTGGGGATCTTCTGCTTGGTCCGTGCTAAGAGGAAACAACCGCTGGGGATCATTTCATTTCCGCCCATTGTGCCAAAAGGTGAAGTCTGATGGAATGAGCCAATTGTTCGAGCATTTAAGAGAGAGAGAAAAAAATAACCCAATTTATTTCTGGACAAAAATCAAACCTATATTCTCACTGAAGCATTATTTTTATCACCCAGTCTACAGTAGACAATAATAAATACTGTCATAAATTGGATCCAAAATTTGTTGAAATAAATTTCTGCAGGTAATTCTTGAGTCTTTATTAAAATTCACAGAGCTAAACTTTATTAAAATCTTGACTTTAAAATATGAAAACCTAATTAGGGATTTTATATAAGGTTACATATACAGTCAGTCAAAGTGAAACTCGTACACTGCGATAATATATTCCTTGTTTAATTTAAGATATAGAAATTAATTTACAAAAAAAAAAAATCAATAATTTCATTTTGGTACTCGGTAAAACGCCTCTTGGTTTCACAAAAATAAAATTTTAGATTTACACATTATATAAACAACATATCACTTTTAGGATGATTATTCGAACAAAAAAGGTCAAAATGAAACTCGTACACTGTACAAAATCTTCATATTAAAAAATATAGGTACAGGATATCTTCATTTCAGTACTTTGTTGGATGTACTTTATTTCTAATGAAATGTTCCAAACGTTTTGGCATAGATCGAACGAGAGTTTCACAGTAATCTTTACTGATTTTGTTCCATTCTTCCAATAATGCCTTTTTAAAGTCATTTTTGATAGAAATTTGATGATTGTATAAAGCAACTTCTAACTGATGCCATAAATTTTCTATCACGTTTAAGTCTGGTGATTGTGGAGGAGCTTTAATGACTTTAGGACAATTGTACAGTAGCCACAAGTGAGTATTGAGAGCAGTAGGCTTTGGGTCATTATCCTGATAGAACTGAAAAGTGTTTGGTATCCCAAGCTGTTCTGAACTGTGTTTTAAATTATCCCTTAACATATTGATGTAGGTATACTGGTTCATAGTAGATTATATGAACACCAATTAGCCACCACCTGCTGCAGACATACACCCCCATGCCATCACGCTTCCTCCTCCATGCTTAAAGGTTTTTTTCATATTTGCAGGATTTAGTTCTTTATTGGAGTTTTGCATACTTTTACCTTTCCTTTCGAAGAAAACAAATCAAATTTGGATTCATCGGCGAAAAATACTTTATTCCAAAATGTAAATATCTCTCTTATGTACTCTTTGGCAAAACATAATCTTTTTAATCGATTTTGTTTGCTTATATAGGGTTTGCTTCTTGCAATCCTACTGTGAAAATTGTTTTTTCTTAAAACGATTCGCGTATTGTCTCCAGGGGAACACTCTTATTTAAAAATGTTTTAGCTTCAAGAGCTAATTTAGGAGCACTTATTGTGGGAGTTGTTTTTCACTTGTCGAATAATCCAACGTTCATCATGAGAATCAAAATTTTTTCGTTAACTCACCTTGGATTTGTTCTGTAATTCTTGGCCATTTTTGTATCCATACATAATACTTTGAACTGTAGAATGATTTCTGTTGACCATTTTGGCAATTTCACGGAGTGATTTACCTAATTTGGAATGGTGAACAATCTGCTCTGGTTAGCGCTCTTGCCTTCGGTTCAACAGTTCGTGGGTTCGAATCCCACCTTGTGTATGATGTTTGTAGTGGTTCGGAATCCACTTTAAACCGTAAGTCCCGGTCTAATTAGCCCTCGTGTGCAAAAAATGATCGTTGAGCGACAAACAAACCAACCAACAATCTGCTCTCGTTCACTTAAAGATGTTTGACCACGTTGACGTCCCATGCTGAAAATCCAAACAAAATAGTTACTTTCTGACTGACCGAGCCTTGTTTCAACGCGACACGAAATTTTCAATGCTGATTTCATTTATGTTTTCGTCATTCACTGCGGGACTACACTGCGTACGAATTTTATTTTGACTATCTTTTTCAAATATTCATCTAAATAAGTAAAGCGTTGTGTGAAAAATGATTAAATCAAAAAGTTACTTTTGTAAAATAAATATAAAGTGTTTTACTTGTTACCTAAATAAAACAAACTGAAAATGTTTGATGATTATGTTTCGTTCTCAAATTGAACGAAAAATGACATAATGTATGAGTTTAACTTTGACTCACTGTATATATATATATATATATATATATATATATATATATATATATATATATATATATATATATATATATATATATATAGTAATTTATGCAAAAAAGATACTTTGATTATTAAAAGTTAATTAAAGCTATGACAGCATAAAAAATAACTTTATTAAATTAAATAGAAAATTACTTTTTAAATTGTGTGCTCTTAATTAATATTGAATTTCAAAGCAAATTTATTTTTCAAGACTGATTTTGTTTAATAATGATTAATTTTTTTATGGTTTATTATAAACATTGTTTTTAGTTTTATTAAATATTTAACATAAAATCTAATTTAAAATTTTTTATATGTTACGATAGTTGAAAAATCTAAGAATAAATAATTTTTAAGTTAGTCACTTAATTATTCGCTTTTTTGCATTATAATTCCAGTTCAAATTTTCGACCACAATGCAGTTTAGAGCAACTTGATTTTTAACTACATTCGAGCTTTGAGTTGAACATATGGATTGAAATGTATAGTATTTATTAAAAGTATTTTAATATATAGTATTTATTACGAGTATATATGGACATATAAATGGATTTAATGTATCGAACTAGTGGACTTCTCAAATCGAGAACAAAGTTTTCCTTTTGGAGTTCCATGTCATTCATATAACAAAGAAAAGTTGATCATTCGTAAATAAATTAGATGTTTAGATGTTTTTCTAAATTTAAAATAATTATATGGATTAAAAAATAAATTTTTTAAATTATGTGTAACTAATGTTAGCTTTAACACAAATGATATTCAGAATAGAAGATCTTCGTTTAAATACACACATGCACTATTTAAGTATACTTTTAGGAAACTATAGTTTATAAATTTCACATTCTTAAATACGAAAGTCGATAATTAATAGAAGGAGTAGAGTTACTGATTTGGAAAGCAGCCAATCAGACGAAAATATTTTCTGTTTTTTAAAGTTGCTTCATTAAGGTAATTGAAGCGAAATAGTGCATTTTGTCTCTACTTTCAACATCTTTTACCAAGGATTCACTTTCAATTAAGTCTCATTCAAATTTTATGACAAAGGGGAAATATATATATAGTTGAGCGGTGATAAAGGGAAATTGTTGTTATATAATTATATATATTAAATTATTACTCTATCAACAATTATACATTGTTTTAATCATAAAATGATTTGAAAATTCACTTTTTATTAAGTAATTCATTAGAGAGAGAATATTTTATGTTTTATCGATCATGGGTTTGAATAAGCTATAAAATCTTTCGATATCGCACAAAAATCTTTTTAGATTTATTTAAGAAATATTCAGTTCATACTTTAGAGCCATTTGTAGAAATCTAATCCATATATATTTATAAAAAAGTTCAGTAGGGAATAAAGTGTCGGATAAGATATTAGGATTAATGAAATAAATTAAAGTTAGTGTTATTGGAAAAATATAATACAGAAACAATAGAAGAAAACAAAATGTGCTGTTAGTAATTTTTAAATAAGCATTTTCTGAATTTCAATTTAACAATTACGGTAATTCCTATGGTGATTTTTAAAGAACATTTAAAAATATATTTCCGATTCAATTCAGTGAAATAAAAACTGATTTTATTACGATTCATTTCCTTCAATTAAATTTTACCTGCAAAAGTGTGAACGTTTTGTTAATTTAGGTTGCCTACTGCCACCCACCTTGTCAAGTGGTCAGAGTGCCTGACTATGGATAAGGAGGTCCTGGGTTCGAATCCCGGTTCGGGCATGGATATACTTTCTATCTCCCCTATTTTTGTCCTTTCCTTGTATGAATGCGTTGTGATGTTTTCTGCCTACCCTATAAACGTGTACCTATAGCATGTGTGTACTGAAGAAGTCGGACTCCTCACCAAAATATGGTTCAGTTGGAAAATAGGAGCAGCGCACCTCATGTTGTCAGCCTAGCAATCACACAACAACAAGGTTGCCTACTAGTGAGACTTTTACTCAAGAGTTAAATTTGATTGGTGATATTGATTAAAGTTGATTTATAAAATCTCTAAAATAACCCACCTGAAGTAAGAAGTTAAAATTCCTTCAGATATATTCTCGAAGCCTAAGAATAGATTGAATTTTTACCACTGAAAAAATCGAATGGAATGTCTTATTGTTGAATGAGAATCTGTTAATGTCTGTTATGAAGAGATTTAAAAATTATTTAAATGTTTCAGTACGAATTTAAATTACGAATGTAAGCTGAGAATGCGTTTATGGCAGAAAAGACAAATTTTGTGTAAAACAATTATTTAAAGAATACAGCAAAATCCATTAAGGTAAAATAATTACAAATATTTTCAGTACTTAAGGATTATTTTTAATTTTACATCACTTGACAAGTAACTAGTCCATTTGGTACTAAAATTACGAGAAATCAAAAGAAAGCAAATAAAATGATTTCAAGAAATAACACAAAAGACTTTGAAAAGTACTTAATTTGGGAAAAAAAGTATTATCTGACCAGTTTTATTAATTCTCAGGGCCTTTTAATTCTAATTAGAGCGTCAAGCAAAAACCCTTGAAATATACACCCAATAAAGTTTTTACACTCAACAATTTGTGAAAAGATGTTAACAGGAATACAGCTTGCGAACAATCGTATAAGCTGTCTTTTTGCTATAAACTAAGAATAACACAAATGTTAGGGAATATAACTGCGTGTAAATATATTGTAACATCAGAAACTTTATGACGTCGTAACTTAAGGATTTCCCAGAAACGTGTTACTTCAATATGGGTGTTTGGGTTTCATATTTATTATAAAATTTATGTCTTAGCGGCTTTATCAAAGCACTTGCAATACAAAATTAACATTATAAATGTTGCAGTTGTTTTTCGCTGTTGAATGAACCAAGGTAAACATTTTTTATTTTCCTTTTCACAGATTTTTCTCATTGAGTTTTATGCTGTTTTTTAACTTTGAGCACTGTAGAGAACTGCGGGCCACTTTATTTAGAGATATACTCGAAATGCCTTTCTAGTTTTTTTGTTAATCACTGGGCAAAGTTCTCTCTCCATTACCTTCATATTCCTAATTCACCATTATTAATTAGCTCCCCCCGGATGTTTCCTCAGTGCTTCCACTTTCAGTAAAACTTTTAATAAATTAATCTCTACATTTAAACAATATTTAATCATAATTTATAGTCTTCAATTAAATACAAATATACAGTGTGCATATTAAATTTTTTTTGGATCTTTACCTCACACCGTTGGTCGGAGACATAATTTTTATTGGAAAATGTTTTAAATATAAAGGGAACTATCATTTTAAAATTTTAAAAATTCAGTTTTTCCAAAAATTGTAAAATCTAAATTTTTATACGGTCTTAAAGTCCCTGTGGTTATGTTTAGAAAAAATCGGACATTTCTTTAAGATATCTAACGAAAAATGTTTCAATTCTCTTTGATAAAAACTGAACGAGATATTTAATTCCAAAGTTTGCTATTTTTTCTCTTAAAATGATCGATTACAAAATTAATTAAAATTATTCAGGAGCAAAATCCATGATAAACAACCTATTGGAGAAAAAATAATTTCCCGTCGATACACAATGTCTATCAATAGCCATGTCACGTACGTTATGTTGAAGCTATAGCAAAGAATCCTAGCTTTGAAACATGCAAATTTTGTCACAATTATGATCTATAAGCCTCTGATGAGGCATTTCATCCAGGGAGAGCGTATAAGTACCGTATCACCCCCTTAGGGATTGCATGCATTTTATGCGCTAATATACGTATATTAAAGCTGTAATTTTACACTGTCAGTAATGAGTGTTGAGTCCGGCCTGGATCCCACGCTTCGGGGGTGTATTCAGTCCTTAACCGCATACAACTATCCAACTGGCTCAAAATTCATTAAGAACATTGGGCATCCTCTTACAATATTTTTACACCGAGTTTTTACTCATTGTTGCGTAAAGTCGGGAGCTAAGATAATTCAATTTCCTGATTTGTGTGTGTACAAAAGAACCCTCATTTCTTAAGATTCTAATGTTAATATATCAGACAACTCGCATCTTAATTGAAATCTATGCAAATACAAGATCGGGAGGGTACCTAATAAAAAAGTTTTTGAATCAGTTTTTGTTTATATTATTGTACGACAAACTACACGAAATACTTTCTTAATGTACACATTCTGAAAATTTGAGGATAAAAATGAATATTCTAGTAATTGGATTGGATTTTCTCACCATTTATTCCAAGATTACTTTATTAACCAGAATTGCGCTACTTCTGAAATTTTGTTATTTGTAGCATTTACAACATTGCCGAGACCTGTTTAGTAACTGCTAGTTCTGGTTTTCACCATCACAATTCATTTACTTTTCATTTAGTTTTAAAGATTCGGTCCCTAAATTTCAAACTGCTTTATACTCAGAAATGCCATTAAAACAAGAAATCTGATATATTTCCTAATATTTTTTTTCGCAGTGATATCGGTGTGCCACGAAAAAAACAGGTATGGAAAGAGTGAAATTTCACAAAATTCAACATTCTGATTGATTTACCATGTTCCCTATAATTGTGGAACATGATCAGTATGCAAATGAAGATTTGATTTGAGAAGATTTTTGGCATAGTATTTAATCCATAAGAAAATTAGAATCGTGAGCAACTCAATAAATGATTTTTTTAGTTACACAGTGTAATAATGACAAACTGTGCTCCAAACGAAAATTGCGGGATGATCATCATTTGCCACAAAAAATAGTGGAATGAAATCAGAGCATCATGGGTGGACGCTAATCTTTAGGGCGCTCCGTGGCTGAGTGGTCAAAGGCATCACTGCTAATCGCTTGAGAGCGTAGGAGTGTGGGTTCGATTCCCACCGTGGCCCTGGGTGTTTTCTTCGTTATTCTTCTGTGGTTGTACACCAATCATTGTGCTATTTGTCCTAATATCGACGAAGACTTACAAGCGGATCTCAAGAATCAAGCATACAAGTCTGAATATATGTAATGTAATAAATAAATAAGAATCTTTACATTCGAAAGTGATCAAGCTATCAAAAAAGTAGTGAGTTAAAATAGGAAGTATTCTTAGTCATCCTTAGGAAGTCCATAGAAATTATGTTCTGCTGTAAAACTAGATGATATTTTGGCGCATAATTAACAAACTGTGGTTTATCACAAGTAGGTATATTGAAGATGTTACGTGCTGAAAGAGCACATCTCTATTATGTTCTATTGCAGCAAAAATTACTACCACTGGAAAATAACAACCGATTTTATTGGTACAATTGAGTAATGAATATACGTGATAATGCTTTATAATTTTTGGACTGATGAAGCAGTATTTCAAAGCCAGTGAATCGGCAAAATATACCCTATTGGGATTTCGTCATGTGTGTCACAGGGGGTGGAGTCAGTCAAATCAAGTGTCCTGGTTCATCAACGTCTGGTGTGGCATTTGGAAATATCATCTAACTGGATCCGTTTTTTTATAAAGGAACATTAACAGGACAAAAATGCGTGCAACTGTTAGAAAACAGTGCCAGACTTTATAGAATACATTCCCCTTGATTTATTGCCTCGATTGTGGTTTCAGTATTGTGGGGCTCCTCCTCATATAAAGTTGCAAGAGTAAAACGTTTCTTCAAGGAATATTTTGGGAAACGTATCATCGTATATGGAGCAATACTGAATGGCTTCTAGATTATCTGATCTTAATCTTTTAGAGTTATTAGGGGTTATGTTAAAGAAAAAGTCTATACACCTGGATCCAAAAATTTATCTCCAATGCGTGCAATAATGTAATACCTTCCATGCTGATGAGCGTATAGCAGCTAAACGTGTATAAAATCTAATGATAATCTATTTGAACACAGATTACTCTAAGATAACACTTTCCTCTTTCATTTTTATGTCAATAAATTGTATTGCCATTTTCATCCAATCTGTAATTTTGTTTCCAATAGTTAGTTTTTTTAAATTTGAATTTAATATCAACGAATTACATTGAGATTATACCTAACACTAAAAATTTATGTATTATTAGTATATTTAATCCTTTACTATACTGCTAATTTTTGTTATTTATTGATTATTTTCTTTTCTAACTAAAAGGTATCAATTTTGGAAGATTTAGGGTATTTATTTCACACTTTATATCGTATTCACGTAAATAAAACGAAATAAATATTGTAGAACTTTTTAATTCGTAATTTTTTCTAATTATAATTTATTATAAATTATTTTAATTATTATAATTATAAATTTATAATTATAATTTCTCTAAATAAAATTTATAATTATAATTTTTTATAATATAATTATAAATTTATAATTATAATTATAAATTTATATTATAATTTATTATAATTATAAATTAGATTTTCTGAGTTCATTGCCAGAGCTAACGTGTATGGCAACGTGGCTGTAGATACCCATCGTGCATGGGAGGGAAACACATTCATTTCTCCAAAAGGTTTTTTTTTTCCAAGGATTTTATTCTAGACTTATACGAATTAATATAGTAACCAACTTCCTTAAAGAAGATTCTGAAAACTCAAATTTTGAAATTAAATACGTTGCTCATTTTTTGCTGTAGAGAAATACGTCTTTTAAATTTCTTAGGGAAAAAGTAAACTCTTTTTCTATTTATAATCATAAATATCAAGGGACCATATAAAAATTTAGATTTTACAGTTTTCACAAAATTAAATTTTTAAATCTAAAAATGACATCTACCTAGAATATATTTTCGCCCTATTTGAAGCAATTTTGCAATAGAAATTTTCTCTGATCAACCATTTGAGAGGTGATAGACCATAAAGAACTTTTCCATGCACTCTGTATATGTATACATAAGTAGGAATCATTTCTTAAATTTTTTATTTAATTATTTATTACATTACATATATTCAGACTTGTATGCTTGATTCTTGAGATCCGCTTGTAAGCCTTCGACGATAATTGGACAAATAGCACAATGATAGATGTACATCCACAGAAGAATAACGAAGAAAACACCCAGGGCCACGGTGGGAATTGAACCCACACTCCTACGCTCTCAAGCGATTAGCGGAGTGATACTTTGACCACTCAGCCACGGAGTGACCCATTTCTTAAAATTTAGATTCAACTGACAAATCGATAAATTTAAAATAATTTTAATTATAATCCTTTATCAAATAAATGTGTGCAATTTAGCAAGAATCTCTAAAACAAATAAAAATTTAACATTAATAATGAAGATTAAGGACTTTTTTTCTCTAAGCATCATTGAGCTAATCAGTAGAGATTAACTGCCGAAAATAATACAGAAATGAATCACAAAACTGATGGATGGAAATGAAATAAAAAATTTCAGCAGATCAATTACAAAATCAATGGATAAAAAAAATGAAAAGATTTTGTCTATCTTTTAGGAATCAGCGAATAATTTACTGCAAAATAAAAATACTTTTCGACGTGAATTATTAGCAAGGTGAAGACGTCGAAAATTGAATGAATCTCCAAAAGCACTATTTTCCTTTTATTATAATCGTTATAGTTGACGTCAAAAACTTCTCAACCGCAGCTTCATTCTGGAAGAAATTATAGTCCTTAGACTTCCCTGGGGGTTCGACGCTTAGTTGAGAATTATGAATAGCCTATTGGGTGGAGTCCAGCAAGAAACTAGCCGATTAACTGGGATTCACCCCACCACTAATGAAATTTGACCGCATACCTTCTTTCCCAAGTAAGCAATCATAAAATAATTTGGTTCTTCTAGAAAAAACTTTCCTTTTCTTGCAATAACTTTACTTATATTGCTCTCCTTCACCTTCTCTAATGCTATAGAGAAAAGAAAGTATACCAGATTCCCTTTCAATTACAATAGCTTCATTTATTCTGGTGTTCTGCTTTTGATATTATGCAGGATAATTTTAAAATAAATACCTTTTTATTCCTTTTTAGGGAAATTTTAATTTTATTATTTGTTTTTTACTATTGATACACAATACGTTATAAAACTGGAAATGAATACCTTCTTATTGTTTACTTAGAAGTCTTTTTATGTTGCTTATCAGATGCCATAGAGCATTACATCACTTTATACTGTATAGGTTGGTGGTGGGGTTGTCTAAGTTATACATAATCAGTCATAAATATTCCTTTTTTAAATTTTAAAAAGATCTTTCAAACGAATTGTGTTCGAGAATATTTTAAATGAAATTGTATTCTCACAAAATAGTACAAAGTTTCATACAATGCAATTACACTGAGTCCGGCAATATTAAAAAAATGATTTTTTAATTCTTCAACACTTTGAATTCAAAATTATTCTTCCTCAATAGAAGATTAGTGACAGTTCTTTCATTGACTCGAATACTTTTTTGATAATTCAGCCTTTTCATAAAAAATGGGTAAATATATTTTTTCGTTATTCTATTTATGTTCGAATGCAACAAAATTTAAATACTTTCCAATGTATTTTTTCCCTTTCCTTTTTTCATGTGTTTTTATGAAATACATTCTGTCTATCATTCAATGAAAATCCCCCTGCGTAAATTATTGAAGAGATTATTTAATTAAATAATTGAAAGAAATCCTCTGTGAATATAAAATTTTATTTTTAATTTCGTCTTCTTGTACCTGAAGCAGTATCTCAAGAACCTTAAAACTTGTAGGTATTATGTGATTATTATTTATTAAGGGGATCTACATGACTATAGTTATCTTCTATGTTTAGTGGATGGAAAACAATTGATAGTTTTTGAAAGGCTTCTTTTAACATCCGCATGGATTACAATCCGGATAACTTTTTGAGATAGGTTCTCGGGAAACACGTAGGGAAAATCTCCAAAAACTTTTTATGATTGGAAAATACACACCTATACCAATACATGGGGGCAAAAAGCTGAAACACTGCATTCATCTTGTGTTGCTGAGTAGAGTATTATGTCTGAACTTAGGAATTTAGACAACGTTTGATGTTTTGTTCTCTTTTGCGTTTCAAGTACTTTTCACAGTAATTGAATTCTTCGTGGTAGTGTATCGTACTTGTGTTTACAGTGTAAAACAAGAGTGTTGTGCTTTTACAAATATATTCATATGTCGTTTCGGGGTTACCTGACCTAATATTAGGACCACGATCTTCGGAATGTTCAATCATAACCGATGTCATACAATGAGAAATAGGAGTTGCACATCAATTTTCTATCTGCACATCAGATGGATTGTATTCTTGAACGTTTTCCAGGTTTTCTTTCTTGTAACTTGTGAATACTTATGAAAGGCCACTAATGACCTAACCGAAAGACATAATATGATTTGGATGTTATAAATTCGTAGAAAAGATAACAGTAAAAAAGAAAACAGCTTTAATAAAGAGCAAAATTAAATTTGAAAACTTCATTGGCTTGAATGACAAATCTTTGGAAAGCATTTTGAACAGCGATTAACTATGACTGTTTAAAAAGCTTTCCAAGTCTATATTGATATTTCTTGACAAACCAGACGAGATTATTTTAAGTGATTTTTTAAGATATTCTAAGAAATCATTATGATTTACGTTTTTGTGGACACAGATTTAATAAAATTCCTTTTCAAAAAACATGTGCAACAGTCTTCAATAACATGTTGAATACAAAGCACAATTTAACGTTGAAATTATAATTCAATGAAATCACACTTCAAACAAATCTCCGCGAACCTTCTTTGAAAATATCTCTCGTGATGTTCAAGGAAATTTTAGATATTTGATATTCCCAGAGCAAAATACATTTTAAGAACATACGTTTGTTGAACTTTAGTAGAATTTCATAGTTAAATTTGTAAATATTAAGTATGAAAGAAGCTATGCTAATAATAATTAGAGTCATTACTCTTATATGCGTTCACTAATTTATATTTATTCCCAAGAAAAAATTAATATATTATCTTACTCATTCCAACACATTTATTTTCTCAAACCTTAGAAGTTTGATCATTTTGACTTATACTTGTGTATATTCTTACATTTTCTTATTTACTAATTCTTTAATTTTACTGCGTTCGTTTCCCTATGCTCACCAATACTAATTAAAGCTGCTAATAGACCGTCCACTCGCAAGATTTAAACCCAAGTCACCAATGACTGCGGGTACTTGTATTAGAAACGAACTATCAAATGTGCATTCTCTCTCCCAGTATAACTGTCTTCATTAGGATCAAAGATTAGGCCTGCTATTTCTTTTAGATTGAGAAAAAGAAACTTTTTTCTATAATGTCCAAAAATGTTAAAATGTTAAATGAATTCTTCTGGTAAACGCTTGAACGAAATTATATACATATACAGTTTTAGATAGTTATACGCTTATTTTGTTATTAAATCATTTCTCGAAGAATCCTAGATTATTGCAAATTGCTACTTAAACAGCATTTCAAAAATAATTTATATGATTTCTCCATTGAAATTTTTGAGCAGTTATTGAAATGTCGATGCATTCAGTTTCTCTAAGTAACTGTAACAAAACTCAGGTCAAAGCTACTTGAATGCCGAGCTTAGCGTCAGGGCGCCATTTCTGGCCTGTTCGAGAGGCAAAAAGGAGGCTTCTAAAGGGTAGATGAAAGTCCCCTCGCACAGACGTCTTTCGAAGGCCGAGATTTATTAGCCCAAAACCACATCGGCAGATAGTGATGGACACTCAAGCTGGTGAGTGAGCCCCAGAATTAATCTCACGAGATTTCCTCACTGACAGCGGGCGCAGACAAATGACTGTAACCGTGACTGAAGGGGGAACAAATCTTCCCTCGTTTTCAGGGCGCTTTTAGCGCCTGGACTACGCCCTGCTTAGGATAGAGGCAAAGGGTTAAGGATTGCAGAGTTGGGAAGAGTGGGTGGTAGGACATCGTGCACCCTGCCCGTTTTGCGGTTTATTAATGACTATGAAGAAGAGTCTGTTTGTTTGGTTAAATAACCCCGCGGAATAATTGATTCGGTGCCCACTAAAACGGATAACGGAAAGAGATGGGAAGTGCATTTTGATTAATTGCTGGATAGATCTTAACGATTGGGATGAAAGAAAGCTAAGAAAGTGTTGAAACGGATTGGGTGGCCGGGAAAAAATCGCGGTTTCTATTCATCTCGTCCCAGATATTTCGTTAATTGGGAAACTCTTTGTAGGAAATTTCCTTTGTCATACAGCTTTGTGTAAAAGTTTCAGCAAGATATATCAGTCTTATAAATGATGTCATTTTATCACAAAAATTAAATGGTTAGGAACACAATTTTTCCGAAGAGTGCACGTATTACAAATAGAATTTTTCTTCCTATGGTATGCAATACGCTTAATTGATAAGATTTTAAAATATATTTATGGATTGATTACTCATTTAACAGTGTGTTCTGTCATTACTTTAGTAAACTTAAGTTAATGACATTCAAAATGATAAAACTTCTAGCTGATTGGCTGTGTTTAGCAGCTTCGGAAGGCAGGCATATGTAAACCTATTTCAAAATCTAACTTTATATTTTTATTTATTAACATGCGTATTTTTAAACTTTTTTTTCATTTTTATTGGATCTTTTTTGACAGACTGTTTCTTTTTTCGATTGGTGATGCAAAGCACTGTCATTCATCTTGTTAATTTGAACCAAGGTTAAATGACGCTGCTGACATCTGCTGCTGCATCTATCTTTCCAAATCGTATTAACGGAGGAACATTAAGACCTACGTATGATTTGCAATTTGTTTCAATGGGGAAATTGTTAAATAATGTCGTCATACATTTTATAGCAAATGCGATCGTTATAAGTAGTATGATGATTGTTTACTGGGTAAGATAATCGTAACAATCATTTGCTGGGTAAGTGTCGACAAAACCTTTTAAAATCTTTTAAAATGTAAAATTTATTATTAGTTTCAATGCTTTTTCTTTCCTGCTGGCCATTTCTTCTGACCGAAGCACACAAGTAAATACAACCAACTTTTTATAAATTTGAACCCTATTGAGTGTCGAGGTTGGTACTTCTGAACAGTCCATACTTCCCTCGCTTTGTGTTCGGAAGTACTCAGTCCGATGATCTTCGGGTATTGAATGCCCAATCTTCTGAACAGTAAGCAACAACCCTGTAATTCCTTATGATAGGGCTCCCATTTAATACTTTCGTAGTTAGGTTCTGAACAGTGTGGGATTGTGACAACACAGATCTTGATATTCTAGTACAGATATTTTTTGCAAGAGACAATTCAACTGACTTATTACAGCTTAAGAGGGAATTCGGAACTATAAACGTCTGCTCAGGTGATGAGAGTTGAACGCATAATTTGTTTGAAGATAAAAGAGCTCATCACTTACATCCAGCCTACAGCGTTAGAACTAAACCTTGCCAACATAAAAAAAACCCTAAAATAACTAAAATAATAGTCATTCACACAATTTAGCGATTTTTTATCAACGTTGTAATTATATATATATATATATATATATATACATATATATATATATATATATATATATATATATATATATATATGCGTGTACTTTTTTAAGAAAGTCGTTTAATTTTGTAAATTTAAGTAATAATGTAAGTATAATGATTTCTTTCATCCCCATATACTCAAATTATTGATTACTTTAGGGAAATTTGAAAATTGGAAAGAAATTGTAAAGAGAATTTAAGACATGAGTGTCCATATTTCCACAGAGTTCATTTGTGTAGGAGTTTCTGAATATAAATCGAATTTCCCTCCTAACTTATTTCCAGCAAAATATCAGCCGAATGTCAAAAAAAATTCTTGTGTAATTAATCATGTGTTTCTATTTAGTCAAGAAATACTATCCGATGCCCTCAGCTGATGAATATTCGATTAACAGATCATGTCAATCAGTTTTGGACAAGAAAGGGAAGGAAAAAATTTAAGATGAATTCCAAATGTTCTTTAATTTTGTTAAACTCAAATTATTCAATTCTTTTCTTGCGAATTACAAGAATTACGGCAAGATTTACCCCATATTTAAAGTTTCATACTGAAGATAATTTTTAAAACTGCTGACACGCACACAATTAATAAAGAAATAGTAAAAAAGAATAACGGTTCTTAACAAATACAACGTATATACTTTTTTGTAGAATAAAATAAAATTTAGTACTGAGCAAAAATTTAACTGTAAAACTTTTCGTTCCATTCAATAAATATGTATAACATTATTGTTAATTATACGAATTTGTCATTTTTCTTACCTCATATAGTAAAAATCAGAATATTTCAAGATCTGGTTTCGAAAATTTTCAAAGAGTGTAAACCGTTTATTAGTGACTTTTACAGATTTATTTAGAAATGCAAAGCCCTGCAGAAGAGTTCAGTATGAGATTGTATTTTGTAAAATGCGTTGTATATATATATATATATATATATATATATATATATATATATATATCTTTCAAAGTTTTAAATTGAGTTAGTTACATGTTAGAAAATGAAATCAATATTACTGAACAAATTTGCTATATAGCATTTGAAATTGCTTTCAGTTGGATTTTTGATAACACAAGATTATAAAAAATATAATTCCATTCAGAGACACTAAGTGACTCCTTTTGGTGACTTGATATTAGAGATCCTCACACGGGAATGATTCAATTTTGATGCAATTTGTTATTGCGAATACTTGAAAGTGGAATTTTCTTTATAAAATTTTTACTATCTTTGACGAGAAAATAGCAGTTTGGTACTCAATGCTCCGGCCTTCAATTCAACAATTCGTAAGTTCATTTCCCACTTTGGTTGTAGGTGCTTATAGTTCAGATTTCGCTCTTCAGTGCAAACGTCACAATCTAACAAGAAAACCTATTCTTTTACATAACCCTTAAGAAAGGGGAAGTAAAGAGAATTGAAATACACGAAATTAATTTACTATGCAGCAAGTTTTGGTTTAGAATCATTATGTTTGACAATAACCTTAAAGGTTGTTGTTGCCGTGTGCCAGCCAGGATGGCAATATGGGGTGCGCTGCTCCACTTTTCCAACTGAACCCTATTTTGGTGTGGAGTCCGACTTCCTTAGTACACACATGCCATAGGTACCTGTTTATAGGGTAGGCAATCATTCACACCTCATTCATACAAGGAAAGGACAAAGACAGGATAGATAGAGAGAGAAAGTACATCCATGCCCGAACCGGGATTCGAACCCAGGACCTCCCTATCCGCAGTCAGACACGTTGACCACTAGACAAGTTGGGCGGCAACCTTAGAGGTTACTTCGAACGATAAGTTAGTCAATCGATATATTTCCTCAAGAGACTATTCAACTGGTATCGTTGGAGTTTTAAATGGATTTAGAACTACAATTTATTTTTGCGTTGATTTAATTTTTAAAATATAAGAAAATTGTAATTTTGGTTGTTAGTTTTTTATTGATAAAACAATTTCCTTTATTTCCTTTATATTAAAAGTAAAATTAATTTTATTTCTGTATTTCATTGTGTTCATTTAAAAATAGCATTTTTTTTACTAATTATATTGATATTTCATAAAATATTTTATATTGTATTTATGATTTTGCTTATGATTTAGCATCATGAATAATTATGGATGCGATTCAGCATGACAGATAGGATAATAGACTAAGCGTAATGTTTAAATAATATTGAGTTGTTCGGAAAGTAATTTCACTTTACCCAACTGGATCAGTTTCTTTGCCAGTAAAAACCAACCCTTTTAAGAGTGTGGAATCATGCTACCACCAGAAAGATACAAAAGATACTGGATTAGTATTGACACTATACAATTCAATAAAATATTTATTCGCTGTACGTTTTCATAAAAAAACGAAATTACTTTCCGAACAACCCAATATAATACTGAAAGTAATACGAGAATTTTGTTTTATAAATAAAACACATGAGTCAATTCAAGAAGTTAGATAGAATATTAAACACTGAATGAAAAATGTTTCATTGTTATATTATATTAGTCAATGAAACCTTGTTATTTTGAACTAAGCAAAACGGCGTACTTTAATCTTCTGCAATACTTTTCATTTTAATAAAATTATAGGATGAGAAAATATCGTCAGAGAAGCTGCTCCTTCAGTAATTTCACGACAACCAAATGCGAACAAACTGCTGATTATCAAACTTTTTTTGACTTGATAATCATATATTTTTTATATATTCGAAATGTACAAATCTCAATTCACGTTATCTTTATTTACAATCAATGAAAATAATTTCAGTTGAAAAATTGTAATACCTTCCAAAACAGTTGTAAATTATACATCCTCAAATTCTTTTGTTAGCAATTATATTTTCTACTATGATAAAGAAATTGTGCTATAAAATTAACTGTTTCTTTTCGAAAATAAATTTCGTAAATTATAAAACTGGCTTATTCTTAGGGAAATGTCTAATTTAAAATAGTTTTTTTTCCTTTGAAATGTACATTTGTAGTAAAATTTTCGAAACATACCCATAATTTTTTTTTCTTAATTTTTAGATAAAAATTCTGAAATTAAAGATTTTCGTTTTCTTTTATTGTTTCTAATAAGAAATATTCTATTAATGCGTTACTTATTTGCTTTCTCAGCAAAATTGCATGTCAAGATCTAAATTCGATTTTTTTCTTGTTCATTAAGAATTTGTGTACTCCTCTCTGACGATCCTAAACGACAAACTGTACACATATGTTCCCGCAGCAATGTTGACAGGCGGAGATCTTATTTCTGACCTTGAAATGTTAGTTTCAATGAGAGAGAGAGAAACATTTATTCTTTCCATGTTAATCATTGACTGGAGACGACTTTTCACAACAAATTTTATGGCCTGCTGATAAAACTATTCCTGTTGAAATTATTTTCAGCTTTGCTGATCGGTTTTTCAACTAGATGGGAAACAAATCTGAATAGCATAAGAGGCTAAATGTAGAGTTTTTGAATTAATTTCTTTAAAAAGTTAATTTCATTTTTTTAGAAGATAAACAGATCTCATTTCTAATGGCAAGCTTCAGTCGCATTCCTATGTATGTCATTTGATGTTTATTTTCCTACATGTTAAAATCATTTTTCATTAAATGACTTTTAATTTCGCTTACCACCTTTTTTGGTTAACTTAAATTTATTTAAATCGTGTAGATATTAAGAAGTGTGCTTATGAATATAGATTGCTTTACAAATTACGTGTGATCCTGAAATTTTTACATGAACATTAATCATAGTATTATTCCCTATAATTCACTGATAATTTTCTTACAAGGAAATCACATATTAATAAAGAACTTGAAAAGTATAAGTTCAAATAAAAAAAATCTTAGATAGTCTATTTCAAAGGTTCTAAAGAATTCTTTGACAGCAATAAGAAAAGTTTGTTTGTCTCTTGTGTGTTACGGCACTGTGTATATTGACACAGTTGACATAAAATTTTGATATTCAGCACACATTAATTTGTTACATTTGCCTTCGGAAATGTCCTAAAATAAGAAAAGGGGAGAATTATGAAGGGGCAGTATGAGAAAAAACTTCCTTTTCAATAATTGATAAACGAATATTCAGTTTGTTGCATAGCGAGTGACTGAATATTAGCCAGTACTTTAAACGAACCCTGAATTATCAAACAAGTAGAGTTCTATATTAAGTTAATGTATGCATTAATACATTTCAAGGAAAATTACACACATATACATAAAATAAATATCATTATTTATATTTATTGCATTCTGCAATATTTAAGAAATTTTTTTATTCATTGAATCTGTACGTAACAACAAGATAATTGAAATTAGAAGCTTAATTTCAATTTAAAGATTTTATCTCTTTTACTCTGTTTAAAATTAATTTTCTCACAAAGTTTTTCAATTAATAAAACTTTTATATGATTTTTTTAAAGGCTGTGATAAACACGTGTGAAACTGCTAATCAAACATCTTCGCTAAAAATTTACATTAGGATGTTGTAAGTTCATTCATTTTGTGATTAATACATTAATGTTTTTTAACCAAGTGGAAGATCATATTGAAAGTAAAGACCATTTTGTTATAAGAAATGTAAAACTTCATATTTATTGGGAATAAAGCTCAATTCTGCTATAAAACATTAAGTTCCTTCAATTCTCTCTCTCTTTATACATCATCTCTAACATTTAAATTGGGTCGCATTTGTGATAACGCGCGCGCGAGCTTCTGTATTCCCCCTAGTCTTCCGTATTTCTTCTGGTACACAAGTTCATTCTCTAAAATGGTCCCCGTTAGTTAATTTTTAAAACGTTTAAAGCTCCTAAATTCTCTCAGATTTGGTAAAAGGTGTGTTGGATTGGAACTATCCAAAATTTCCCTTCTCAATTGATGCAGCTTCAATAATGCTTGTGGTCGGTTCATGGAGCAGCCTCCTAAAAGCCGCGTCCTTGCTTGAGTGGCATATTTTTTTTAAAACTTTTCCTTCGATATTCTCTTAGAATTTGTCTCAATCGGCATGAAATCTATTGTTTAACTGGCCTCTGAGCTGGCAGTAGAAGAATGTGACAAGAATTTTGAGGCTTGTGATAAACTACTACAAATGTTTAAAAGTACGAGGTGATGGTGCAGAGAAGTAAATGAATGGAATAGTATTTTGCCGATAAGTATTTTTTCAACTTTATAATAAAATGGTCTACTTTATTCCTTGTAGTTCAATGCAATCGAAAAAAGAAATGTCACTAATGCTGCTCTATGTGAGATTTTTGTAATGTATAACAGTATCTTGTGCAGCTGCCGATCACCGAAATCTCTCAGCCCATCAAAAGGTTTCATAGTACAGATCAGTATGTATCAAAGTATGATCAAATAGCCAAATGAAACCCATTTGAATTGGCACCATACCCTTGTAACAAATCATCGAAGAGGCATATTTCATGTCACTTGAACACACATTAGTTCCATCTGTGGGAACAAGTATGAAACTTCTAACTTCCCAACAAAAGAAAAACAAATTTTCCCACCAATCCTTCATGACCATCCGATTTAACCAATAAATTCTACAGAGTAAATGATATTTCTAAGAGTTCTGCAGGAATAGTTAACTTGTGAAATTTAAATTGTAACTTCCGAGATATATTATTTTCAAACGTATCTTTTTTTTTCGTTTTAACTATAGATTGTGGCAAAGAGAGAGGATAAAAGTTTCATAATGAATCTTTAGTTTCATTCTGAAGAATGTTTGAAGAAAATAAATTTACTAAATATTCATTCTATAAAAAACACATTGTCCATCTATTATTGGATGTTCAATGGTCTCGGACACTTCAAAGATTCCACCGGATTAGATGGAAGGGTGTCTTTTGTAATGTGTCTATGAAAAGTTCTGGTAAACAACACACGGTAATTGTTTGAATAATTTGCTGATTTTTCACAGTAAGGTTATTCACTATTGCTTATTAAAACAAATTTAAGTAGTTTTTTCCACGAAAATAATCCCCGACTACCCTTTAAGAATGGTTTTTGTAACCATAAAATGAATCTGTTTATGGTGAAACAATGTTTGTGGTCAACCTGAAACATTATGCACTCATGATCGATAGTTTGTTTTATTAGGATGTTGCATATGCTTTTTCCTTATAGTTCAGAACATAGGGTTTTTCTTTGCACGTATAAAGTATACGTATTTACACATGCTCGGTTTTGTATTAATATTTATTGATTATCAGGCATCAACCAAAGTTCTAATGACTGGATCAACTCTCTTTGATCAAAAACACAAAATGAGATTTTAATTATAAATTTGCTCATCATTATTATTTTTTAGCACAACTGATTAAATAATTGAATATTTTAACTATATAAGTATATTTCTCAAGCTTTAAAATATCTTCTCAACTTTAAAAGTATACTTCATTTTAAAATTGTAATTAAGGCAAATAATTGGAATTACAATTAAAAATTTAATTTAGTAATTTTAAGCATGCACTCCTGATGATCTATATCTCAAGATAATTCATAAGATTTTTAACATTAGCAAACATTCTACACGAAATATTTATTTGGATACAAGGGACTCATTTGACATTTCATTTGCATTCGCCTCATATAAACCGTTTAATCCTCCTATCAGTTACGTTCTCTCAAATATTACTTTTGTAAGGTTCTTTCCTTCTTTATTTTGAGGTTTCGTTATCTAAATTTTTGTTTTTGATATCTCCTTTAATCAATATATGCATTCATATATATCCGTATGTTTGTTTTTCTATATTATTGATATTTATTAGCTGTATATTTGTTTTTTATTGAAGAAGGTCACAGTAGGGGGACTCAGGACTGAACCAATTACTTAGAAACTTCCATATTTTATATTAACGCATAACGTTTTTCATTAATACAGATTCAATGCAAAATAGTTTGTTCCATTAAGATTTTCCTTCCAGTTACATGATAAGAAAGATGTAATAAATAAACTAACAATATTCAAATTAAATATAATAGGTAAATAATTTTTTATATAATTACATTCGCTTGAACACAACTATGTTGTTTAATTTATTGAAAACACTTATAACTTAGATTTCTGTATCTATCTGTATGACAGTATATGGTAATTTAGACAAATTAGTTTCTTGAAAACTTGATTGTGTTAGTATTTCATCATTTACAAGTAGCTATTGGGTAGAATGAAGAAAAAGGTGTCGTTCTTGATATTGGAAGGTAGTAGGTTCGGTAACTGTCTTATTGGCATGACATTAAGCTGAGGCTGCCCAGGTATTAATTTTTCTACTGGTTTGGTAGGACATCATCTAATTAGAATGCCTGCTAAGGTATCAGCTTTGGACATCACAGTAATTCAAAATTACGAGGCCGTTGTCTGTTTAAAGGATTCATTCCTAAGAAATAGTACACCACAAACGTCCTCTCATAACCTGAATTATTACCTATGCAAGAAGTTTGTGCCGCCCAACTTGTCTAGTGGTCAGCGTGCCTGACTGCGGATAAGGAGGTCCTGGGTTCGAATCCCGGTTCGGGCATGGATGTACTATCTCTCTCTATGTATCCTGTCTTTGTCCTTTCCTTGTATGAATGAGGTGTGAATGGTTGCCCACCCTATAAATGGGTACCTATGGCATGTGTGTAGAGCAAAGTCGTACTTTCACCTTCATGGTGCTCTGATTAAAACGAAAGACGCTCCCAATTGACTTAAATTCGCATAGCCAATAACTTGGCTTGTCCAAGTGTCATTAGTAACAACAACAGAAGTTTGTAATTAAGGAGAGGGAACATCCAATATGATCGAATTTATTAAGCAAAAAATAAGCTGATATTAAACGAATATTAGATGTTATATATATATATATATATTATATATATATATATATATATATATATATATATATATATATATATATATATATATATATATATATATATATATCCGCGCCAAAATTAAGATCTCCATTCTCTAATGACTCCTTAACGCCAAGAAGTACGCCGCATTTATCTATTATAAATTTGGAGTTTCTCAGTACCTTCTTTGAAAAGTGAAATAAAAAATGAAATTTGAAAAATGAAGCAAAATAACGAATTTTGGAATTAGTGAAAAACAACGTTTGGATGCCAAACAGGAATGAATAATGCTTTCGTAATCTAATTAGCAGAGCTTATTGAATAACGTGTACAATAGACAAGTTATTTACCTGCCCATGATTCTAGTCAGCATATTATTCCTGGAGTCCATTATGACTGTCTCCTACACTGCCCCTTAATGACTATGCAAGGACTCCTCTTTTCAAATGACGTCGGATTTTAGATTTCGACGAATCACGTGTGTGTGTGTGTGTTTAATAACGTTTAAATCGTTATTCGATAAGTATTTCTCCAAATGAATTAAAATTTTTGCATTTCATTTTTCTTTTAATTTTCCCAGTAATTATTTTAAGATACTGTTTTTCTGCTGCATAAAAATAATAATTTAAAAACAAGTTACTCTATTGGTATTGATAAAGAGCTGTACTAATTACAAATCTTTTTTTAAACTATTAATTCCAGTGAATAATTTTGATTCATCACAAATTTATTATTATATGTCATTAGTTTAATTCGATAGTGTAGTAAATAGTTGAATCAAGCAAATTCACGGTTTTCCGTCAAAATGTTCATACGTTGTGATCAAAAGTTTCATATTTTTCTCATAGTCTTCGGATTTCAATTTTTAACGATACACATTTTATTTACATTATTTAATATTTAAAATTTTGACTCTTACCATATTTAGCTCTTATATTCTATAGTTTGACTCTTAAAATTTTAATGTTATTTTAAATGTTGTATACATTTTCCAGAAAATTCGTTTCTTTTTACTACAACTTGTAAAAGTTAATTAACTTTTAGGATGAATTACAGCACAAAGAGATACTCCTGAAAATGCAAAGAAAAATTTATTTAAACGATTTGAACAATTACTGTAAAAGGAGAAATAAATCTTGTGAATTGGAATTGCAGACAAACTTTTCCATTGCTTGCGGGCAAAATCAGGACACCGTATCTGATTTAAGGAAACATTTTTAAGTTGAAAGTGATGTAATATTATCTTATGAGTTTCATGGAATGATGATTAAAGTGTTTAATTTATTAAAGTTATATTATTGGATTATGATAAACATAAGAACTTATCAATATTTTCATAAAATTATAGAGATTTTTAAAAAATACAAATTTACTAATAAAATGTATTTTCTGAGCTCTATTTCAATAACATGAAAAGTTTTAGCTGAAGGAAATAATTTTTTATTTTAACAGATAATAGATAACTTTTTATGACTCTTTAATAACCTAAAAATACATTGAATTCCCATTACCTAGAGTTTCACATACTTAAGGCTTTACTTTATTGTTTAATAAATGCAATTAATAAACTCTTTCAGTTAATTATTATGTATCGTTATCGTTATGTATGTTTAAAACACAGAACTTCACATAACAATTGTAGCTTCACTGGAAAAATGTATCTGCACGACAGGAATTAATAATAACATTTTGGTAAGGTTCTATTTTACCAATCTTCTTTCGTATATGTTTATAAATTCATAACTGTTTTATTAAAAAATTCATCCTTTATTAGTTAGTTGGATTATAATCATTTACATCTGTAGTTTTATAAAATGTGCTTTAGTTTCCAAGGCAACACAATAATATTTAATAATTGCAAGGTAAAAATATTAAAAATATTTCATTTATTCTGTTTGTTTTTCTTCCTCCTCTTTAGCTTATTTTTTCATTGAAGATTTTTAAGTGAATCTGCAAATTTTTCGTGAACATATTAATTATAGCTTTATTATTTTTATATACGCGTGAAAAAATTATGTTATGTGTATTTATATTTTATAGAATGGAAAATTCCAGGTGCTTTTATGACTAAAATGTTATTTCTAATTTCTGAGTCAATAATTTTTACATTACTGTGCGATTATATCCAGAAATTTATATTGCATTGCATATTTTGCTGATTTATTTTTATTTCAAAATTAATCATATATATATTACATCACATTTATTCTGTATTACCAATATTACTCTATTATTAGAAAAAATTTTTCTATTTAAAAACAATATTTTTAAATAGTATTATTCATGTTATAATTGTGTGAAAAATATTTAAGTGCTGAGATGAAAAAATTATCACTCAAAAATTAAAGGTAAATAAAAATCACTAAATAATTCCTGTTCATTTTAAAATCAATTTTAAATTTAACTTGTGTTTTCTAAAGTCTGAAATATATTAAATCTTTCTAAATTTTCTGGGAAAAAAACAGTGTAGCTATACACAGATGTAACAATATTATATAACTGAAGAGAACAAAAAACTATTCTTGAATACTTTTTTGTACAAAATTATTTTCAATTTATTCCGAAAAAAATAGCAGAATAGATTTAATATGCAGTGTGGTTTGTGATGAATATAAGCGATTCTTGTGACAAAAAAGGCAACATGCAAGAAGACGAAACCCATTTATTGAATAAAGTTATGACTGATATTTATAATATAGAAGATTCTCGAAATGTCCTTAGTGTTTGACTATAAAGTTATAAATCCGGAACTCTCATAACGTTTTGAAGTTTATTGGAATTGAACATCAATTTTTACTTCAAATGACTAATTTTTGGTCAACCAGTGCATCCTATGGATTCTGTCCTGGAAGTTATCTAATAAAAATTCGTATGGATTTAAATCCAGACTGCATGGGGGCCATTTTATCCTGGGAATTTCTCTGCATCCATTGAAATCAAACGCTCAGCAAATGTCGCTCTAAGCCACGTAAAGCCATCAGCAGTTCTATGATAACAAGGCCCGCACGAATCAACCAGCTCGCCATGTGTAGAATGCACCCACCCATCAAGGCCAAATTCAAAGATTCTCGACTCTTGTCACCATACCATCCGTGACAATTATCTAGCACTAGGAGTTCTTTCCACACTGTGAAAGAAACGCTTGTTGAACGATGACATTACTTTGGTTCTAAAATTTTCTTACCACACACACAAGTAATCTTTCTCCAATGATTTTAAATTGTTTATTATTTATTTCCGGGAATCAAGTCTTGAACTGTCAATGTATGTGCTATTATAATATGGTACACTTACATCTAAAAAATTTAGAAATCAGTAATTTAATACTTTCTATTCTATGTTCAGTAATGTTAACAAAAGAGTGAAACCTAATCGACTAAATGATCTGTAAGATTAAATCAATTCTTATTATCGAAAGCTAAGCAGTTCTAGAAATCTTTTATATGGCTATAGAAGACGACTTAATGATACTTTTAGCACCAAACTTTTCTTTTAATATTTTTATATTGATATTTTCCTTCTACAATTGACTAACAGTTTACATTATTTTACATATATTTCAAGAGTTTTAATTTAGCTGGTTCCGGAATGTCTTGATAGTTTCGTAAATTTAAGAAAAAATAGTCTCACACATGTTTATTACATTCAAATTATATTTTTTACATATTTGTCTTATAAAATGAATTAAAGTTTAAAGCTATTTCATATAAACACTGCTATTGTGATTTTTTAAAAGATATTTCAAAGATTATGAGATAACATTGCGATTCCCTAACTTAGAATTGTTATCATTTAAAGTAATATATTTTATTAAGTATTTATATATATATATATATATATATATATATATATATATATATATATATATATATATATATATATATATATATATATATATATATATATATATAAAGTGTCAAATTATCACACCCGACAACTATCACACCCTAAGTAATAATTTAGTTAAGTCGGCTGTTTTTCAGTCTCACCGTAACAGCAAATAGATCATATATTTATTTAAGGCTCAACAACTGCGTGTAAGCTGCCTCAATCTATAAAAGTATCATTGAACTAATTAATTCCCTTTGGAGTACAGTGGGTGATCGGTTAACGAACAATTCGGACTGCGAACTAATCGGACAACGAGCACTTTCAAAAAAATTATTTGTGTTCGGACAACGAACACAAATTTGGATAACGAATTAAAATTAATTCTAACGAACATTGGCTCTCGACGTATAATGTACAGGGTTGCCAAACCCAAAGAACCCTAAAACCGTTTTTCATCTCTCTTGAATTATGTTGCTTACCTATTCGAAGTTCTATTTTGAAAAACAATTTTTCCCAGTAGAATATTTATAACCAAAGTAGACTATCAGTTTCGGTTTCGATTTCTTTCAAAACCAAAACTGATTTCATTTTGAACACTCCCCTCCTGTTCATTCATTGTCTCGTACGTAGTCTTGAATGAGGAATTCCAGACGGCAACAACATATAAGTAATGTTGTTAACTGTTAATCCATGTTATTAGTCCCTTTACAACAACAATGCTATTAATTACTCCCAGAAATTCCTGAAAAAGAGAGAAAAGCAACTGACATTGAACATATTTTTTAATATCCTATAAACAAAAAATAAAAAGGACTGATTAATATGTAAGACTGTATGTATGTATTATTTTTTTCTATAAATTGAAAAAAATTTATACATCCTTTTTTTAACTTAGTTCTCCAGAACGAACTAATTGATTTCACAAGAAAATCTATGGTAAATCAATAATCAGTTAACGAACAATTCGGGTAGCTAAAACAGCATTGTAATCGATTATGTTCGTTAACCAATCATCCACTGTATTGAGTTGGTACCTATATTAAGACATGATGATAATAAAGTCCAGACACCTCATGAAGGATCCCGAAGTTTAGAAAGTAACTGTGCTGGTGGCATTCGTGTTTGATCCCCTGAAGACTCTCACATAGACATGTTCATCCCTCTGACTCTAGAAGTTCGTTTCCATCAAACCACTGGAGGTATTTTAATGCGGAATCGCTTTCTCTATGATGGATGAGAGTAATTCTCCTCATACATACTCTTTCTTGATCATCCAGATAATTTTATCTCTATCTCAGACAGTTGAATTGTTTTTAAAAGAATTATTGGAGTCTGACACCTCTTACTCTCTAAATTTCGTAAACTGTGAAAGATTGTGAATGAATCACGCACTGTATTGAGTCACTGGGAGTTCTAACATTTCCTTGTTTAATCCATACTGGGATGAATCATTAACATCATCATTTCAAATGAACCACTCTAATCCTTCAGTATATGCTACAATAAAATGTGACAAAATCAAAAATCACCTTTGATTTCAAAATGAAATAAAACTAATATGAAGCATCCAGAAACAGATTATTAAGTGAGAAAAGGAAGAAATATCTTACTGAAAGTAAAAGTTGTATTCTGAAAAAAAAAATTCTGAGTGACAAAATTTTTTATTATTTAATTTACCCATAAAAAGTTTACTCATTTTGTTAAGCATTTTTTTTATTGGAAAGAATTAATTCTTATAGTAAGTCTTATGACTAATGTTGTTGTCGTGTGCCAGGTAGGCTGGCAATATGGGGTGCGCTGCTCCACTTTTTCAACTGAACCCTATTTTGGTGTGGAGTCCAACTTCTTCAGTACACACATACTATAGGGAGCCGTTTATAGGGTAGGCAACCATTTATAATGCATTCATACACAGAAAGGACAAAGACAGGATAGATAGAGAGAGATAGTACATCCATTCCCGAACTGGGATTCGAACCCTGAACCTCCCTATCCGTAGTCAGGTACTCTGACCACTAGACAGGGTGGGCGGCTCTTTTAACAAATAAAAAATTTGTAAGAATAAAATGGATTTTGATAAAGTGTTAAGGAAATTTTATACTAAAGATTATTACTGAATATTGGAATATAGAAAATAAATAATTTATTTTAAAATATAAAATTTTTATAAAAAAAGAGATACATTTTTTTGGAAATTCTCAATAACTCTTCTCGAAAATCTTGTTAAGATAAAGTTCCTATTAAGGGAGTTTAAGAAAACACTCCTTTCATAAAAAGTTTGCTTATGTCCGAAAATTGAGAAAAAAATTCATTACTTGATTCCATGAAAATGTTTGCTGTAGTACAGTTTACATGGTTTAATAAAATAATAGAAGTTTGTATGATAGAAATAATTCCTAAAAATATTTTTGAAGCGACTTTTTTTATTACAAAAACTCCGCAAAAACTAAAATTGTCTTTAAAGAACTTAAAAAAACCCTGTTTTTTTTTTTTCAGAAATTCACTGGAATGCTTGAAAGTATTTAGATCTTTGTTGTACGGATTAAAAATTATGACAAACTTTGATAATATTAACTGTCAGAGAAACGAAGTTGATTTAAGAATAGTAACTTGTATGCTGATTTTTGGAAAAGTGAAGTCGTCTCTTCCTTCCCCCCCCTCTGTTCCCACGTTGTCGAACAGTCAATTGAAAGGGTGCGAGAGTGTGAGTTATGTAACTGATTTGACGCGGATTACAAATACTCATCTCTGTCATCCGGTAAAATACGATCTGTAAACTTCCATCGTATTCCAAAGGGTTATTCCAATTGGCGGCTAAAATTGAGTATCTGAGACTTATTGAGTTGCTTATCTCAACCAATTAATATCGCGGCGCCGTGGATTCCATTTGAATTGAAGTTTGCAGAGACGAATCCGCTGGAATGCCAAGAGAGGAATTCAGGCTCCCTTCGCTAGTGTTTAAATTTATCGACACCAGATCACATTGGAATTAAACATGGAATGCGAGGCTCTTAAATTGTACGTTCTCTGGAATTCTTATTTGACGTGTAACATGACAGCGGTGCAATAGAAACGATTATTTCAGACATTTATTCTGCTGCTGGGCCGGGAGAAAAAGCCGCCGCTTTATGCCAGCAGATGGATTCCCAATTAGTGGATTGCTAATGTGCGTTCAGAAGACACTCGCGTCTTCTCAACGCATAACCGCGCGAAGCGAGTCGTTCATTCCAAACTTTAGTCTATTTTGACATTTTCATGTTGTTCAAAATATTACTGTTTAATTTCTCAGGAAAGGAAATTATTAAAATCACATTAAATGCACACTTAATGATTATATTTCTACAGCAATAGACAACAGGAGTTATTTCTTTTTTATTCTTATTTTAAGAGAAGAAGTTAATGGGTAAAGAGTGAATATATGTTACAGAGATCATATAATTAATAAATTGGTAAATATTTAAATGTAACTTGAGTTAGTTGATTCACGCGCCCTATTGCACGTGACACTGGAACCTGCGAAATCGGAATTTGTAAGTAATGATGATGAATGAATAGATTTATACATTAATTGCATTATATATATTAATGAATACTTGAAACACACACACACACATTGTCAATTCTCTTTGATAAGGAATGTCAAAAGTCTGATGTTAACGTTAAATACTATGCAGTGAATCTCCAAAAGAGGTTCATTTTTCAGGATCAAATATGAATAGAAGTTAAGCCGCTGTAAAATAATTTTAAAACTTTTATATTAGTTGAATGAATAGTTTTAAGAAAAGAAACGCGTGATTCAAAATGAAGCTCTTAGAATAGTACTTTTTGAACGGGACATATCTTTCTTATATTTATTATCATCTCTCTTTAATTAACATGAATTCAAGTTACTTTTTCACTCATGTATATTCGGAAAAAATCTAAGAGTCCTGATGTCCTGATTTGTTTAACACTCCGAAGTCTTATAAAACATACTTCTCTCAGCACAAGAAATAATATATATATATGTATACAGTAAGACCCCGCTTAACGCTGTTTCGTTTAGCGCTGCTTCGTTTAGCGCTCTTTTATTTCAACCCGGGGATTCCACGAAATCGCTCGCAGCATACGGGGATTCCCCGAAATATTATGCAGCGATAGGTTTCAAATACATATCCGAAAGAGTGTACTTGTGTTTCTTGTTTGGTGCGGTATTGTATAGACGACATATTTTTATCATTGGAAACATTTGTTGACATTATTGTAAGTAGGTATTAATTTACATATTTAATACTATATTACAGTGTCAAATATTTTGATCTTTAGTTTTTACTATGGGTGATAATGAAAAAGAAAAGAAAGCAACCAGAAAAAGCATTTCACTCAAAACTAAAATGGAAGGGATTAGAAGATTAGATTCTGGTGAACGTCAAACTCTAATTAGTGCTTCATTGAATTTGCCAACTTCAACAATAAGGACCATCATGAAGAATAAAGAAAAAATACTGTCATCGGCAACTACAACTACGTCAAGCTCTGCAACTAGAATTACACGTTCTAGAAATAATATCATACAGGAAATGGTAAAACGACTGTCTATATGGATTGACGACGAAATTGACCGCAATATGCCATTAAGCCAATCTATCATAATGGAAAAAGCTAGAAGAATTTTTAATTACATTCAGGCTGAGACAATTGACACAAGTGAAACTTTCGTTGCTAGTCGAGGATGGTTTAATAGATTTAAACATCGAAATAACCTTCACAACATAAAGATTACAGGAGAAGCAGCAAGTGGTGATACAAAAGCGGCGGCTGAATTTCCAGCGATATTAAAGAAATAATTGAAGAAGGAAACTATCCTCCAGAATTGGTTTTTAATAATGATGAAACAGGCTTGTTTTGGAAAAGAATGCCGAAACGAACATTTCTATCCCGTGAAGAGAAACGGGCACCAGGATTTAAAGCTGCAAAA